>SJYX01009969.1:177131-227066 GCA_006410675.1 Oreotragus oreotragus | reverse complement strand
TTTTTAACAAATCTCCACACTGTTCTCCATAGTGGCTGTACTAGTTTGCACTCCCACCAACAGTGTAAGAGGGTTCCCTTTTCTCCACACCCTCTCCAGCATTTATTGTTTGTAGACTTTTTGATAGCAGCCTTTCTGACCGGCATGAGATGGTACCTCATTGTGGTTTTGATTCACATTTCTCTGATAATGAGTGATGTTGAGCATCTTTTCATGTGTTTGTTAGCCATCCGTATGGCTTCTTTGGAGAAATGTCTGTTTAGTTCTTTGGCCCATTTTTTGATTGGGTCGTTTATTTTTCTGGAATTGAGCTGCAGGAGCTGCTTGTATATTTTTCAGATTAATTCTTTGTCAGTTGTTTCATTTGCTATTATTTTCTCCCATTCTGAAGACTGTCTTTTCACCTTGCTTATAGTTTCTTCCATTTGTACCATATCTTTCAATGGATCAGCTGTTCCTCCTATTTCTTTTCTTGGCCTTTTTGAGATCGGAGCTTCTTTGGGTGATCCCGTAACTGGAGTTTTCCTTTCTGTCCAGGCCTTGGCGTTCTTTGCTCTTTAGTATGTGGTCTTGGTTTTTCTAGGAGATGCCTTTGCTATGTCCCTGACTTTGCGATCCAGGGCCCTCCACCTGCCCTTCCAGGCTGTCTGGGTGTGCTCTGCCCTCTGAGTACCTGGAAGAGGAGACCAAGCTGGGGTTTACAGTCTCTGCTCCCATGACTCCCCCAGTTCTGTCAGTTACGCTCCAAGGATAAGTCACAGAGGGCAGGTTCTTGGGAAACGGGAGCCTGAGAGAAGAAAGGGAGGAGCTCATGTCCCAACAGAGGGAGGTCCTGTCACTGGGGAACTTGCCAGCAGGGCTTCCCGGGGGGCAGCTGTGGTCCCGATGGTGGTGTCTGCTCAGAGCCAGCCCCGGGCTCAGGAAGCCCTGAGTCAGCCAGCCAGCTCCGGCCCCATTTCCTTTATTTCTCTTTCTAAAAACAGACAAAATGATGTAACTGCCCACGAGGTGGTTTCCTATGAACTCTAAAAAGTATGTTCTTTTTTAAAAAAAATTGTTTATTTTGTATTGGGGTACAACTGATTACTAATGTTGTGATAGCTTCTGGGGGACAGAAAAGGGATTCAGCCATACACATCCATGTATCCAGTCTCCCCCAACCCCCCTTTCATCGAGGCTGCCACATAGCGTTCAGCAGAGTGCCCTGTGTTATATAGCAGTTCTTGTCGTTTATCCATTTTAAATATAGCAGTGTGTACATATCCATCTCAAACTCCCTAACTAGCCTTTCTCCCCCGGCAACCATAAGTTCTTTCTCTGTCTGCCAACCTCTTTCTGTTTTGTAAGTTCATTTGTATCATTTCTTTTTAAATTTCACAAAAAGCACGTTCTTATTCACCAGAAAACAAGGCGCATTTGACTGCTCTTCTTAAAAACCACTGCCCAGCAAACGCAGAGCCTTCTTCCCTGAGTGGGAATCCGATGGTACTGAGAGTCCCCTGTCAGCGGGCCTCTGGCAACTGTGGCCTGCGATTGTGAGCCCTAGAAGACACGGATGATACCAGCCCTGCTGCTAACTAGAATCTCCATAATGTTTATTTTTCCCCTGGAAGGAATATTTTTTTAATTATAATAGGCACACCCGAAAAGTTCAAAGGAGATAAGCAAAAGCGGTAGATAAAGCCACAGCCTTCTTGAGTTTATTCTGTTGCTTTAGTTTTAGTTGTTAATGTTTAGGTTAAAAATCATTGCTGCTGAAAGGAACACCGCAAGCTTGTAGATCACACCTGATCCACACACACACACACACACAAATGCACACATGGCCCAGATCATGGGTTTGGAAAGAGCACCCCCTCCATGTGACACTGAGGGGCTGGGGACCCAGAAGCTCCCAGTCACACGTTGTGCTACAGGGAGAGGTGGAAATAGAGGCCAAATCTTTAGGCTTCAGGCTTCCTTTTTCCTAAGAGTGGCGCATTTTCCTTCAGTCCAAAACCACAGCCAGAGTTGACACAAACCCTCCTGGAGAACTCAGGTGATGAGGAAGCTGTCCGCTCTCTGGGCACCTCTGAAAAGCCGAAGAACGGAGTTATCAGAGAAGATAGGTTGGTCCCTGAGAAGAGGAACTGAACAAATGCATTCAAATCTCAGTTGACAAAATAATCTGAAAGCTAAACGTAGTTGATTTTATCTCTGCATATTTATCCTGGGTGTTAGCAAATGTGCTCTGATTTAAAATATACTCTCAAGAAGGTTTCATTTCATTATAAATGCAGATTTGTTTTTGTTCTCTATCTCTTCCAAAAATATCCTGAGATTAACCTCAAAACTCAGAGCCAATGTTGTCAAGTGCAAAAAAGCTGAGAGTCCTGGGCTGGTTGGGCCTCACTGGGACTCACTGGTGTACACCGAGGATTTGGTCAAGAGGGGAGATTCATGAAATAGGGTCCTTAGTCTGCCTGTAGACTCTTGAGTGTCCTGTGGATGGGTGACAAGTTCAACCAAAATAAAGTCCCTCTCTTTGGTCTTGATGGAATGAATGAACTTCAAGTCCATAGACTTACTTTTGCACGCATGTAAGGGTAACTAAAGGGGCTTGCCCAGTGGCTCCGTGGACAAAGAATCAGCCTGCAGTTTAGGAACACAGGAAATGCTGGTTTGATCCCTGGAAAGATTCCCTGGAGAAGGAAATGGCAACCACTTTAGTATTCTTGCTTGAAAAGCCCCATGAGCAGAACAGTCCAATGGCTCACAAAGAGCTGGATAAGACTATCTAAGCACATACCTAAGTGTAACTAAGTGAGTTGTTACAGGCAGCTGAACTCGGGTACATAGGCTAAATTTAGCTGGCTGCTGCAGTTCGCCAAGGACCCATCTCTGGTCTGCCAAGCCTGCTTCCCACTGAGTGCCTGCAGAGGCCACAGAGCTTCTGCTCCCCGCCCACGAGGGGAGTCAGGCTCGACAGCTCGGCTTCCTGGGCTGCCAATGTTTTGAGCCGGTTGGATTTTTGTTGCAGTTATTTTTGTTTTTGTCTTTGTTTCATTTCCATTTGAAATCATCCTTTCTCTCTTTGGCTGGACCAAATAACCCACAACATGTTTTAGAGATCCAGATCGGTTTCCAAAATGCTTTAAATCTTTAGTTTATCCAAAACTAATTCACAAGACTTGTCTGCCCTGTAGTTCCAGTGTAAATCCTCAGGGACCCGGTTAGTGACTGAGGATGTATTTATGAGATCGCCAGATGTGCTAGGACAGTGAGGATTTCTGATTTCGGTGAACCTGCTGGGAAAGATTGAGGGCAGGAGGAGAAGGGGATGACAGAGGATGAGATGGCTGGATGGCATCACCAACTCCATGGACGTGAGTGTGAGTAAACTCTGGGAACTGGTGATGGACAGGGAGGCCTGGCATGCTGCAGTCCATGGGGTCACAAAGAGTCGGACACGACTGAGCGACTGAACTGAACTTTTTCTAATGAGACTGGGTAGTACGTGGGCTGGGAAGTAATTTGTGTTATGAGCTGTGGTCAGAAAGGTTTATCAGCTCCTGGGAGGAACTGTGGGTTTCAGAGGACTCAGTGGAGCTTTAGGGTGTGCAGGTGCGAGGCAGCTGCCCGCAGAAGTGCGGTGAGGAAGCCAGTCCCCTGGCCCCCACCCAGCTTCTGCTCGTTTCTCCCTCCTGCCAGTCGTCCTCGGAGACAGCTGTCTTCCCGGGCTCTAGCCTGGGGCTTGGAGCTGACACTTCTCTATGGGCTTCCAGCCGGGAATAGTCCCAAGGTTTCTCATCGCTCTTCTGATCCACCTGCCTGGCTTGGCTCCCACCGCGCAGCATCGTGTTCTCACTGGCTGAGTCCGGCATCTTCCTGGCCTCTATCACCATTCAGAAGGATGGGCTGGCACCATCCCTGGAGTTCCCTTTCTAGTACAAGTTCTAGGTCCCTAGGTTTTCCTGACTGTTTTCTAATATAAGGCTTTTAGGATGTTCTCTCTTTTCCTCTAGAAATGAATACCATTGACATTCTATTTCACATCCATGATTTTCCTAAAATGGCCAGAAACCCAACAAATGACTGTGGGATTATCTCCACCATCCTGTTTAAAACATCACCATTGTGTTTGACTTAAACATGCTACTTTGCATGGACAATGACATTTGTTTTACAGCTTCACTGAGGCATCATGTACATACCATAAAATCTACCCTTTAAAGAGTACCATTCAGTGGTTTTTAGTATATTCACAGAATTGTGCAGCAATCATGTTAATCCAATTTTACAGCATTTTCATCACCCAAAAGAGACACCCTCTATCCATTAGCCATTTCTCATCTGTCCGTGGCCCAGCTTGCAGTGACCTCTAATTATTATTACTATTTGTTCTGTATTTGCCTATTCTGGTCATGTCATATAAATGGAATTATATAACATCCACTGGTGAATATGATACTTGCACTGAGGATAATGTTTCATAAAGATTCATCCATGCTGTCATGCATATCAGAACCTCATTCCTCTTAGTGGCTGAAATGTATGCTATTGTATGGATATAACACATTTTGTGTATCCACTCATCATTTGGTGGATGTGTGGGTGGTTTCAGTTTTTTTCCATTCTGAATAAGGCTGCAATGAGTAAGTGTGTACAAGTCTTTATGAGGACATGACTGTTACATTTTATAATCGGCAGTCTGGAGATCCAGAAATCAAGAGGTCTTGGTTAGATAGGTGGACATTGATCTTGCACTTGAAGGACTGTTCTCTCTATTAAAGATTCTGTGAAGTATCCTGTTTCCTCTCTATCTTCTTTCTTCTTGGCCATCTCATTTATTCATCTACTCAGCCAGTAACAAGGGAGCACAATTTTTCAGGCACTTTCTTAGACTGCTGCTAAGTCACTTCAGTCGTGTCTGACTCTGTGTGACCCCACAGACGGCAGCCCACCAGGCTCCCCCATCCCTGGGATTCTCCAGGCAAGAATACTGGAGTGGGTTGCCATTTCCTTGTCCAATGCATGAAAGAGAAAAGTGAAAGTGAAGTCGCTCAGTCTGTCCGACTGTTAGCAACCCCATGGACTGCAGCCCACCAGGCTACTCCATCCATTGGATTTTCCAGGCAAGAGTACTGGGGTGGGGTGCCATTTCTTAGACTAGGTTTTGCTTAATTAACCATTTTTATATTTTTAATGAAGTTAGGCATTTTATTCCTCCAGGAGATAACTTTTTTAAATTCTGAAACTAAATTGTGTTTGAAAATATTGGTGCCACCTCCTTCAGGCATCAAACACTCAGAATAAGCCATTCCAAGCTACTTGCTTTTTCTCTGACTGATGCCTTCCCTCTAATTTTTTGATTTCTTTCTTTTTTGGTCAGTTTATTTTTTGTGTCTTGAATTTCTCCTGCCCTTGGCATCCCCAGAGCCATAGATTCTACAAGATTTTAAAGAAGCTTTGTTTTCTAACTGGAACTTGGTCCCTGCTTCCCACTTTTAGTTACAGCTTATGTCTACAGCCTTATTAAACTCCTCCAGTTGGAGATTTTTGCATTATAGGTTTTGGGTTTGTCAGAGGAGCTCTGCTAAGCTACAGCTCTGTGCAGAGGCCCTGCTAGGGGCTGAGGGAAATGCAGAGGTGGATCTGAATCATTGCATTGCCCCTCATGTCTTCCCTAGGACTCGAAGTGTGCTGGGGCGAGGCGGGGTGTGTGTGAGGTCCCCCGGGAGGGGCTAATCCATCACAGAAGGATTAGCAGGGTGGGGAGCCAGGAGAGTGGAATGGGAGCTCATGAACTAGGAGGGAGCATCCAGGCATCCTAGGGAGGAAGAGAAGCAATTAGACACGCGCAGATGGCAGGGAGTTCTGGTATACCAAGGAATGCGAGGGAGCACCAACCCCATCAGAAGAACTTTTGAGACAGCAGACCTAGGACGCCTTCCTTGAGCTACAGAGTCCAAAGTCTCAGTGGCGGATCATAGGGATGTGGGTTTATGAGAAGCTTTGCAGGTTGCCAGGGTTGACTGGGAGCCTCTGTTCTTAACAGTGGGCATTGTTTAGGAACCTGAGTCTGCAGGTTAAGAATCTACCAGTTGACACAAGCCTCGGCATGTCCACCCCTCCATGAGTCAAAGACGAGGCTTTTTGTGAAAAAGAGCAAGCATTTTGGCAGTTAGTACCCATCCTCCCATTGCATGCAGTCTTGTTGGTGGGAGAAGAGCATATGCCAGTTCGAGGCGTGAGGCTACACAAGGAGAGCGTCAAAGGATGGACGCAGGCTGAGCTCTGTAGGTGGCTGTGGGGAGGGCAGGACTGTCTGGAGGCCCAGCATCAGGAAGTCTGGGTGTGACGCTTTGGCTGTGAGCTTGCACATGAAGGGCTGTTCTGAAACGAAATCCTGAGCACCCTCCCATTTCTTCCCTCCATCCTTCTCTTTCATGTCCAGTTTATTCATCCATTTACTCAGCAAGTACATGGGCCGCTATGTACACCACCTGTGTGCCAGGTGCTGTACTGGGTCCCAGCTATACCTGACCTCTTCAGCACACCCACAGTCTGATGGAGACAGAGATACACGTTCTGTCGCTTTCCTTGTTTACTTTGCTGTCACAGGTGTCACAACAGCGTGCCATGTGTGTCTAAAGGAAGGATCGTCTACCAGCTTCCCCAGCAACGGCTCGCATTTCTGGTGCGGATTTGAAGAAAGTGCACCGAGAGCTTTGCCTTTCTGACTTCTCTCTTCCTTCCTTTTTCTCTTGCCAGCTTTTCTTTAACGCCCCATTTCTGGTTCCTCAGCTTGTCTGGCTCTTTCCATTTATTGATTCCTGTCCAGCCTATGTGTCTTGCCTCGTTTCTCCCATGTTTCTCCCTATCAGTTTGAGTAGGACTAACAGTGGATGACTTCAAAAGAAAAAAAAAAAGTAAGCTGGAAGTAATCTGTGTGTCATTATGCTTGGAGAAAGCTGGAAGGTGCTCCACAGGCAAGCATGTAACTCTGGCCACTGTCAAGACAGTGACGCGTCCCTAGTCTCCAGGAAGAGGCGTGTCCTGAGTTTTTTTCTCAGCATCACTTCTTCCCCTGCTAGGAGCCACTGAAATCCGAGATTCTGTCAGATACCAAGTACCAGGAGCATGGCTAGGTCATGCTGCTGTTGATTCTAACAGGTGGGGCTTAGGGGGAGGACACTGGGCTTCTGGAAGGGGCACAGTCAGTGGAGAGTCTGTGATATTTCTCTACATTCACTCCCACCAGGTCAGCTGGTCAGGACACACATGCAAATAAAGGCAAACACGTGAGACTGATGTCTACAGTCTCAAGTTCCCAGACTTGCATAAGATAAAATAGATACTTCTTTATTTACTAATTGAGAGGGAGTTACTCACCTGTTGTCTTCAAAGGCAGCCTTGCCTTTTCCTCCACTGGTCAGCAAGGATCTAATAAGTATCTGCTCAAAATCCAACCCGGGGACTTCCCTGGTGGCCCAGCAGTTGGGACTCTGAACTTCCAGTGCAGGGGGCATGGGTTCGATCCCTGGTCGGGGAGCCAGCACCCCACATGCCGCACAGAGCATGGTGGGAAAAAACCTAGCCCTGTTCTGGATGCTTGGGGCATAGGAACAGAGAGGGATGTATTCTTCCTGCAAAAGATTACAAGGAAATTGCAAGCACATGTGTGCCCATGTGCAGATTTGTGCTGGGTGATCTCTTCCTCTGCACCCGAGCATCTATCCAAACTGTGGGTGGGGTCTTCAGGAAAACCACCACTGGGAGAGCATCCTTTGCCCCCAGTTTATCTTGTGTCAGTATTGCCTTCTGATCAATCAGAAGCCACACAGTTGTTTGATGAAAACAGGAGCAATGTATAAGACATTAAGGGGAGTTCAGTTAAATTAAAAGTAAGTACTAGAGAAGTCACCCACATCCTCAGGGCTGAGCTGCATATAAAAACTAATGCCTAGCAACTGGCATTTTCTAGGGAGCTTCTCAAAGGACCGTCAAGCTCTTGCATGAATGCAGGTGAGTGCTGAGCAAAGCCATGTTGAGAATATTTTCAGCTGACGTTTCCACTTCTGAGCATGGGCTTCCTTGCTGAGGCAATGCATTTTTCCCAAGGTGAATGATCCCATGAAAAGGCTTTCCTATTTTCAGCCACATCTTGAGATTGGAGGAGCTAAACTCCTTTGCATAAACATTTTACAGCTTCCAACACGAACTGCTGTCCAGAAGGGCCTCATGAGCTCATGGAGCTTGGTGCTTCCCAGCTGGCTCTCTTAACTGGATCTGTCAGTTCAGTTCAGTTCAGTTCNTTTCCTATTTTCAGCCACATCTTGAGATTGGAGGAGCTAAACTCCTTTGCATAAACATTTTACAGCTTCCAACACGAACTGCTGTCCAGAAGGGCCTCATGAGCTCATGGAGCTTGGTGCTTCCCAGCTGGCTCTCTTAACTGGATCTGTCAGTTCAGTTCAGTTCAGTTCAGTCGCTCAGTCGTGTCCGACTCTTCGCAACCCCATGAATCGCAGCATGCCAGGCCTCCCTGTCCATCACCAACTCCCGGAGTTCAGTCAGACTCACTTCCATTGAGTCAGTGATGCCATCCAGCTATCTCATCCTCTGTCATCCCCTTCTCCTCCTGCCCCCAATCCCTCCCAGCATCAGAGTCTTTTCCAATGAGTCAACTCTTCGCATGAGGTGGCCAAAGTACTGGAGTTTCAGCTTCAGCATCATTCCCTCCAAAGAAATCCCAGGGTTGATCTCCTTCAGAAAGGACTGGTTGGATCTCCTTGCAGTCCAAGGGACTCTCAAGAGTCTTCTCCAACACCACAGTTCAAAAGCATCAATTCTTAAGCGCTCAGCTTTCTTCACAGTCCAACCCTCACATCCGTGCATGACCACTGGATCTGTACCTCCCATTAACTGCAGACCCTTTCTGAGGCTGGGATTCCCAGGACAGTTAGTAGATGTTTTCTTTTTCTCTTTTTTGGCCATGCCTCGCAACATGTGGGGATTTAGTTCCCTGACCAGGGATCGAACCTGCGACCCCTGCACTGGAAGCTCAGAATCTTAACCACTGGACTTCCAGGGAAGTCTCTGATAGCTATTTTCAAGGGGCATTTGAGCTCCGGGTCCTACCACATCCAGCTCTGTTTTGATTCAGCAAGAGTTCAGATATTTCCATGGATTTGATGACTTTGTCATTTTGCTAAACAGCACTCCTGTTTGTGAACTGCTCAACACAAGTGGTACCCTTGAATCTCTGCAAAATGCCTGGAGGACAGTTATTAGTATCCCTGTTTTTAAGGGAGTAAGCCAGGTTTAAGTGAGAGGAAATGTGAGGCTTGAAGTCAGAGAGCCTGAGAGCAGAACAGATGGACCAGTGCCCATGGTAGGAGGCAACCTTGCCTTCCCTACGCCTGTCGGTCTCCCAGGGCTGAAGGCTCAGGGTCCACTTGGAGCCATTGCTGCTGTTCTTCCCCAGCACAGACTGGCCCGTCTCGCACCTGTCAGGCAACTTTCCTCCCGATGCTACTGCTTTCTGGGCCCCCGTCCAATCTCATTTGGAGCCTTTATCAGCGAGCAAATCTGTTTCTTTCTATTAGATTCAGTTGAGACAGAGGCAGGCACTGGAGACAGATGGACGGCTGAAGATAACACCAGCTTCCAAGCAAGGGGAGAGCCACTGCAATTAAGACTCTCGCTCTCCCTCGAGGTTGTGGAGTCCACAGAACATCAGCTCAGGGTCTGAGACGGTGGCAGCCCAGACAGAGGGGAGACGGAAGAGCCCAGAAGGCCCTATTACTCCCACTCTAGGTAGATACACAAGATCAATAAAATAAATGAGCTGTTTTATCCAGGCCAGCCATTCTGGTCCAGGGACACGTAAACATATTGATCACCCTGGTAGAACCTGCTGGTCCACCCTGTGCAAAATGTGGGCGGTGAAGAAAATCCACCGAGTGTGGCTCTGGGCACCCTGTGCCTGCTCGGCTCTGGGGCAGAGCTATGCGCATTGCAGCCCGTCCTTCCCCACCCGGGCGGGGGCAGCAGTTGGAACTAAGGCCAGCGGATCTCCAGCAGACGGCGGACCTCCAGGCCAAGGCTGACGCTCTGACTTCCAAAACAAGACATTTGACACGGGCCGCTATGCAGGTCTTCAGAGTCAGTGGTCTCTTAATCATTGAATCTAACTCGATGCATGTTCCATTGACCTCAGGGCTGGCCAGATGCTCAGGGTCTGTAGTGACTTATGGAGGAACATGACATGTCTTTCTCTAAAAATAAACATCTGACTCTTTGCAACCCCATGGACTGTAGCCCACGAAGCTCCTGTGTCCAAGGGACTTCCCAGGCAAGAATACTGGAGTGGGCTGCCATTCCATTCTCCAGGCTCTTCCTGACACAGGGATTGAACCCAGGTCTCCTGCACTGCACACAGATTCCTCACCATCTGAGCCACCAGGGAAGCCCCTTAGATACTTTGAGTGGAGGTATGTTTCTGTAGCAAGTGATGCATCTCAACGTGAGAAAAGGAAGAAGCTCTAGCTTGGGCAGGAGTGGGGCAGGTTGGGGTTGGCTGAACCAGGCCTCAGGTGCAGCTGAGACTCCCTCCACTCGCCCTCTGCTTCATCCGCTGGCTTCTCCTCTTGAGGAATGAGCCGAAGTGACCACCAACTACCCCAGGGTCTTCTCCTCGGTCTCTGTGTGAAGAGGAGCCTCCAGCCTTATTGGGAGGTTCTCAGGCAGGCCTCCTGTTGGCCTGGCATAGATCCTATGCCCACCCCGATACAGTCCTATGCGAAGTCCGTGAAGTCCTGGATGCGTCCCGAGTAACTGGACCACACTGGAGCAGGGGTGCGATCTGTCTCCAGAAGAGAGAAGACGGGGCACGTGGCCACAGAGGGAGCTGGTGGGAATCATGCTGTCACTCTGGGCTCCCTTCTGCGAGACAGAACTGCGTAGCTGTTAAGCCTGACTCGGGGCACCTGAGTTCAAGTCCTGGTACCTTTTAGCCAAGTGGCTGTAGAAAGACTGTAGTTTTTTCTCTGTGTCTCGGTGACCTTAAGGATGACGGGGACAATGTCTACCTCACTGGGTTATTTGTTATTTTTGTTTGTTTAGTCGCTAAGTCACACCCGACTCTTTAGCGACCCCACATGGACTGTAGCCCGCCAGGCTCCTCTGTCCATGGGGGGTGGGTTTCCTCCTCCAGGGGATCTTCCTGCCTCAGGGATCAATCCCTGTGTCTCCTACATTGGCAGGCATATTATTTACCATTGAACCACCAGGGAAGCTGCTGGGTTATTGGATGACTTAAGTGAATTAGTACATCAGACCCGTTACTCGTGCAAAGCATATCGTTGTTAGCGTCAGCTAATACCATCACCACCATCGTCTTCATCATCACTGGTGCTGTGCTGGTGCTAAGTCGCTCAGGCGTGTCCGACTCTCTGCGAGCCCACGGGCTGTAGCCCGCCAGGCTCCTCTGCCCATGGGATTCTCCAAGCAGGAGCACTGGAGTGGGTTGCCATTTCTTTCTCCAGGGGATCTTCCTGACCCGAGGATCAAACCCGCATCTCTTGCATCTCCTGCATTGGCAGGCGGGTTCTTTACCACTGGTGCCCCCTGGGAAGCCCTCCCTGTTACTCAGTTCAGTTCAATTCAGTCGCTCAGTCATGTCCAACTCTTTGCAACCCATGGACTGCAGCACGCCAGACTCCCCTGTCCTTCACTATCTCCCAGAGTTTGCTCAAACTCATGTCCATTGAGTCAGAGATACCATCCAACCATCTCATCCCCTGTCGCCCCCTTCTCTTCTGCCCTCAATCTTTCCCAGCATCTGTCAGCATCCGCACGTGACTAGTGGCAAAACCCTAGCTTTGCCTAGATGACCTTTGTTGGCAAGCTTGTTATCATCTCCCAACTCCATCCCACTCCATCCCCAGTCCTAGGGGGCACATAAGATGCCAGCAGAGCAAAGGCAGGCCTCTGCTGAGAACTGAGCCACAGCCCAGGTCCAGGCGGAACATTTTCCGGTGTCACTTTGACCTTAATAATCCCCCAGTAGAGTCCAGATGTCCCCACCAGAACCTGTGACACTCAGAACAACTCTGCTATTCCCTCTACTTCCGATCATGGCCCGACTATATATTCACATATAGAGAATTGAAAGGAAACATTGTCCCTGGTTTCTTAAAACGCAGAGCCTCTGGGATGGTAATTGTCCCCCCTTACATTGATGAATTATTTTCTGTTTTCCTCACTAGGATAATGAGTGAAACGGGAGGAGCACTATTATTCCCATTTGATAAATGCACACAGTGGGATTCAGAAAGCTTCTGGTACCCAGAGAGAGCCCTGGGTCTAGTCTGCTTGGTTTCTGCCTGCCTCTGAGTGAGCCACACTCCAATATTGTACACAGCCTCTGTGGCACCGTGCAGAGCCCTGGGTCTAGTCTGCTTTGGTTTCTGCCTGCCTCTGAGTGAGCCTCACTCCAATACTGTACACAGCCTCTGGCACCGAGCTTCTCCCTTCCTGCCTCCTCTCCTTCACTCGTTTATACTGGGGTTTCTGTGGTGGCTCAGACAGGAAAGAATCTGCCTGCGAGTGAGAGACCCAGGCTCAGTCACTGAGTCAGGAACATCCCCTGGAGAAGGGAGTGGCTCCCCACTCCGGTTTTCTTGCCTGGAAAATTCCATGGACAGAAGAGCCCGCCGGGCTGCAGTTCATGCGGTTGCAAAGAGTGGGGCACAACTGAGCCACCATCACTCTCACTTCCAAACATGTGCCAAGGACTCTGGACTATTTTGGAAGGAATATAAGGAAAGAGTAAATAAACAAGTAACATAAATAATGAAATATCAAGGAGTGGTAAGAACCCTGATTAAAAAAATTTTAATGGTAATATTGCAAATGATCTCATGAGAGGGAGATTAATGAAACAAGTGTTTTTTTATGCAGCTTATTATGTGAAGAAATAGATAAAGAAGATTCCAGGTAGACAGAATTGTACTGCGTGAATCTGCATATTGTTATCAGCTTCACAGATCTGCACACCAGAATATTTAACCATAACTCTCAGTCTTGGCCTTCTTGCCTGAAAGTGCCTTAGACCACAGCTTAGAAAGTTAGTATAAACAACTGTGATTGGCTTTCCCAAGTTTTGAAACCATGGTTGTTGGAGGCCTAAGGAAAGAATGTTGTTTACAAGTGTGTCTTCTTCAAAAATCCATTTTATTTGTTAAAAATCCATAATGGAAGAGAAATGGTAGCAAATAACAGGCTATTTTTTGCATTTAAAAAACAGTGTTTGGAGTAAATAGATTTCCTGGTGGGTTATGTGAGAATGAATCTTAAATCCTAACTACTTTCATTTCCTTCAGAGGAATTTTGGTAAATAGAGTTTGTTTCTTGGCCTAAGTGAAGCCCTGGTTAATGTATACCAACAACAGTGACATTATGGGTATTTGTATAACGAAAATTGTTTCTGACTGTGCCGGTGTGGATGAAATGAAAGCCATCATAATTAGTTTCACAGAATGAAGGTTTAGAAGAATAAGTGAAAATTCTAAGTGAAATAGGCAGACAGGAATTTTGTGCTTCGATTTTCATATCTATATCCTTGGAGGTGAAAGAAACAGAATTTGTACTTTAGTGAATGCAGGCTCGCTCTTCCTTTGGGCTCCCCGAGGAATGCCTGCCCAGGTCGAGTGAGGCAGCTTCGGGGTGTGGGGGCTCTCTCACCTGCATCAGCTGCAAAACGTTATCCCATGTGCCTGCTTGCTAAGTTGCTTCAGCCCTGTCCCACTCTTTGAGACCCCTGGACTCTCAGCAGCCAGGCTCCTCTGTCCATGGAATCCTCCAGGCAAGAGTACTGCAGTGGGTTACCATTCCCTCCTCCAGAGGATCTTCCCGACGACATGGGATCGAACCCATGCTTCTTCTGTCTCACTGTATTGGCAGGCAGGTTCTTTACCGCTAGCCTGGGAAACCCCCGTTCTATGAATCTTGTGCAGATCTAACTTTTAAAACTCCGGATGCACATCCATTTATACGATGGCCTTCTACTGTTTTGTTTTCCTAGGGACGCACTTCGATTTTCATATCTATATCCTTGGAGGTGAAAGAAACAGAATTTGTACTTTAGTGAATGCAGGCTCACTCTTCCTTTGGGCTCCCCGAGGAATGCCTGCCCAGGTCGGGTGAGGCAGCTTTGGGGTGTGGGGGCTCTCTCACCTGCATCAGCTGCAAAACGTTGTCCCATGTGCCTGCTTGCTAAGTTGCTTCAGCCCTGTCCCACTCTTTGAGACTCCCGGACTCTCAGCAGCCAGGCTCCTCTGTCCATGGAATCCTCCAGGCCAGAGTACTGCAGTGGGTCACCATTCCCTCCTCCAGAGGATCTTCCCGACGACATGGGATCGAACCCATGTTTCTTCTGTCTCACTGTATTGGCAGGCAGGTTCTTTACCACTAGCCTGGGAAACCCCCGTTCTATGAATCTTGTGCAGATCTAACTTTTAAAACTCCGGATGCGCATCCATTTATACGATGGCCTTCTACTGTTTTGTTTTCCTAGGGACGTGGGTTGTTGCCTAAAATGCCATTTGCTGCACGTGCCTCTCTATCATCCTTCTAGTCATAGATTATTTTTTAAATACATATTTCTTTTCCTTCTGTAAGTTGGGTTTTGAGTGAGAGAAGAGTAAAGTGATTAACACCAAGGGACTTGGGTCACGCTGTTTTGTTCTGAATGACAGCTCCACTCCCGTAAGCTGCATGAGTGTGGAGAATCTCTTACTTCCCTAAAGTTCTAGTTTTCCCTCTGGAGAAAGGAGATAGTAAGAGCACCAGTCTATATGGTTGGGGGGAATTAGGGGAGTTGATCCATTTATAGGGAATGGCACCTTTTTTCAAACTCGTGGTGAACGGCAGGCAACATAAGCTGTCTTAGCCATTGTAAGTGTACCTGAGACTATGCACATTGCCATGAAGCAGACCTCTGGGGCATTGTATATTTCTATAATGCAGATGCCTGTGTTAGAAAGATTGAGGGCAGGAGGGGAGCCTGGCATGCTGGAGCCCATGGGGTCACAAAAAGTCAGACATGACTGAGTGACTAATGACAAATGTTAGAAATTAACCTTTGGTATTTAGACATGTTGAGAAACAGTCTCTTATCACTAATGATGATATTAAGACCAAGACATGTTAGCATCTGAAATTTTGCCTGCCATGTTCACAGGCCTCCCTAGAAATGTTTTGTTTTGCTTAGAATTTGCTTTTATCACCATTCCTTGATTACCATAAACCTGGCTCTTTGTAGATAAATCAATACCCCCCAGTTTAAATAACTTACTTGTATATATTTAAGTGGAGATTTGGCTCTTTATGATGAATACAGGTTGTTAATTTTCAGCTTCACAAGATCTGTCTTCCCCTTCGCATCCTTCCCCTCCACCCCTCATGCCCCGCCTCTTCCCTCCTCCTATCTCTGTTATCTCTTTGCAACTTCTTTCCTTTTTTCTCTCGTGTGTTTTTTCTTCCCTCTCCTCCTTTCTCCTCTTATTTCTTTGAGTCCCTTCTTGAACCCACCCTTGTTCAGTCACTGGGTCATGTCCGACTCTGTGGCTCCATGGACTGCCGCACACCAGTCTTCCCTGGCCCCTGCTGTTTCCCGGAGTCTGCTCAAACACATGTCCATTGAGTCGGTGATACTCCCCACCCATCTTATTCTCCGGTGCCCTCTTCTCCTCCTGCGCTCTTCAACCCACTGCTTCATGTTTAATTCAGTAAGGTTGGAACTGATAGTGATTTGGCCAGTTGGACATGTTCAGAACTTTGGTTTTCAAGCAAAGCCAGTATCAAGTCATGGCAAAGCCAGGGAGGATGCATAGCCGTGATGGCTGAGCAACAGAGGAAGCTGGCGTTCATGGCCAAGGAATGTTATTATCCACACAGCTACCTCTCTGAGCTGCTCATTGGGAAAACAAACTATGGAAACAATATTATTCGAGAATAATATTGTTGGCTCCCAACCACTGAAACTTTAACCAAACACTGTGTTTGAATCGCTTATTTGCCTGTGGAAAGACTTCTGGATGAACTGATGTTCAATAGGGCAAAACCTCATTAATTTGATTTTTATTTATTTTAGTTTTAAATTATTAATTTTTTTAAAATATCACACCATATGGAGTTATCTCCCAGTTATAATGTCTTATGCTTGATTTATTCGTCATATTTAACACTGCCTACCACACACAAAAAATGATGTTATTGGCCCACTATAGTAGCCAGAATTTAGGTTCCCATAATGTCTGTCCTCTGGCGTCACACCCATGGTTGTGTTAGAGTGCATGGCAAAGGGACTTTGCAGGTGGAATGAAGTTTACTAGCCATTGGACCTTAAGACAGTAGTTATCTTGAATTATCTGGGTGGGCACAATGTAATCACATGAGCTCTTACAAAAAAAAGAGGATCCTGCCAACAGAATGAGCTTGGGAGCACATTCTTCCCCAGGGCCCCTGAAAGAAACCTGGTCCTGCTGATATTTTGATTTCTACCTTGTTCAGTTGCTTAGTCATGTCTGACTCTTTGCAACCCCATGGACTGCAACACGCCAGGCCTTCCTGTCCATCACCAACTCCCAGAGCTTACTCAAGCTCATGTCCTTTGAGTCGGTGATGCCATCCACCCATCTCATCCTCTGCCGTCCCCTTCTCCTCCTGCCCTCAGTCTTTCCCGGCATCAGGGTCTTTTCCGTGAGTCAGCTCTTTGCATCAGGTTTCCATCTTGTCAGACTCTAAGCAGAGACTCTAGCCACACTGTGCTGGACTTCTGCCCTACAGAACTACCTGATGATAGGTGAGTTCAGCTTTAAACCATAAGTTTGTGGCAACTGGTTACAGTAGCAACGGAAGCCTAATGCACGCCCTAGTCACTGTCAGATCATTAGCTTATAGTTGTGGCTGTTTTTTATCTCATCACGAGTTTTTGCCCCTCCCTCTTTCTAACCAACATGGGACACGGTCCGTGGACAGAGCCCCTAGCTGAAAATTGAGAGTGAAGGTTGCCCAGTCGTGTCCGACTCTTTGCAACCCCATGGACTATTCAGTCCATGGCATTCTCCAGGCCAGAATACTGGAGTGGGTTGCCTTTCCCTTCTCCAGGGGATCTTCCCAACCCAGGGATGGAACCCAGGTCTCCTGCATTGCAGGCAGATTCTTTACCAGCTGAGCTATCGAGGGAAATATGTATTCGGTTTCCATGGAGTAAGATGAAGTTAATTGACATTTCAGGAATATATGGCAGAGTTCCATCTTAGAAATCTGCCCTCACCAAGTGAATTGAGTGCAAGTGTAAGTTTTAATTCAGTGCTACCAGCGAAAGACTTTCTGGAAACCAACTGCATTTCCAGGAAATAAGTGAAAAGTGTAGAGTTCTGTGGATCACCTCACATTTATGGACTCAGAATCTCCACAGATATGGGCAGAGAGTGTGGTGTTTTCCAAAAAAAAAAAAATAGAAGTAAATGGAAAAGGTAAGTATGTTTAGTGAAAGTTTTGTTTGTGTGTGTGTGTGTGCATTTTCACAGGTGTGTATACAGGATCACCATGTAAGAGGATGACAAAGATCATAGATATTTGAGAAACACTGCTCTACTCTGACCCTGTGAATTTCAAACCTTTGTCTGGTACTCTCCGATTAACTGGGACTCCTCTACGAATACTCCCTGTCTGCTCGCCTGGCGTGCCGGTTACCAGGCGACGCTGTAAACAGAGGTGCAGACAGGGCACAGGGCAGACCTCACCAGCCAGGGAAGAGTCTCAGGGACGCGCGCCCTTCCATCTGGGGACGTGTTCAGTGTGCCATGGGAGACATTCACTGTGTTCAGCGGAGAATAAAGTTCCTTTGAGCATTTCCCAGAGATAAACACATACGAAATAGAGGAAGCTGGCTGTGGATGTATAGACATGGATGTCTTGCTTATAGGATAAGGTAGTGAATGATGCAGAGCACTCACGCCGTGTAAGGAAAGTGTCTTCAGTATTTTCTTCAACAGTGAGACATGGTGAGAAAGGAAGTTTAAACAATGGGAGTTAAAGCGATATGCTGTCTTCAATATAGGCTTCAGAGAAAGGCAATGAGGCAAGCCAGAATGCCTAGGTAGTGGGTTTTTTTTTTAAGACTGATTGATTTATTTTTGGCAGTGTTGGGTCTTCGTTCCTGTGGGCAGACTTTCTCTAGCTGCAGCGAGCAGCACTGAGGGGCAAGGGCTTCTCACTGCGGCGGCGTCTTGCTTGCAGAGCATGGGCCCTGGGCACGTGGGCTTGAGTGGTTGCAGCCCCCCAGCTCAAGAGCACAGACTCAATAGTTAACGGCATGTGGACTTAGTCACCCCACTCCATGTGGGACCTTCCTGAACCAGGGATCAAACCCGTGTCCCCAGGATTGGCAGGAGGACCCTTAACCACTGGACCACCAGAGAGGCCTCCTGTAGTTTTAAAAACTGGAAGTGGTGATAAAGGAATAAAAAGGATGAAGGGATGCTAAGGAAAGCTGGAGTGGGACTAGAGCTGAAGGGTGTTTGCAGATGAGTCTAAACCCTCACCAAGGGCCCTGCCCACAGGTGAGCATGGTTTGGAGTCACTGGGTGCATGTGCTGATGATTTTCCCTAGAAAGGGGCACATTCGTTTATTTGTACTTTTTGGCCATGCCCTGCTGCACGTGGGATCTTAGTTCCCCGACCGGGGATCGAACTTGCACCCCCTGCACTGGAAAGCCAAGTGTTAACCACTGGATCACCAAGGAAGTGCCTGTTTACATTTTTTAAAGGATCATGTCTGGTATGAATAATTGAGGTTGGTTTTAAAGAGAAGGGCTTCCCTGGCAGCTCAGTTGGTAAAGAATCTGTCTGCAATGCAGGAGACCCGAATTTGATCCCTGGGTCTGGGAGATCCCCTGGAGAAGGGTGTGGCCACCCACTCCAGTATTCTCGCCTGGAGAATCCCACGGACAGACGAGCCTGGCGGGCTACAGTCCATGGCGTCACTAAGAGTCAGACACGACCGAGAGATCAGCACTTTGAAATGAAGAGCTCTTCCTTTACCCAAACTTGCCTGCCTTGCCAGCCGTGGTGGTAATAGCAATGGTGCGCCAAGTACTCTCTAAAGTACCTGTAGTGCCTGGAACAACACACCGACACACAGGAGAGAGTGTCTTTGGCAGTAAAGAAAAATGAGGCTCAGAGAGGAAGGGTGAACACACCGTAATCGTAACTGTGAGAGCTGAGGCGGGAACACCAAGGCTAACTCCCCGTGCAGGGCTCTTTCCAGGAAACCACACTGCCTGCGTCCGATCATCCAGCCTTCTGACCAGCCAGGGCCCCCCCCCAGAACACCAAGAGGTGAGCACGCCCAGACTATGAGCGTCCACTTCAAGTCTTGGTGAGACTTCATGCCTGCAGAAGGGAGAATGTGCACATTTCTGTTCAATGAGCTTTGAAGAACAAAAGGTCATTTCCAATTTGGAGACAAAACCTTTGCAGAGACAACATCCTGCAATTACTACCGGGAGGTTAACCTTCACCATTTGATCAGGAAGCAAAGAAGTCGTTGCTGAGCGAACTCTGAAATACCTGAGGCCTCGAGGATCCCCACGCCCCTTTTAAAGTGCTTTCGTGCTGACCAGCGTCGTATTATTGTTTTCTCTGGCTCACCGCTTCAGTCTCTGACCACAAAGCCAAAAGCCACAGGAAGGCAGGAAAGTACAGCAAATGGAGTTTCTCTGCCCGTCCCCAGCGTAGCGGACACGTTGGAGCTTTAGTGAGTCAGAGCTGCTTACAGAAAGGACTCTCCGGAAGACACTGCCTCTACACTGTGTTTCGGTGCTCTTCCAAAGGCAGGACCTCACCACAGGTCTCTGTAGATGAGAAGGAAGTCATCAGCTATGACTCTGTCCTGCAAGGTATAGCCAACGTTCATATAGAATTCCACAATTAAAGCAAATTATGGGAGTATAGCTTCTTTACAATGTTGGGTTAGTTTCTGCGTGAATCCGAGTGAAGCAGCCACGCACGTATACGCATGTTCCCTCTTTGTCACCACAGAGCAGGGGCCGAGTTCCCTGTTAGCTGTTTTATACACACTCGTGTGTATGTGGTCAGTGCAGTCAGCCTCAGTCTCTCAGTTCATCCCTCCGCCATTTTTCTCCTTGACATGCTGTGTGTTTGATGTCTACATCTGGGTCTCTATTTCTGCTTCGTAAATAAGATGATCGATACAATTTTTTTCAGATTCCACACATATGTGTTGTATAATAACACACTGGTCTTTCTCTTTCCGACTTGCTTCATTCCGTATGACAGTCTCTAGGTCCATCCACGTCTCTGCAAATAGCCACATTTTGCTCCTTTTTGTGGTGAAATCATATTCTATTCTGTGTTGTACAGCATCTTCGTTACCCATTTATCTGTCGATGGACATTGAGGTTGCGTCTGTTTCTTGGCTATTGTAACCAGTGATGCGATGAAAAGACCCCTGTCTCATTCTGTGACAGCCCTTTTCGGTTTATGTCTAAGGGTTCCATTCTGGGCGGGCAGCCTTTGGAAGGAGCCTTTGGAAACAGTAAGAGAAGAAATCGCCCCAGACCAAAAAGAGAAGAGAAATTGGCGTGACTGCCTGGAGCAGCGTCTGTGTGTTAATTCAGATGGAGCCCAGCGGAAGCGGCAAGACCCCGAGGGGAAGGCTCCATGGTGTCCTTTTGGAGACCGAGTCCTGGGCTGTTTGGCCCCTAGCCCCTCCAAAGTGTTCTGTATCCCCAGGCAGCCCCAAAGCAGCAGGATTACCGCACTTAAAGGAATGACGTAGAATGACGTAACGTCCTGTAACCCATGACAAATGGCCCGAAGGCTCCTCCCTGGGCTTTAGCACTGCAGAAACCCACAGATCTGGACCAGTCCTGGGGGGATCCCTAGTGGTGAGCAAGACCGAGCATCCCCAGGCAGCCCCAAAGCAGCAGGATTACCGCACTTAAAGGAATGACGTAGAATGACGTAACGTCCTGTAACCCATGACAAATGGCCCGAAGGCTCCTCCCTGGGCTTTAGCACTGCAGAAACCCACAGATCTGGACCAGTCCTGGGGGGATCCCTAGTGGTGAGCAAGACCGAGCTGCCTCTCATTGTGTCGAACAGAACAGCAGATATTTTAAAGAGGATTAAGTATTCTTGCACATCTGAGCAAAAAGAGGCTAAAATGAGGGTTCAAGATGGTAGTGCAGCGTGTTTATGTAAAGCTTTAGTAAAGAATATTTAAGTGGCCAGTGGAGTCAGAGCCAACAGTGTGTGTCTTGAAATGGCTATTTACGTTGGATTGGATGCCATAGACCTGGGTGTTGATATTCTGGAGGCAAATCCTTGGCTACCTAAAATCCAGGCATTCTGAATACAAGTGATTATTTCATGACTGTTCCGAAAATCAAATAATAAGTGATCTATAATGATCCGTAACTCAGGGGAGACTATACAGCTTTTGCTAACCATGACCTCCAGCTCCCTCTCCCATCAAACCAGAATCAGTCATGGCTGTCACCTCCTTTCCCCCAAAAAATCAAAACCCTAGTTTGGTTGTAAGGCTTATTGTGTCTTATGCGTGCTAGTAATCACTGACTTGCCCTGGGAAGCCGGCCTGATTTTGTTTCACGTACATCTTTTGAAAATGTGGAACGACATTCTTACTTGTTAATTTTCTATGTCGTCTCTCTTTCAGCAGCATTGCACAGTATCTTGTGATGGCTTTGAGGCTATTCACTTTAGGCCATTTTAGTAAGGTGAAAATTTAAGTGGAGATAGACTCACTTATTTAAAAATCAATAAATTATTCATGTTATGTTTGAGAACATTTAAGCTAAAAATGACATTGCAATTCTTGGTTTGCCTGCAATGTCACAAAGACTTGGAATCTCACAAGATGATTCTGATTTAAAACATTGAAAAACCCTTTCTTTGTAGAAATATAGGGAAGTCCAAGGTACTTTGGAAAATATGGCTTATTAACAAAATATGTGAGTTTTATATCATTTTCTTAGAAGTCACCCGGATCACAAAACTACAAATGACTTAAAAAATATATGATAACTATGGCAGAATATCATTTTGTAAAGCTTTATATGGTGAAGAATGAGACCTATGTTTTCTTCCCCAGATTTTCCAGTGACTTAAAGTTCTTCTGATGGGAAGGTTCTCCATGGTCTGTTTCCGGGGTTATAGATCCATCATACCTACCTTTCCAAAATCATATAAACTCAAGCTCACGTTATTTTTATCAGCCAGGAATGAAATATTAATCAGCTTTTCTTGGTGCTTAGCCCACAGGTCTTACTTCAAAGACTTTTTAAAGGGGAAATACTAGAAGTCACGTCCCCTGGCTTGGAATCATTTTGTCAGCAGTATCGGTTCCTGTAGCTCTCCGTGGTGCTTAACTTATGACTTAAATGGAATGTTGAAGAGCCCTCAATGTATTAACTTGCTCTGTCTCCATATTGACATGATCTATAAATGACATACAGACCCGATGCATTTCTACTCCCAAATATAGGCAAACGGTTCTTGAAAATGGCTTGTGAGAGCTTCCAAATTCCAGTAAAATGTTTACACTCGTAAGATTATGACCACTTCTTTATCTCGGTTCTTTTCCTCCAATTAAAATAATGTCCTGCTGCTCCTGCTGCTGTTAAGTCACTTCAATCATGTCCGACTCTGTGCGACCCCATAGATGGCCTCCCACCAGGCTCCCCCATCCCTGGGATTCTCCAGGCAAGAACACTGGAGTGGGTTGCCATTTCCTTCTCCAACGCATGAAACTGAAAAGTGAAAGTGAAGTCGCCTCGTCGAGTCTGACTCTTAGCTACCCCATGGACTACAGTCCACCGGGCTCCTCCATCCATGGGATTTTCCAGGCAAGAGTACTGGAGTGGGGTGCCATTGCCTTCTCTGAAATAATGTCCTACTGCACTTCAAATAGGAAGAGGATACTGCTGTTCAGACGGTGGCGACTGGGCATAACCTGAGAGGCACTCAAATCTCCCCACCCCTCTACATCCCAGCGGCAATTCTTTGCCCTCGCCTGCTCTGGTGCCAGGAATTTCCCAGTGTTGGTTTTGAGTGAAACATCAGAGCCTTGAATATGAATGACCTAAATATCACTGGCCCATCAGTGGCAGCTGAAAGTTAAGATCCTGAGCCCTGTCTCCCTCCATCCAATGGTGGGGAAGAAGCCAAGCTCACCACATCTAGCCTTCTCCTGGACACAAGAGGCAGACAATGTACAGCTTTATTTACAAATATATTCCGTATAGAAGGTGCTACCAGTTCAGTCACTCTGTTGCATCCAACTCTTTGCAACCCCGTGGACCGCAGCACGTGGGCCATCGAGTTGGTGATGCCATCCAACCATCTCATCCTCTGTGGTCCCCTTCTCCTCCTGCCTTCAATCTTTCCCAGCATCAGGGCCTTTTCCAGTGAAGGTGCTATAATATTAGCTTATAAGCCCTCACTTGGATCCCTTCTGTATATGGACTTAAATCGTGCCTCTTGCCATTTTATTTTTTAATTTTTATTTTTATTGACGTATAGGTGATTTAAAGTATTGTGTTAGTTTCAGGTATACAATAAAGTGAGATATATATATATATACCTGCTAATGCAGGAGACATGAGTTCAACACCTGGGCTGGAAAGATCCCCTGGAGAAGGGAATGGCTACCCACTCCAATATTCTTGCCAGGGAAATCCTGTGAATAGAGGAGCCTGGCAAGCTATAGTCAGTGGGGTCGCCAAAGAGTCAGACACGACTTAGGAACTAAACAACAACTCTGTGTGTGTGTGTGTGTGTGTGTGTGTGTGTGTCCTTTTTCAAGTTTTTTCCTCTATAGATTATAAGATAGTGAGTATAGTGCCCTGTACATGCATGCTAAGTCGCTTCAGTCGTGTCCGACTCTGTGCCACCCTGTGGACAGCAGCCCAGCAGACTCCTCTGTCCACAGGATTCTCTAGGCAAGAATACTGGAGTGGGTTGCCATTTCCTTCTCCTATAGTTCCCTGTGCTATACAGTAAGTCCTTGTTGGTGATCTATTTTATGTATACTAGTATATATCTGTTGGAGAAGGCAATGGCACCCCACTCCAGTACTCCTGCCTGGAGACTCCCATGGACGGAGGAGGCTGGTGGGCTGCAGTCCACGGGGTGGCTAAAAGTCGGATGCAACTGAGTGACTTCACTTTCACATTTCACTTTCATGCATTGGAGAAGAAAATGGCAACCCACTGCAGTGTGCTTGCCTGGAGAATCCCAGGGACGGGGGAGCCTGGTGGGCTGCCGTCTATGGGGTCACAGAGTCGGACACAACTGACATGACTTAGCGGCAGCAGCAGCAGCATGTATCTGTTAATCCCAGACTCCTAACTTAT
Source organism: Oreotragus oreotragus (assembly GCA_006410675.1). NCBI lineage: Eukaryota > Metazoa > Chordata > Mammalia > Artiodactyla > Bovidae > Oreotragus > Oreotragus oreotragus. Next base: position 202,611 of record SJYX01009969.1, on the reverse strand, counting down.
CCCTCTCCCCTTCCCACTTGGTAACTGTGGGTGTGCTGTCTGTGACTGTGAGTTCCCTTCTGTTTTGTGAGTCGTCCATTTGCATCTTTTTTTTGATCCCACACATAAGTGGTATCTTACGGTGCGTGTCTTTCTTTGACTTACTTCAGTTGCTATGATCATCTCTACGTGTAACCATGTTGCTGCAGGTGGCATTATCTCATTCTTTTCTTGAGGGGTGGCACATTCACAGAGGGTCTGATCGTGACCTCTGGGGTCAGCCTCGTGGCTCTGTCTGGCTGTTGAGGGGTGATCCTGCCTGGGTTCAGGAGGGTGAACAACCTGATCTTCTGACTTTAAAAACTGCAGGGTACCACCACACATCAAAACCTCGACAGTTTTGTTCTGCTGATTGCTTTGGGAGAAGACAAACTAAGGAAATGATTGACAAGTCGTCACAGTCAGTATAGGCTAGGTTATGCTTCAGTAACAAGCACACCCAGGAGCTCCAAGGCTCAAGGAAGAAAAGCCACGTGTCCCTGCAGGTCTCCACCTCCTCGGCCCATCGCCATACCAGAGTGAGAGTGTTTTGCTCTGGCAGTGTCAGGCCTGATGTGGAAGTGGCATGTTGCTTCTGTCCGGAGCTCACTGACCAGACCCGTCACCTGCTTCCTGCCGATCAAAAGGGACCAGGAATGATCCCGTACTGTGTGCCCAGGGATGCTGAGCCAAAACTATTCGGCAGCCAGCACTGTGCCCACACAGTGGATCATCGCATGATGTTTAATGCAGAGACAAATCTTCGGGCAGCTTCCAGAAAGGAGCCACTCCTGGTACTCTGTGATGACAAGGGGGTTTCAGCCCGTGTCTCCCAGTGCTGCCTGATCCAGTGTATTTCCCATATTACCAGCCCAATGCTGCCTCTCCGTGAGGACAGACCCTCACCCAGCAGCTGAGGGAAGAAGAGCTAGAGCAGAGATGCAGGCATTCCGAGCTTTCCCCTGCCCTCGCAGCCTGGTCGCGTGGGGTTGTCCCCGAAGCAGGCTTCCTCTTCGATTCCTCTGTCTCCAGGATCTTCCTTCCTCTCTGCTCTTTCCTTCTGTGCCCTCGAGCACTTTTCTTGAGTCCAGAGATGGTGTTCTTCCTGGCAGTTGCTCTTTGGGGTCAAGGTGAGGCTGGGCTAAAGGCCGATGCTCCCAGTGGTGGAATTCACTTCTCCAGCACAGACACTTGTGCGCCGCATGAGCATGTCTCCATCTGCCCGCTGGAATCCCCAGTCTCTGATTTCTCCGGGCCTTCCACACTCTTCTCTCTCCTTTCTCCTCCCTTCCCTTGCCCTTTGTGGTTTAGTGAAGCTGACTTTCTCGAGGTCTTTGGCTCATTCCTTTTATCCCAGGCGCTAAGCCACCCTCTAAACGCGCTAGTTTCACAGCACTAGTGTCCCATAACAAGAAAATCCCCCAGAAGTTAGTCCACTGTATCCTACCTGGTGACGAAGGACAAGCGGTGATGGTGGGAGTGGAAGTGACTGCTTCGATGAGGCCCCTAACCTTGGAAAAGGCATCTGGGTGTGAATCATCTAACGGTGTTCCGTCCTTCAGGCTGAACTTCTGTAAAGGTAGAATCACCTCGGAGGAGTCTCTCTTCCAGGTGGATGACGGGGGCACCTGAGTGCAGCCCAGACAAGTCTCGGCGATCCCTGATGTACGTCCCTCCCCGGCCCGCCCCTCCTCCCCTCCATCACTGACTGTTCTCTGGGTCCCCACGCTGAGCTGGGTGCTGGGCGTGATACTAAGAGACAGTGGTCTGGCCTCTGCCCTTGAGAGGCTCTTGGTCTTAGAGGTGGGCTCGTCTGTTCAGGAGAGAATGGCGGGTCATTAAATTGCTACACTGACTGACTGCAAACATCGCAGTCACAGAGCTGGCTTCCGTGTGCTCACACGGGAGTGCCCAGCACGGAGCTGGTGTACACAGAGCATGGCTGGGATGAATCTGTTTCAGGATGGGAGTCCAAGTGAGCACAAGGAACTCTGGGTCTGTCCCTCTGCCTATGGCTCCTCTCTGCTGGGGGCCCTGAGGTGTGGGGCTGGGGGGCTTCTGTAGATACAGTCTTCCATATCCAGAATATCACTTAGCACAGCTCTGAGATACCTGTTCTCTCTGCATACGATCAGGTGCATAAGGACCAAATCTCTCTTTTCCTGAGTAGAGGCAGCCAACCTAGCATCAGCGTTTACCCGTTGTCAGGAATTAGGGGCTGCATTCTGCACCTGCCCCTGGTCAGAACCCAGAACAAGAAGGCAGGGCCAGCGGGCCAGCGCGGGGACCCTCCGCCTCGGGCAGGCTGAGCATTTAGAGCTGAGATGATCATTAGTGTCTGGCTTTCCCAGAGCAGAATGTGATCTCTGATTTAGCCCAGGTGAAGCAGGAAGCAGAAAATAGGGCCATGGGAAGAACACTTCTGGTTCTGCACCAGGGAAGGCTGCTCTGGAGCATCTGCCAGCACCCAGGTCTTCCCTCTGCCCCCCACTGGCCGGTCGAGGGGTCTCTCCGCTCCGCTGGATCCTCAGAGGCTGAGACTGTCCTGTGCAGCTATTGGTTGCTTTGTGCTGAGCGGAGGACTCTGTGGTTGCTGGAAAGCGGTATTAAAAGCCAAGGAGTGTCTCTGGTTGCAAGACTCCCCGGGCATTAGCCCTCACTCCGCTTCACGTCAGCCCAGGGAGTCCCTCCGTCTTCCTGGCCGATGCACCTCCGACCGGCGACACACAGAGATGAGCACGTCCAGACTGCCCAGAGTGAGCAGATTAAAGCAGTTTTGGAGGGTGAGTAAAAGGACACAAATCAACTTACTGGAGGGGAGAGGGAGTTTAATTCCTGAAAGGAAAATTAAAAAGCTGAGCTGCTCCGGGCTGGTGTGCCATGAGGTATTTGCATTATCTTCCAAAACTCACTGCGGTGGGGGGATTCCACAGTGCTTACTTGATGTCTTGCCCAAGGTTCCGAATTTAATTTTAGCTAATCTGCAGCAGATGCAATCAGCAGTCAGTTCAGCTTGGGGTGTTTACTCCCAGCAAAAGTTTTCTAGAAATGGCAGTCTAGAATCTGAGCTGCTGTGCTCCCCCCGACCCCGTGTATCAGCTGGCGTGTTCTGGTCTTAGCCTCTGGGACGAGTGTTGAAAGTGATGGCTAACAGATAAAATCCTGTGGAAGTGAGGTCTCTCTGTGTTTTCTTCCCAACTGTACAATTTATCAGAAGCCCTGGATGCCTAGAAAGGAAAAAGCCAAAGAATGTTCAAGCTTTGTGTGGCGCTATTAAAGCATTAGAGAGTCAAAGGCAATTCTAATCATCAAGCATCAAACATGAGATATGTACTGTAGACAGTTCCCATAATCCTGTGTCATGAGGGGATCAGTGTCAAGCCAGCCTCAACAGCCGGCTCCTGGAATTTCAGCTTTCGCCCCTCCTCTCTGAAGGGTGAAGCATCTCTGTGATCAGGGCTCTTTTTCGATTGTCAGAATATGGATTCAGAGCAACAAGTATTCCTTCCTGAGTAGTTAAGGTGGGATTCCGGGAGGTGGGGAATGTCCATGCCTTCCAGCAATCAGTCAAAACCCTCGAGTGTTTAGCACCTGGGAAGGAACAAATGACCCTGAAGGTGATTTTCAGTCCTTAATACGAAATGCAGAAAACGTGGGTGAGTTTCCATCTCGCCTGATGTTATCTGACTCTGATTTTTGAGTGTGTACCGGTGCCCTGATAGAAACCACTTCCTTAGATGAATAAGCAACAGGGAGTCATGCATGGAATGCATCTCTGACTGTAGGTGAACTGCTCTCCATCCTGTGTGATGCTCTGAGTCACTGGGGAAGGGCCTGGTGTGATAGATGTGCCTAGCCAATCACTTAGCAAGTCAGGATATCTCTTTCTCTGAACTTGGAATGATCGGATAATGTGAGTTTGCCAGGAGTTGTGAAATTACTTCTTAAGCCAGAATCTACATTCACCTGGGTGGAGCCAAAACAATTCCTCCTCAAATGGAAGGATATGTGTAATATGTAATGTATACATGTGCATGCATACGTGTGAGTGTGTAGGTATTTCATCCGAGCAAAGAAGAGCATGTTGAAAATATTTCAGTAATGAAACTAGAGAAGCACTATATGCTTCCTGCATAGCCCTGGGCTGAAGGTCCAACCATTTTCTGGGATTAGTCTCTCTTGATCTTGGGCCAAAGTGCTTAAGGCCCTTCATTTTCCATCTGAAGAGGGAGTGTTTCCTTCCAGCCCTGAGAGTTAATCTCAGCACATGGAAGACAGATTACACTCTGCCCCCGATTCACCCAATATCTGTCTGGATTGTTTCTCAGAAAGGTTCATGGTTCAGTGTCATTTCCTCTTTCACAGACTGTTTCATTTTAGCTATTAACACCTCCAGTGATCTAAAAACATTGTATCTGCCACCCCAGAGCTTCAGATGAACCCCTCAGGAAGCTGCATCTGGAGGGGAGGCCCCGGGGCCCCTTAGCGTCATCTGATGCACACAGACTCACAAACTAGCAGCGGTGCATTGGCCCTCTTCTCTGGAAGGAGGCCTCGGATCGATGTAAAAAGACATCCAGGGTTTCACGAGCCAACAGCACAGCGCAGCAAAGAAGCACATTCTAAATAATCTGAGGACTTCCTTCATTATTTAGAGATGGGGATTTAAATGGGGGATGTAATTACTCTGTAGTCTCAATTCTGAATTATTCATCTCCCTTTTCATGGTCATTTTATGCTAATAACTCAGCCTATTGTTAATAAAATTTTTAAAAATCAGAGATGGATTCAAAAACAGTTTAGAGAAGGACGAAGAGCCTGAACGGCGGGCAGCCTTGCAGCGTCACAGGCAAACGGCAAGGCTTGTCTAGTCTCTTCCAGTTTGCCAGCCTCTCAAGGCGGGCTGGACGGCCCCCCTCCCATCTCCCCCAGCCCAGTGCCACCGCATCCTCCAGTGAAAACTCCTCCAGGGATCCCGGCAGTTTTGAAGGGAATGCGTCCTGGTGGTCTGCAGTCAGGGTCAATGGCAGGCCACTCATGATGACTTCTGCAATTTTGTATTTTGTTACCGGTAGTGGTCGTTCAGTCACTAAGTTGTGTCCAGCTCTTTGGGACCCCGTGGACGGCAGCACGCCAGGCCTCCCTGTCCTTCACGATCTCCTGGAGCCTGCTCAAACTCATGTCCATGGAGTCGGGGATGCCATCCAGCCGTCTCATCCTCTGTCGTCCCCTTCTCCTCCTGCCCTCAGTCTTTCCCAGGATCAGGGTCTTTTCCAGTGAGTCGGCTCTTCGCACCTTAGTGGCCGAAATATTGGAGCTTCAGCTTTAGCGTCAGTCCTTCCAATGAATATTCANTGGAGTCGGGGATGCCATCCAGCCGTCTCATCCTCTGTCGTCCCCTTCTCCTCCTGCCCTCAGTCTTTCCCAGGATCAGGGTCTTTTCCAGTGAGTCGGCTCTTCGCACCTTAGTGGCCGAAATATTGGAGCTTCAGCTTTAGCGTCAGTCCTTCCCATGAATATTCAGGGTTGATTTCCTATAGGGTTGACTGGGTATTGGTAGAAAGGAGAAATAAGAGACGGGCTGGGGTTGTTTCAACAAACCCAGGACTGGTCCACCTGCAATAGTCAGAAATAGAACAGTTTTGGAATGGCTGCTTTAAATGGCCCTGCTGTTTAGACTGCATGCATGCTGTGGCCAAGTGACGGTTTGTTTTCACCAGAAAATCTGTGAATCCAGTTATCGAAGGCCAACCGAAGGCATCTGATGCAATACATGTTTAATGACAGACATCTGTGCACCGAAAAAGCTGGTCCAGTTTACCTGAGAAGGTGAAACAGGCTGTTTGTTTTGTCCCCACGGACTCTCTATTATTGACGACAGTGTCAGCAAACAGGCCCACCCCGAGCACTGCAGCGTAGCCACGCTCCTGAGAGGCTCTGCCGTCTCCTAGAGCAGTGAGCAGGGTACAGGGATTCTGATGCAAGCCCGTCTTTCCCAGGGTTTTGTCCCAAAGGGTCATTTTACCTCCCTGAGTATCGGTTTTCTCACCTGGAAAACTGCGAAGAAGAGTGTAGATCAAATTAGCCTGATCCTCTGTCTGGGTAGTAGAAGATAATCTCCCAGAAAGCTTTTTTTTTTTTTTTTTCAACTATGCCCAGGCTCTGCCCTACTCCAATTAACTCAGAATCACTGCAGGTGGAGCCTCTGATGTCAACTTATTTTCTTCCAAGCTCCCCAGCTCATTCTAATGGGCAATCAGAATCAAGAACAATGGAATTATCTGAAGGCCCTTCCCGAGCTCTCACTTTCTATATACTAAGATTCCAATGGTCATTTCTCAAGGTAAAAGCACACTACACAGTTTGTATTGTGGTTGGGGTGGTTCTTAATATTCTGTTCATTTCAAGAGAGGATGAGTTGAAAGTGGTACAGTGAAACTTACGAAGGCCTTCAATCCCCCAAAGTGGCATTTCAGGCTGAAGACTTCGAATATCCTCAGTGTGGACAAAGCATCTAATGGCCATCTGAATTTTTAATTCCCTAATGGGATATTTTCGGTCCTAAGAGCAGTGAACTCTAGTTTCAAGGGAATAAAACCAGCAAAAATAATATACTTTCTCTCAAATACAGGCTTGTCTTTCTTGTCACTGAGGTCTAAGACAGTGTTAGGTATACAAAAATTAAGAAGACACAGTCCTTGCTTTAATTAATTTATAATCCTGTAGAGGTGAGAGAAAAAGAAATAGTGGATTGTGGCTTTGGGGTACCTAAATCTGATGTTGTTTGTGCAATTTTCCAGTCTCGAAAACTTGGCTGATGTGTTCAGAACTAGACAGAAGAACCCCACCCCTATCTTTTGTACATTTAAAGGTAGTTGAGTTTGAGGGGTAAACATTTCATTCATCTGTCCACATTTCTTTGGGACAGAAAGATGTCTAATAAGCACACACACTCCCACACCTATACCCATAGATACTCTGAGAGCCCAAAGCATTTATACGGATGTTCAACCAACACTAATGCATTTAAATGTGCAATCCCACGTTTATGCATTTCAGTGAAAGAAAATATGGCGACTTCCCTGGCAGTCCAGCGGCTAGTACTCTGCACTTTGACTCTCGGTACCCAGGTTTGAACCCTGATCCAGGAACTAACATCCTGTAAGCCGCGTGGCCAAAAAAAAAGCAAACGAACTACAGCGGGCTCTTGCCTAAGTCATGGCACAAACGGGAAAAGCAGTTTGAAGCCCTTGCTGACGTTTCGCTCCTCCCCTGGACCGCTCAGGGCCGCTCCCGCGTCGTGATATTGCGTCTTCCTGCGCCAGGTCGGCTCCACGGCCAACTCCCAGTCAAGCTTTCTTTGGGTCTCAGGGAAAAAATAGTCCGAGTCCTTGTAATCTAACTGTGTCTTTGCCTCCGGGAGTTGTGTTTAACAGTAGGGGAAGCCCTTTCCTCTGTGAACCTTTGCGTCTTGTCTGTGATGGGATGAGGTTAGACCACGTTTCTGTAGATCGTCTAGTGTCCTGTGATTCTACCTCCAAACCATTTTCTTCAGGTTGTTAGGAAGTCAGAAAGATTATTTTAAAGCTGGTCATCCAAAGAGAAAGTCAGACAGGAGAGCAGTTCCTTCTCCTCCAAAAACTAACCAATCTACTGGTAATTTAGATGAAAAGCCAACAGCATTGCTGAAAAATCAGAATTTGAATCCAGATTCTCCCATCACCTCTCTGGGTGAGAGGAGGCAGGTGTTGAGCTCTCTGAACCCAAATTTCCTCCTGTGTAAGATGAAGCTGCTAATATTAGTTATACTCTAAATGTTTTGGGGTGAAGATTAAATTGGATAATATATATACATATATACAAACACATGCACGCACAGTATCTATGGAGCTTCCCAGGTGGCTCAGTGGTAAAGAATCCACCTTTTAATGCAAATAGATGCAGGAGACATGGGTTCGGTCCCTGGGTCAGAAAGATCCCCTGGAGGAGGAAATGGCAACTCACCCCAGTGTTCCTGCCTGGGAAATCCCATGGACAGAGGAGCCTGGCAGGCTACAGTCCATGGAGTCCCAGAATTGGACACAGCTGAGTGAGCCCCATGATACAGCATCTTGAAAGTACTAGAACATGCTGGGTGTTCAGTTAGTGATGTCCAGGACACCCTCACTTATTTGAGGGAGGCCGACTGCACTCATTCCAACGGGATGTTTGCTCCAGGACACAGCGGAGGTCCTAGGGTTGCAGACGTGTTGAAGAAGGAAAATATGATTGGTTTGGCAAAAAAGTTTGTTTTCTATAAGATGTAATGGAAAAACCCAAACAGACTTCTTGTCCAGCCCAATACCTCCTGGCCTTCCGAGAGTGTGGAGTCAGTGATGTCGTGACACAGGCTTCCATCAGCCACTTCCCCTCTCGCCCCTTTCATGTATCTCTGGGTTGAGACCTATGAGACTCTCCCTGTATTTGAATTTCTCTTTGTGGCCTCCCTTTTATTTTAGTGCATCTCTTCCTTGCAGACCAGAGCAACTGCTCTCAGCTCATGAAGGAAAGCAAGCTAGAAGACACTTGAACAGTTCTACTTCTCAGAGTCCCTGAGGGTTCCGTTCACCAGTGGGGTTGTGCAGTCAGGCATTTGGACATCAGGTAGACGCAATCACGGCTCTTTATTGGCCTCGAATCCTGTCCCTTTATAGAAAGTTCTTTGCTTCTTGTTAACCAACACTCAAAAATTATTAATTTGGCTCTTTATTCATGAACATTAAAAGCTGGAAGTTAATAAATATTTTATGATCCCGAAGCTAAAATGCATATCTGATTGATATTGAGGGATAAAGAATGGAGGGCAGGAAAAAGACCTCCTCTTTCCTGAACTTGCAAAATCAATGCCAAGTGGGCTTTCTCTCACCTACTGAGTGTGTAACTGGTGCTGACTGGAGCAGGAGGTTGGACGGAACCGTGCTGCCTGAAATCCCGGCGTGGCCCCTGGAAGTCTCCAGGCAGTTACAGTGTCACACTTCTGCCTACACTTCCAGGTGGAGGTGGCTGGAATTTGCACGGGAGGCAGGTAGAGTTGATAGCAGCAGCATCAGTGAATCCAGTAATGTCAAGATTTCAAAGAAATAGATCACAACTCTTCCTTCTCAAAAGGCAATGGATTCCTGGGTTAGAATGTATTTTTGCAAATCATGTGTTAATCTTAAAATAATAAACAGGCAATTCTTTCTGCCTTTGTATTCATTGCCAGTGTAAGAAGGGCTTAAGTATACACTTAATTCATCGTGTATCATTTCTTCTGCAAATGTGCTCAGGAACTCGGCTGAGGTGTTGGTTTTCTTTAAAAACTTTTCTCCCTATGCCTAGTGAACCAGAACAGATTCTTTGCATTGGCTATTGATTAAACAGATGGGTGGACCTTTCTGATAGTCCAAGGGAATGGAACTAGGATAAATAGGACCAATTTTTTCCCCAAAGCTCTAAAAAGCCCACACATGCACCTTGTGTCCTGGAAAGAGCTGTTACTTTGTGAAGGAAAAAAGAGCATCAAATAGTTTTTTCTTGGGATGATCGTTCAAAGAACTATTCCTAACCAATGAAATCTTTAAGAAGCCTACGCTGCCTCGTGCTCATGTAGAAATCTAGAAAGTTCCTATTTTCAGGTGCCATAAGGGTGGTGTCATCTGCATATCTGAGGTTATTGATATTTCTCCTGGCAATCTTGATTCCAGCTTGTGTTTCTTCCAGTCCAGCGTTTCTCATGATGTACTCTGCATATAAGTTAAATAAGCAGGGTGACAATATACAGCCTTGACATACTCCTTTTCCTATTTGGAACCAGTCTGTTGTTCCATGTCCAGTTCTAACTGTTGCTTCCTGACCTGCATACAGATTTCTCAAGAGGCATGTTAGGTGGTCTGGTATTCCCATCTCTTTCAGAATTTTCCACAGTTTATGTGATCCACAGTCAAAGGCTTTGGCATAGTCAATAAAGCAGAAATAGATGTTTTTCTGGAACTCTCTTGCTTTTCCATGATCCAGCGGATGTTGGCAATTTGATCTCTGGTTCCTCTGCCTTTTCTAAAACCAGCTTGAACATCAGGGAGTTCATGGTTCACGTATTGCTGAAGCCTGGCTTGGAGAATTTTGAGCATTACTTTACTAGCATGTGAGATGAGTGCAATTGTGCGGTAGTTTGAGCATTCTTTGGCAGTACGGTACACTTGATAAAAAAAAAAATCGGTCCATACACTGAGGCTGTCAAGCCCTCAGCTAATGAAGTGTATATATAGTAAAATAGACCATACTAAATGTTCTTGGTTAGTGAGTACTGTCTATTTTAATCCAGTGAGAATTCTACCATCCTTTGAAGAGTTGAGCATTTTTGAACATGTTTGTCTTCTGAATTTTATTTTGCTGCCATTTTAAAAAGTAGGGAGTGGTTTTGACCCATAATGAGTGACAAAGGGATGCAGGTAAAGACTGTCTTGCCGGTTATGAAAATTTAAGTTTTATGAGGAGTGGTGGCTGAGATGCCTTCAAAGAAATGATTGAGGAAAATGAAGGTAAAGAGTGCTGGGCATCTATGAATAGGTGACCACCAAGTTATCTTCCTGAAGCATGGACAGTCTCTCCTTGTCAAAAGTGCCTATTTTGTGTCCTTTGATACGGGGTGATTTTGTATTCAAGGCATTTATTAGCTTGTGTTATGTGCCCTGTACAGTGCTAGTTGCTGGAGTTACTTTGGTGAAAAAAAAGAAAGATATAGGCCTCTTGAATGTTAGGATTTGGTAGGAAAGATAGAGTTAAGGGCCACATCGGAGGTCAATTTTGCCCAAGCACTGTATTGAGCCAGTGTTCTAACTACCACTGGGTCTTGACAAAAACCATGTAAACTGCGTCGTTTAGCTCAGCCTCTTCCTCCCTCCCAGTATTCCCACACTCTAAGGATAGGCATAGTTTAAGAAAAAATTTTTTAAATTTTGTAATTAAGTATCTGAATCTCTAGAAACATGTCAATAAGCATGTATGGTGCATATGACTAGGAAAAAGGTTATGAATTTCCGGCTAGGGTAATAACATTCAAATCTGTATTTGCAAGCCAGACTATGTTCTTGAATACAAACCCCACACTTGAAAAAATTACTTGCTTTGTTTATTTAATCAGATTAAACAAACCTTTAATTACTTTTTGTTTATAGGTTCAGGGGCAAGTTCATCCAACTCTTGAGTCTAGTGATGATGCTCTTCAGTATGTTGAAGAATTAATTTTGCAACTATTAAATATGCTATGCCAAGCTCAACCCCGAAGTGCTTCAGATGTAGAGGTATGATCAATTTTGCCTTATATCTAATATGTATGTTTATTGTAATGTCAATAAAGGGGGGAGATGTTTGCTTTTCAGTTCCACACAGTGTCTGTATGGTATTTTTAAAATGATGACTAGATTCCTTTTCACTTTGTATTGAGTGTCTGCTAGCTTGTATATGTTTTTGCATCAAACTATTCCATTATTTGCTTTTAATCTAAAGTCAACTTTTATTGACCTCTAAATACTACTTCTTGAGGCTAGAATGACAGATATACCTTTAAGAGTGGAATATATCCAAGTGTTTCTTTTTTCTTGTTATTTCTTAAAGTCAGCTATCATTTCAAAAGCATTTCAGCCAATCCTTTGATCTTCAGTGCTCTGTGTATTTTTAGAACTAAAGTCAACTTTTATTGACCTCTAAATACTACTTCTTGAGGCTAGAATGACAGATATACCTTTAAGAGTGGAATATATCCAAGTGTTTCTTTTTTCTTGTTATTTCTTAAAGTCAGCTATCATTTCAAAAGCATTTCAGCCAATCCTTTGATCTTCAGTGCTCTGTGTATTTTTAGATAGGAAGTGAACCCCTCCCCACCAATTGAAGGGAGGGAAACATCAAAATTCTAGGAAGGAAGATGCCACAAATATGACATGGCTCCTGTCTTTTTATGGGTTGTAGATTAGTGGAGATACAGGCAGATGTATGGGCAATAACATAATGTGATGTCCTGTGAGTAAAGGGTATGTGGGAAACCATAAAAAAAAAAAACAAAAAGCAAACTAATAATACAGACTTTGAGGCTCAAGTTCGGATTCTCAGAAGAAGAGCCACCTAAATTAAGTTCTTAAGGAGTTAGGTTTGAGAAGAAAAGAAAGAAGGTTTGAAGTACCAACTATAGAAAATGGGAGATATAGCTGGAAATATAAAAGGAGTTTTCTGGCAATGATGTAAGGTCATTTGACTTTGAAGATCTTGAATGTATAGTGTACAAATCTTTGCATTTCTGTGACATTTCTTTTGTGGTTCTTGTGTGGGCTCAAAAAAGACAGTTGAGTTGAATGGTATTTCACCGTGGCTATACAATGACAGAACAGTAGGGCAAGAGGGTTGTGGAAATAAGTAATAGCAGTGCTTCACAATCCTTTTCAGGACACAACACACTAGAATGTAATAATGACTTTGTGGCTAGGGAGGAGGTGTGAAGGTGAAGTCGCTCAGTCGTGTCCAACTCTTTGCGACCCCGTGGACTGTAACCTACTAGGCTTCTCTGTCCGTGGGATTCTCCAGGCAAGAATACTGGAGTGGATTGCCATTTCCTTCTCCAGGGGATCTTCCTGACCCAGGGGTCGAACCCGGGTCTCCGGGTGTATCCCTGCTGTATTCTCCTGAGGCAGTTAGGGATTGATACATAGTTATATCCAAAAGGAAGCTCAGCTGGAAAGAGCATCAGAGAATCAAATTGGATAAGGGAAAAAATGAAATTTAATAACAGCTGATTTTTGAGTGCTTGCTGTAGTATCATATTGCTCTAAACACTTCTGTGTTTATATTTCATTTAAAGTTTTTAATAAACCCATGAAGATGGTACTGTTTTTCCTGTATTAGAGTATAAGGTCCAGAATATAAGTTCTTATTCACTACCAAATCCCCAGCACCCAGAACAATGTCTGGCCCTGAGAAGGCACTCAGGAAATATAGGTTGAATGAATTAATGTGGAAACTGAAGCATAGAGAGGTTAAATAAGTTGCCCATGGTTATAGCTAGTAAGTAGTGAAGCCAAGACTCTAATCCAGAAAGTCTAAACTTTAGGGCATACATTCCAGTAAACTATTCTGTCAGTTAGGAGAGGGGCAGGTAGATTGGAAAAACGTGGAGGAAACAGGGATTTCCCAGTAAGATCAGAGAGCTGATAACACTGAATACCTGATAGAAATAGAATAGATTGGGATCAGAGACAAAGTTGTTAGAATTTAAGATTCTTAAGGTAACATAGTTCCAAAAGCAGGATGTCATAGATTAATTGACCATGGATAAGTGGGTCTCTCTCTGGATTTTCTGTCCTCATTCATTGATCTATATTTCTGTTTTTGTGGCAGTACCGTTATTGTTTGGTTGACTGTGACTGTGCAGTATAGTCTGAAGTCAGGGAGACTGATTTCCTCCAGATTTGTTTTTCTTTCTCAAGATTGCTTTGCCTATTCAAGATCTTTTATATTTCCGTATAAATAAAAAAAATTTTTTTTGTTCTAGTTCTGTGAAAAATTGCATTGGTAATTTGATACGGATTGCATTGAATCCTGTAGATTGCCTTGGGTTGTATGATCTTTTTACAGTATTGATTCTTCCAATCCAAGAACACAGAATATCTTTCCATCTGTTTGTGTCCTCTTTGATTTCTCTCATCAGCGTCTTACAGTTTTCAAAATACAGGCCTTTTGCCTCCTCTGATAGGCTTATTCCTAGGTATTTTATTCTTTCTGATGCAGTGATAAATGGGATTGTTTCTTTAATTGTTATTTCTGATCTTTTGTCGTTAGTGTATAGAAATGCAGCAGCTTTCTGTGTATTAATCTTGTGCCCTGCAACTTTACCAAATTCATTGATGAACTGTAGTTTTCTGGTAGCATCTTCAGGATTTTCTGTGTATAGTGTGATGTCATTGCCAAACAATGACAGTACTTTTTTCCCAATTTGGATCCCTTTATTTCTTTTTCCTTCATCTTAGACTTTTCTTTTTACCCTGTGAACTATATCCTTAAGTTTTAAAAGTTGGCTTTCCTTTTCCTTTCATTTTTTTTCTTCAACTTTTTTTTCGTTTCCTTCATTCCTAAAGAATCTTTGTAGTTTCTAATAAATTTGTCACTCACATTTAGATTTCCAAAGTGATTTCTCATTATTTTCTACCTTTCTAGGCAAAAAATAAAAAATTCTCCTACACATTCTAAGCCTTTATTAATAGCACTTTAAAAGTGCTGCCAGGTCTGAATATTTGCACTCAAGCACATGTATAGGAATTTTCATAGAGCCTAGAATGTTTGTATTGTAACTAATCTTCACGATTATCTATCTAGACACCTTTATTATTTAAAGGAAAAGACAGGTTCTGCTAATAAGAGACACAGCTGAATTGTGAACCTAGCTCTTTATATTTTATTTTTCCTGAGGCCACTAAATGTCAGTCAAAGTGGAGAGTCTCAATTTAAAGCAAAACTGTTTATCTTGAAAGTGGCAGAGTAATAGACTTTAATTCATGGATCTTTTATTGACCATTTCTCCTTGGGCTTCTTTAAATTATATAAGATAATTGTAAAAAAAAATTTTATTTTGCTCTAGAATTATAATTTTTTTTTTCAAAGATGTATGTTAANTCCATGGGGATGGTCTTGATCCCTGTCTCCCATACAATGTCACGAACCTCATTCCATAGTTCATCAGGCACTCTATCTATCAGATCTAGGCCCTGAAATCTAGTTCTCACTTCCACTGTATAATCATAATGGATTTGATTTAGGTCATACCTGAATGGTCTAGTGGTTTTCCCTACTTTCCTCTTTTTGAAATAAAGTATGCTGAATATTTGCAATGGAAGACTTCATGTATAAGATGTCAATTGTCAGATAATTTGATTGATAGTTAATAACCAAAAGCAAATGATATGGTTGCAGAGAAACCCAGCAAGCAATCTTGGGGACTGGAGAGTCTGTAGATGTTTCATCTTTAGGCAGTGATTTGCTGGGTGGAGACTCTGTGCTCTGACCTGTGATGGTATTTTCTGCGCACATCTGAGGCAAGCTACTGATTGGAAAGGCGATGCACATCTGCTAGCGCTAGTCTCTCAGTCGTGTCCAACTCTTGGCGACCCCGTGGACTGTAGCCCGCCAGGCTCCCCTCTCTGTGAATTCTCCAGGCAAGAATGCTGGAATGGGTAGCTATTCCCTTCTCCAGGGGGTCTTCCAGACCCAGGGTTTGAACCCAGGTCTCCTGCATTGCAGGCAGATTCTCTACCATCTGAGCCACCAGAGATACACATAGTACTTGTAAGATTTTAAAGTGTTACCGTGTAAACANTAGCCCGCCAGGCTCCCCTCTCTGTGAATTCTCCAGGCAAGAATGCTGGAATGGGTAGCTATTCCCGTCTCCAGGGGGTCTTCCAGACCCAGGGTTTGAACCCAGGTCTCCTGCATTGCAGGCAGATTCTCTACCATCTGAGCCACCAGAGATACACATAGTACTTGTAAGATTTTAAAGTGTTACCGTGTAAACATGATTACCAGCATTTTAATGAAGACTAATAATTATCCTTGACAATGAGTATGTAGAAGAACCCAAACCCACTTTAGGAGGCAAATGGACTTATTTAGGGTAAATTGAAGGGTTCCGTAAACACTTTCCCTCAGTTGCCTTATTGGTAAAATGTAATCGGATTAGTTATCCTGTAAGATTCTGTGAGCAGTTCATGAGATCACATACGTCATGAGTGACCTTGGGAGCTGTCTCATTAACAAGTGCTGGTTTCTCTTTTTTCCTCCTATGCACCCAACCTCTTGTTTAATCTTTAACTACAGCTCATAGGCTGAGGGTGGGTGTACTGAGTGAGTACCCTTGAATGGAAGGAAGGAAGAATGGATCAATGGATGGATGGATTGATGGATGAGTGAATGGATGGATGGATGGATGGATGGAACTAGCTTACATCCCGTTTATGTCTACATAAAAATCTATGATTTAGTATGAATCACCTAGGAATTCGAGTCTATTTTTAATCAGTTAGCATGAACTTCAATCATAATGCTGATATTAACATTACCATATGATCTGAAAACACCAGAAAATATTCCTTTTCTCTGTTATTTTCTTCCTTGCCTGGCCCTTCTTTAGAATTATTAACATTATTAGGTAGTTTGGCTATTAGCCTTTATCCAAAGACATTATCCTTGCATTGTTCTGTGTTCACCGTAGAATTTAAGATAGCACTTTGCTTTAGGAAATAGAGTGTTTCTACTCTATGTTTATTAGTTAGGAAAAGGATGCAGGAAAAGCCCTAACCATTTAACCTAAGCCTTTTGGGGGCAAATGTTGGTGGATTTCTCTCTATGCTTGAGTATCCTCTTCTGTTTTAAGCTGCAGGAATGATGAGAGGGGAGGCAAAGACACATTGAAAGGAGCAGCCTTTTAGATCATGAGTCCTTGTCTTTGCAAAGATTTTATTTTTATTTTTTAATATAAATTTATTTATTTTAATTGGAGGTTAATTACTTTACAGTATTGTATTGGCTTTGCCATACATCAGCATGAATCCACCGCGGGTGCACACGTGTTCCCCATCCTGAACGCCCTCCCTCCTCCCTCCCCGTGCCATCCCTCTGGGCCGTCCCAGCGCACCAGCCCCAAATATTTTATTTTTGGCTGTGTTGGCGCTTGCTTGCGGCATGTGGGATCTTTCCTTGGGTGCAGGCTTCTCTCTAGTCGGGGCATGTGGGCTTGGTAGTTGCACCACACAGACTTAGTTGCCCTGGGTGTGTGGGATCTTAACTCCCTGACCAGGTAATGAATACATGTCCCTTGAATTAGAAGGCAAACTCTTAACCATGTAACCACCAGGAAAGTCCTGCAAAGATTTTAAAAGTAAAGTCTTCAATTGAGCAGGCAGTAAGCCTCGAATTTCTTTTTAACATTGATTTGTGTGTGTGTGTGTGTGTGTCTTTTTGTTGAACTGGTTAATAGCATCATCTATTCCTTCACTACAACTCAATTCTTATTTGAGTACCTCACCTACAAACAACAAACTTCTCCTGCCTATAAGATGCCCAAATTTGATTCCTGTAAAAGTTAGCTAATACCTAGTTACCTGTTAATCAGTCGGATACACATTTCAGTTCTTTGACTGTTTCTGGGTATGGAGGCATCATGTCATCTCGGAGGGTGAATTTAGAAATTTAGCATAAGAACACAGAGAGTGAGATGTGCCAGAGAGAGGCAGGGATAAAGTGCCCTTGAAATAGGCAAACAGGACAATTCATTTGATTTGGAAGGCAGGGAGCTTGGAGGAAAACCACAGAGAGGAGATATTTCAACCAGATGTTTAAAAATAAGTAAAGAAAAAATTCCCATATGGACCAAATGGAGTCCAAGCAGAGAAGACAGTGTGATCTGAGGCCTGGAACCACAGACCTTTATGGAAACTTATGCAAACGCCAGGGCTTCCCAGGGGCTCAGTGAGGAAAGAAACTGCCTGCAATGCAGGAGACGCAGGATTGACCCCTGAGCAGGGAAGTCCCTGGGAGACGGGAATGGTGCCCACTCCAGGATCCTTGTTTGGGAAATCCCTTGGGGAGTGGAGTCTGGTGGGGTACAGTCCATGGTACTCTCCACAGGAAAGTTGGAAATGACTGAGCGACAAAGCACACAGGCAAACAAGACTGTTCCCTTCTGACTAGTGAGGCATGTGTCTACAGCGGGAACTGGGGAGCAGGGGTGACTGAGATGACCTGGGGCCAGGTAGGGGCACACCTGAGTGAGGGAGATTCACTGAGCTGAGGCCCAGGAATTACTTCAAGCAGTAAATTAGTAGTAAATAGAAGTTAATGCAGTTTCGTTTCTGAGTGTCCAGTGAATAATGCTTGGAGACAATTCTTCCTATATTTACATATATTTAGGTGAGCAAAGTAGATCAAACCAGAGATCAATTTGCCAAGATCCACTAGATCATCGAAAAAGCAAGAGAGTTCCAGAAAAACATCTGCTTCATTGACTATGCCAAAGCCTTTGACCGTGTGGATCACAACAAACTGTGGAAAATTCTTAAAGAGTTGGGAATACCAGACCACCTGACCTGCCTCCTGAGAAATCAGCATGCAGGTCAGGAAGCAACAGTTAGAACTGGACATGAAACAACAGACTGGTTCCAAATCGGGAAAGGAGTACGTCAAGTCTGTATATTGTCACCCGGCTTATTTAACTTCTATACAGGGTACATCATGTGAAATGCCAGGCTAGATGAAGCACAAGCTGGAATCAAGATTGCCAGGAGAAATACCAATAACCTCAGATATGCAGATGACACTACCCTTATGGCAGAAAGTGAAGAGGAACTAAAGAGCCTCTTGATGAAAGTGAAAGAGGAGAGTGAAAAAGTTGGCTTAAACTCAATATTCAGAAAACTAAGATCATGGCATCTGGTCCCATCACCTCATGGCAAATAGGGAAACAATGGAAACAGTGACAGACTTTATTTTGGGGGGTTCCAATATCACTGCAGATGGTGAATGCAGCCATGAATTTAAAAGATGCTTGCTCCTTGGAAGAAAAGCTGTGACCAACCTAGACAGCATATTAAAAAGCAGAGACATTACTTTGCCAACAAAGATCCCTCTAGTCAAAGCTATGGTTTTTCCAATAGTCATGTATGGATGTAAAAGTTGGACCATAAAGAAAGCTGAGTGCCAAAGAACTGATTCTTTTGAACTGTGGTGTTGGAGAAGACTCTTGAGAGTCCCTTGGACTGCAACGAGATCCAACCAGTCCATCCTAAAGGAGATCAGTCCTGAATATTCATTGGAAGGACTGATACTGAAGCTGAAGTTCCAATCCTTTGGCCACTTGATGGGAAGAACTGACTCCTTAGAAAAGACCCTGATACTTGGAAAGATTAAAGAGGAGAAGGGGACAAGAGAGGATGAGGTGGTTGGATGGCATCACCAACTCAATGGACATGAGTTTCAGCAAGCTCCAGGAGTTGATGATGGACAGGGAAGCCTTCCATGCTGCAGTCCATGGGGTTGCAAAGAGTCAGACATAACTGAGCAACTNAAAAGACCCTGATACTTGGAAAGATTAAAGAGGAGAAGGGGACAAGAGAGGATGAGGTGGTTGGATGGCATCACCAACTCAATGGACATGAGTTTCAGCAAGCTCCAGGAGTTGATGATGGACAGGGAAGCCTTCCATGCTGCAGTCCATGGGGTTGCAAAGAGTCAGACATAACTGAGCAACTGAACTGAACTGAAGGCATTTTTACCTTTTCTTTCTGTGGAACAGCTGACCAACTCTGCAGATGGATTGCAGGGTTTGTTATTTCTGGCTGTTCTAAGTTGTTCAGTCGAGTCTGACTCTTTGTGATGCCATGGAGTGTAGCCCGCCAGGCTCCCCTGTCCATGGGATTCTCTAGGCAAAAACACTGGAGTGGGCTGCCATGCTATTTACATGCAAATTTTCATATTATAGAGTGAAAATATTGGAATGATTTTGCTATAAATAAAAAAAAAATACATGTTACTTTGAGATTCCATTCAGGTCTGCTATTGAGTATGACCTGCATGTGCTAAAAATCTTGGGGGTGATTTAAGAAACGGGAAATTTAGCATTCATGTGTGTGATAAGTAGAGCCCTAATTTTTGTACCATTTTTGTACATTTGTCATTTGGTATTGAAAGTCAGAGGTCACAGCAGCTTGTGACTCCATCCTTCTAGAGGCAGATGGCAAGTGCCAGTTGGTAGCTGGCAGGGTTAACCTGAGAAAGAAGGGTGAGAGAGGCGCTTCACTGAATTCACATCCTCATGTTCAAGCAGAAGTATTAACGTAGGAGGAAAGCAGAGCTATTTATTTCTCCCTGCTAGGAGGGCTAGGGAAATGGCAGCCTTCCAGCTCACCCTGCTGAGTCGGGACGCACCACGGAGGGCAGAACTGGGCTCCAGGGCAAAAGACAACCGGAATTCCAGCCTCTGAAGTGTGGTTGCTGTCCATATGTCCAA
Organism: Oreotragus oreotragus; assembly: GCA_006410675.1. Classification (NCBI taxonomy): domain Eukaryota; kingdom Metazoa; phylum Chordata; class Mammalia; order Artiodactyla; family Bovidae; genus Oreotragus; species Oreotragus oreotragus. Next base: position 182,534 of record SJYX01009969.1, on the reverse strand, counting down.
CAGCAACTTCCCCGGGAAAAGGACCCAGCCCAGCGGGGTGGAGGCTGAGTTCACTCTGATGGAGCTTAGAACAAAGGGTTACTCGTCAGAGAAGCTGCTGAACCGCAGAGAGAGGCTGTCTGTAGCCTCAGTGTATCTTCTCCCTTGATGACATCCGTTTTTCTTAAGCGGATTTTATTATGACACGTATAAAGCCAGCCTGTTTCCAGGTGCCGTCAGTGCTGGTGTTAGGAAAAACCGTTTTCTTATGATAGAGGCAGCTTATGAGTTCTTGTAGGTACAAGGTAAAGAGATGGGGAAATTAAGATGTCAGAAGGGGGCAAAATAAAAGGGAATTATCATAAAAATCAAGCTGGAAAGGCATGGATCGTATGCATATAACTCTGATGATGTTTTTGAACAGCTTTATTGACCTAAAGGACATACAATCCACTGCACACCTTTGCGGTGTGTGATTTAATGAGCTTTGGCCTGTGTTTACATCCAGAAACCAACCCTGCAATCAAGACGTAAAGTGAACAGACTGTCACCCCTCAGCGTATCCTCGTGTTCCTTCTTCTTGTTCATTTAATGAATGAATAAGTGAAGTTAGCACATTTCTGTGTTATTGAGACTCATCTGAATTTCTTGGAGCACCTTCGCATCGCTGTTGAATGTCGGTTTTCAGGAAGATAATTACCTTTCAGCTGCATGCTTTCAAGGAGCACCTGGGCTTTATGGCCAAGTGCCAAGCCTACCCAAGGCCTCTGACTTGGATTCATCTGATAACATGGCTTTCACCATGCCTCAGCCCATCAGAAAGCAGCAGGATGCCTGGCTCTGTCGGGCCCTGGCCCACCTTCCCGGCAGGCTTTAAGCGTCCTCTCATAGTGGTCTCCTTTCCCAGCGTCTACTGGACCCCAGCCCTTCACTGAAATCCAGCTTGCTCCCCAAATAATCCTGGAGTTTCCTGCCTCCTTGTCTTGCCTGGAAATTCCATGAGATTCAACCTCTATTTTCCTCTCTCTGCTCCAAGTTGCTATGTTTGGGGGCCCTGTGTGAGTCTCCTCCTCCATGAGGCCCCCCATTCTGAACTTATTTATAGCCTATGCTGCCGGTTCAGCATCTAACCAGACCCTGCTTGGTGTTGTTAGCAAGCTTGGCAGTGTGAGTAGATGGTGCATCCTTCTGTAACCCCCGGCAGAGTTTAACACGGTGCACGGCAACTCTTCTTCCTTGATGTTGTGAAGGTGGTGGACTTGGGTCTGAGGATGGAGTTTATGGAGGGTCAGCAAGCACAGCAGGGGTAGAGCTGTGACTCCAGAGTGAAAGTGACGGTCGCTCAGTTGTGTCCAACTCTTTGCAATCCCATGGACTGGAGCCCACCAGGCTCCTCTGTCCGTGGGATTCTCCAGGCAAGGATACAGGAGTGGGTAGCTGTTCCCTTCTCCAGGGGATTTTCCCAACCCAGGGATCAAACCCAGGTCTCCCTCTTTGCAGGCGGATCCTTTACTGTCTGAGCCATCAGGAAAGCACTATAGGGAGTGGTGATTTATTGGAAGAAATAAGAGAACCCACGAGGAATAATCAGACCATAGCTTCCCTTTGGACAAAAAGTGTTCACACACCTTAGGTGCTGCCTGCCCAATGGCATTGTCTGAAATCTGCCTCTTACTCCCCACACTTGGCTCCATGACATCATGACCAAGCACCGTGGCAGCAGTACCCACTGACCCGGTTCAGCCAGCTTTACCTGTGGACGCTGAGGCCCTGTAAGGAAGCCCATTTGACATCCCAATGCGTCTGTGCCCTGGTGCCCGATTGTTCTGGATAAGAATAACGTTCAGTTAACATTATAGATCATGTCACCAAGCAGTTAATTTAGAGTGTCATTGCGTTGCAGCTTGTATCCTGACCTAACCAAGCCTGATGACATCTGCCTAGAAGGCCACACCACTGGCATGGAAAAGGGCAGAGAAACTAACCTCTCCTCCTCCCAGACCTAGAATTGCACTCCAACGGGAACGGCGCACCCTGCCTTTGGCCGCCCTCCCCAGGAGCACTAGAGAGATGCCTCATGCTCTCTGACGCCTTCCTTGGCACCCGGGCAGAGAGCAGAGTCAGCTGGGCTTTTAGAGCTGGAGTCAGCACTCACCCGTGCGGTGCGGGCTACCCCTCATGCCTGCGTGCCGCACTGGCATCTCCTTATTTAGCTGGTCGAGTGTTTGTCTCTTTATTTGGCTGTGCTGGGTCTTCGCTGAGGCCGTGGGACCCGCGCTGTGTCAGGTGGGGTGTTGCGCTGAGACTCTCGAGTTATGGCGCCCGGGCTCGGTGTCGTGGCACTCGGACGTCGGGTAGCAGCACACGTGGGCTTGGGTGCTCTGCCCCGTGGGGGATCTTAGTTCCCCGACCAGGGATTGAACGTGTGTCCCCTGCCTTGCAAAGCAGGTTCTTAACCACGGGGCCCTCAGGGAAGCCCTGCACCGTTATTCTTTTTGAACGCTCCCTTTTTCCTTACGTAAACAGGGTTGCTTTGTGGTCTAAGGCCATCTGTTGCTTGTTCTCTCTGGCTCATGCAGAGAGTGAGGGAGTGGACAAATGGGCTTTCAGTGTAATTTTCACTTTGTGTATTTTAAAATTACTCCAGCAGCCTAAGGATTATACAACTTTGATTCTGTAATAAAGATAAGTCTATGTCCAGATGGTTGCAGATCTTAAGGACCTCACCTGTGGATGTGCATTAGACAGGGTGCTTCACAGGAACAAAACCAATAGAACGTATATAGGACATATATGTGTATTTATTATGAGCAGTTGCCTTACACGTTTATGGAAACTTTCAAGTCCCAAGATCTGCGGATGAGTTGGCAGGCTGGGGACCCAAGAGAGCTGACAGGTCGCTCCAGTCTGAATCCGAAGGCCTGAGAAGCAGGAACACTGATGATATACGTCTTGTCCAAAGATCGGAAAAGACTGATGTCCCAGCTAAAGGCAGTCAGCCAGGATGAGTTCCCACTTGCTTAGGGAGCAGTCACCTTTTTTGGCCTGTTCATCAACTGACTGAATGAGGCCCACCCACATCAGGAAGAGCAATCTGCTTTCCTCGGTGTAAGGATTCAAATGTTAGCCTCATCCAGAAGCACCCTCACAGACACACCCAGGGCAATGTCGGACCAAGTGTCTACATGCCCCACGGCCCAGCCACCTTGATATAAAATTAGGCATCACAGTGTGTAGGGCGTCAGAAGGTTCCAAGCCCCTCTCTTCTGTTGTATAACTGGACCTTCAGCCTCTAAGTTCCTGAGTGGGTCTTGGTGTTAGATGAGGGTCTGATGAGAATGGAGTGAGTTGGTGAGACCTGGCGTTTGTTGTTTTCCTGTGCTTCTGAATACATCGCCATCTTTCCTGACTTTCCCTGATAAAGCCCCTGGTGAACACAACTTCACTTTCTGTTGGTCATCTTCACGGTCCTCCCAGATCCTTGTCACAACTGCTCACCTGGGCCACTAACGCACAGGGGAGTTTTACAGGGTTTACCCCATTGTTGGGAGGCCTGGCTGGAGACACCAGCTGGGGTGCATCTGAAGTTGCTTTCTGTCTCCTAAGTTACAACCTCCTCTCCCTCCCTCTACCATCCCCTTCCCCCCACATTCTGACTCCTTAGTGGTTTCGAATGTCCAGCTGCTTTTAGAGAAGGCTGTTGATTATTTGTAAGCTTTCCAGCATCCTTTATTAATTAGGCAGGACATTTTTTTTTTTTTGGATGAACAATAGATATTGGACAAAGCTAATTGGTAGCTGAGTTAGAATTACCTCTTTCATTCATTTATTTATCCCTTTACTAGTTATCTATGAAGAATTTGCATGTGAGCCTAGCACTGTGTCAGTGATGGAAAGACAAATCGTGGGGTATCTCTGCCCTTAGCAGCAGTTTTTGAGTAACTGTCCTGATCGTGAAGAGCCCCATCTGTGATACCTGGCATGCCTCAGACTGTTGGACTGTCTTCTCTACCTGGGCTGCTCCGGGTGGGGGCGNTTTTTTTTTTTGGATGAACAATAGATATTGGACAAAGCTAATTGGTAGCTGAGTTAGAATTACCTCTTTCATTCATTTATTTATCCCTTTACTAGTTATCTATGAAGAATTTGCATGTGAGCCTAGCACTGTGTCAGTGATGGAAAGACAAATCGTGGGGTATCTCTGCCCTTAGCAGCAGTTTTTGAGTAACTGTCCTGATCGTGAAGAGCCCCATCTGTGATACCTGGCACGCCTCAGACTGTTGGACTGTCTTCTCTACCTGGGCTGCTCCGGGTGGGGGCGGGGGGCGGGGGGGTTTTGAAATAGGAATTGCCTTGCAGGTCACTTGCCGGGGTTCTGAGTTAATCACTTTGGGGCTATGGTTTTATGAAAGGTCCTCCAGGGGTCTTCTTTGGTGGCTCACATGATGAAGAATCTGCCTGCCAGTGCAGGAGATATAAAGAGACAAAAGTTCAATCCCTAGGTTGGGAAGATCCTCTGGAGAAGGAAATTGCAACCCACTCCAATGTTCTTGCCTGGAATCCCATGGACAGAGGATCCTGGTGGGCTACAGTCCATGGTGTCGTAAAGAGTCAGACATGACTAAGTGACTGACACTTTCACTTTTCATCTGGTTCTGATGCGTGGCCAGGGATGAGAACTAGCAGGGTGGAGCTTATAAGATACCTTGATCTTTAAAAATCTCTTTAGCCACTGAGAAAAAAGTTTGGGAGGCTTTGATAATGCCAGTGCTAAAGGTCAGGGCCTGAAACTATTGAGGTCATTCTGGAGCATTTTCATCTCAGAAAATTTTAAGACAAGTAAAGCCTAGGGTTTCTGTCCCCTGTAAGAACTCTTAAGAGAAACTCACCATCTCCCGAGCTAGGTTGCAAGTATCATTTTTCCTCCTGAGTTTTCTTCAGAAGAGTGATGAGAGATTAAAAGAAAATCAAAAACACCAAAATCAGATTGATTATATTCTATGCAGCCAAAGATGGAGAAGCTCTATACAGTCAACAAAAACAAGACCAGGAGCTGACTGTGGCTCAGATCATGAACTCCTTATGACCAAATTCAGACTGAAATTGAAGAAAGTAGCGAAAACTGCTAGACCATTCAGGTATGACCTAAATCAAATCCCTTATGATTATACAGTGGAAGTGAGAAATAGATTTCAGGGCCTAGATCTGATAGACAGAGTGCCTGATAAACTATGGAATGAGGTTCGTGACACTGTACAGGAGACAGGGATCAAGACCATCCCCATGGAAAAGAAATGCAAAAGAGCAAAATGACTGTCTGGGGAGGCCTTACAAATAGCTGTGAAAAGAAGAGAGGCGAAAAGCAAAGGAGAAAAGGAAAGATATAAGCATCTGAATGCAGAGTTCCAAAGAATAGCAAGGAGA
>SJYX01009969.1:125337-150036 GCA_006410675.1 Oreotragus oreotragus | reverse complement strand
ATTAAAAGACGCTTACTCCTTCGAACAAAAGTTATGACCAACCTAGAGAGCATATTAAAAACCAGAGACATTACTTTGCTGACCTGTCTCTTATACACATCTAGATGTGTATAAGAGACAGGTCGTAACCAGAGCTCCTTTCTGGGAAGCCAGTTGAGGTCTGCTCTTTACGGTCAAGGTCCTGTCTCCCTCATCGGTTTGTCTCGGCAGGAGGGGAGCAGCCCCACTGCTTTTGCCAAGAGCCCCATGGACCAGCGTCCGGGCGTCCCGAGAGCCTTTTCGAAGTGCCGCATCCAGCTCCATCCCCAGGCAGCCTGACTCTGGATCTCTGTTTAACGAGATCCCAGGTGATTCATTCACGCTGAAAGGAGATGCTGGCCGGCACACTTCGGCCACGTCTGGTTTCCTGAGTTCCTTGATTGATTACAGACGAGGCATGTGATGAGGGCGGGTGGTTCTGGAGATTTTTCTGAACATGAGGCTGAACTGTTCAAGCTTCCAATGAAACAACCGGGCAGATCTACCTTACGCTCATGGCACCTACTGCTTTTAATATAAGGGGGCAACAACAGATCCAGTCCTGGTCCCGTGGACAGACGCGCTTGCCCAGTCCCCCTGTTTCCCTCTTCCTGCTGGAAACGCTCACAGTGCCGAGTGCCTGTCGGGACATGTCCACTCGGCAGCCAGTTCATCTCTGAGCATCCGGACAGCTTCTCAGGCGGCACAGTGGTAAAGGACTCGCCTGCCAATGCAAGAGACACAGGAGACTCAGGTCCGTTCCCTTGGTCAGGAAGATCCCCTGGAGGAGAAAATGGCAACCCACTCCAGTATTCCTGCCTGGAGAATCCCTCAGACAGAGGAGCTTGGCAGGCTGCAGTCGACGGGGTCGCAAAGAGTCAGACACAACTGAGCAAATGCACACATCCGGACGGGAGAACACAATGTTGCTTGGCACCAGAAGCCTCACGGGAGCCGTGCGGAGCCCGGAGACATCGGGCAGAGGGGCTCCAAGCTCCAGAAGCCTCACGGGAGCCGTGCGGAGCCCGGAGACATGGGGAAGAGGGGCTCCAAGCTCCAGAAGCCTCACGGGAGCCGTGCGGAGCCCAGAGACATCGGGCAGAGGGGCACCAAACTCTACAAGCTCTGGGGCCTGAGGCGGCAGGTGAGCCTCTAGGAAATCCTCCACGTGGGCCGCTGGACCCTCTCTGCCCACAGCTCTTGACCACCACCCATCTCACCCTGGGTAGTTCCACAAAGTCTCTCTTCCCGGGAAAGTAACGGGCTTCCCAGGTGGCACAGTGGTAAAGTATCCACCTGCCAACGCAGGAGACCCGGGGTCGATCCCTGGGTCGGGAAGACCCCCTGGAGAAGGAATGGAAAATCCCATGGACAGAGGAGCCTGGCAGGCTGCAGTCCAAGGGTCACAAAAACGTTAGACACGACTGAGTAACTGAGCACACACATACAGTGGACTGTGACTCTCACCCGAGAACGCAGGCTCAGATGTGTCGCCGTGTGAAGACCCTAAGACGGTGTTTCAGACGGTCTGGGGTGTCTGGAAGGGCCAGCTTCTAGGGACGGAGATCACGCGTGGGCCCAGGGCAGGAGGTGCAGAAGCCCTTGACTTCGGGGAGGGTGAGGGGAACCTGTGTCAGAGGCCCGGGAGTCAACCAATCTGTCTTCACCCGGAGGAAGGGCCGTCGTGACTCCTTTTTTGAAGGGAGGGTCCTTTCCACATTGCAAACTAGCGAAGGCTGTTCTCTCCTCCGGCCACCCTGAAAAGCAACGCCAGCCCCCAGGGGCACGCCTGCTGGGAGAAGCATGCCCTCACTCTCAGAAACGCCCCCGTACACCCTGCATTACGTGACTGTGACGACGTTTCAGCAGAGTTCAAGCTTTTGTGACATTGTTGTTTTTTGCCAAATTACAGACTTCACATGTTAAGACTTCACACTTCAGCTAAATTCAATCTGACTTAGTGATTTAACTGTGGAAGCAAAAGCCCTCTCAGAAGGAGAAACAGATAAATGCCCCAAGGAGGTATCTGGGAACAGATGAATGCGTTAGGCACTCAGTCGTGTCCAGCTCTTTGCGACCCCACGGACTGGAGCCCTCCAGATTCTCCAGACAGGAATACTGCGGTGAGTTGCCGTTCCCTTCTCTAGGGAATCTTCCCAAACCAGGGATCGAACCCCAGTCTCCTGCCTTGTAGGCAGATTCTTTACCATCTGAGCCACAGAGAAAGCCTGTGAGACCTGTACTAATTCTGACCCATGTTCTGTATTTAGGAAGGCTCCCTTGGGAATAAAAACCCTCACCTTGTAAAGACTGAAACACCAGCCTCACCTTAAGGAAACTGAATTTAAAAAAAAAAAAAAGAAGAAGCTCTCAAATTATCATTTGATCAGTATTCCAGGTAGATTCCTTTTGGCAAAAGCACAGACATAAACAGGTTAAGGAGGTTGTGATGTCCCCAGGAATAACTGTTTGAGGTTTTTAGCTATTCACATCAGCCCTTGACTTCTGAGTTATTCCATCCAATAAACAAGTTCAGGCTCTAAAGCCATGTCAGCACATTTAAGTGAGTTGGGTCCTGGGAGCTTCCAAATGTTGGTTTTCTTGGAACTGCAAATAATTTGACCCTCATTTACATAAAAAGGGTAGAACTGGCTGGAATAGAAGCTCAAATTTAAAGTGTTAAGATCTTTTGCCAACCACAAGCAATCTCTCTGAAATGTTAATGTATACATGGGCCAATAAGATTCCATTTTGACCACCAGAATTACCCTGAATTCTGTTTAGGAACTTTCAGAAGGTTGCAGTCTCTGAAAAGAAATAAAAGCCTATAAGCTGTAAACAGATAGATAGTTCTTAAAACCGAGTGTTGTTGTTTTTAGTGACTAAGTCATGTCTGACTCTGCGACCCCATGGACTGCAGCCCGCCAGGCTCCTCTGCCCATGGGGTTTTCCAGGCAGGAATACTGGAGCGGGTTGCCATTTCCTCTCTAGGGGATCTTGCCGACCCCAGGATCGAACTCTTGTGTCCTGCATTGCAGGCAAACTCCTTACCACTTGAACAACCAGGGAAGCCCCCAAAACGAGTGTGTCTATAACCAATTTGTACTCCCCGAGGCTTGCATGAGCTGAGAAAGGTCTGTTAGGGAAACTCAGAGGTGCTGGATGCCCAGAGCTTCAAGGGCCTGAGTTCCCACCTCGTCTCTCTCTTACGTGGACCACAGGGCCAAGGAAGCCCCTTACGGTTTACACTGTCTCCTTCCAGCTTGGGAGAAGAAGCTAAAGAGCACCCATGTGACCGCGGAGGAAGCAGACAGGATCAAAGGCACAGCTCATCGACAAACTGCCCACTGGATCCTTGGTCTCAGGGTCCAGGGCTGAAGGACACAAGGCACATGGGTTCAGAGGGAACGGGGCGAGGCCTGGTGGAAAGGAACTCATTATGATTCATTGCACACTATCTGCGCAGCTTGCTGGGTATTCAAGTTTATTTCCCTGAGCCCCCAGAATGTAATTAATATTAAAAAAAAAAGAAGAAGAAGCAAAATAAATCAAGGAAGCACTTCACATTTAAAAATCCATCCATTGTCGGTTTTCTCATTTTATCAACAGAAAACAAATTACCCCAGGCCATGTGCTGAGATGGATTTTGCATTTCTACTACCTTTGGGGTAGAGGGTCAGTTGGGATCCTGGGCAGGCCAGCCACTTGCTTTTATCAAAGGAAGCAGAAGAGATGCAGAAAGCACCATTATCCCAAGCATGCTACTTTCCTAATTCACACACTGGGTGCCCTCCCGGAGGACCCACCCAAGTCAAACAGTCTTAGTACAATTACGATCACAGCTAAACTGCCCAGACTTAGAGATTACCTTCAAAGAGCTATGACAGGTCAACTTTATCTTCCAAAGTAATTGACATATCATATTAATATTAAACCAGATTTTTCGGCTAATTCATTGGTTTCCTTGAGGGCTAAGGCCACAGCATACGTGTTCACCTCTAGGTGACCTAATGCGTGGAAGTGTGGATTACTCACGGGCTTTCTCTCAGTTACAGGAAACCTTTATACAGCTTTTGTTTCCTAATGTATTAATATTTGGTAGGTTCTCTGTGCCCGATCGCATTATATGGGTATTGCTGGCAGTAAATTTTAAATTATATAGTCTGCAGTTCTGCACTAAGAGATGGTAGGAGATGATTCATCATCTTCCTTGTCTTCCTGTTTACATGCGGAAATATAATTCATGCTCAGAAACCATCTTTCAACTCATCTGGAAGCAGTCCCCGGCCCCGCCACAGAATCTGTCACTGCCAATCCGCTGTTATAAATCACTTTTCTATTAAACAGCAGGGCCCAAAATGCAAACATATGTACTTTGAATATAGATAGCCATCTCTAATTCCCAGTGGATGAGCCAAAACTAGAGGATTGTCCCCCAAAACAGGTGCCAGAATTGAGTGAATGAATTCTTTGACTGAAGGGCATCAGAAATTTGCATCTCTATACACATACTGAGGGGTTTTCCTGGCGGCTCAGACAGTAAAGCATCTGCCTGCGATGCGGGAGACCTGGGTTCGATCCCTGGGTTGGGGAGATGCCTTGGAGAAAGAAATGGCAACCCATTCCAGTACTCTTGCCTGGAAAATCCCACGAACAGAGGAGCCTGGTAAACTACAGCCCATGGGGTCTCAAAGAGTCGGACACGGCTGAGCGACTTCACTTTCACTTTCACATATAGTGAAGGGCTTCCCTGGTGGCTCAGCCGTAAAGAATCCGCCTGCCGATGCAGGAGATGGAGGTTCAATCCCTGGGTCTGGAAGATCCCCTGGAGAGGGAAATTGCAGCCCACTCCAGTGTTCTTGCCTGAGAAACCCCAGGGATAGAGCAGCCTGGCAAACTGCAGTCCATGGGGTCACAGAAGAGTCAGACAGGACTTAGTGACTACAGCAACACATATTTGAAGAGCTGTGCATATGTAAATTTCCCAGCTGGGTCTATATTTGGGGATGTGTCCTTTGCAGAATTCTTGGTACATTAAATCTTTATTGTTTTGAAATTGTACTTCCTAAGATTTTCTACTCAGGCAGTGTTAGAAGGCAGTGGAATGGCAGGAAAAAAATCTTCTTAAATTCTTATCTTAGTTGTCCTGTCATGCCAGTTGTTGTTTGTCTCCTTGACCTTCCTCCCCAGGATAGTGAAGCCTCTACTTCAGAAGGATGCCCCCAGACTCGGAAGCACTCTTCATCTCTAACAAAGATAAAATTCAGTTCACCAAACCCACTTACTACTAACGAATGGGAATTAGGCATTTCAGAAGGATGTTCACCAGCAGCTATTTCTTTGCTCAGCAAACAGACCTAATCATGGCACCCCACTCCCTAAAACTTGGGTATCATCTGATTCCACTGAGACTGTGGATCACACGTCAACTTGCTCATACACACACGCATGTGAGCACTTCCTTTATCTGGCACTCTCAAGGATGGGAGAGCTTTCAAGGTAACTGATGCTTCCGCATTGAAGAGTCTTTGTTCAACATTTCTGCTGTTTTACTGGAGTCTTTTGAAACTATTATTTACTGTTATTTTCTTGCCTACTTTCTCAAGCAAAGGACACCCAACACAGACCTGTTTCCTTCCTTAGTTCTGCTGGGAAGTATTGTGTGGGTCTTACTGTAGGTGGTCAGGTACCTGTGTTGAAACTCACCTGGCCTTATATCTGGCTCTTCAAAGGGCATATGTTTCAAGCCCTAGTTTGTCAGGCTTGATTTACAGTCAGAGCTGGTAAGTCCAAGATAAAAAGGTGCCTGAGTCCTTCCAGAGTCTAGTGTGAAGGCTTCCACGCACAAGCCTTACCTTGGCCCCTTGAGACCCCAGGGACTCTCTGCTGGGGTGGCATGGGTGATCTGGCCTTATGGTGGCTGGTCTTGAACTCGTGGCCTCCAGGTCTGTAGGATCTCAGCTTAGGTATAGACGGCACGTGCCACTGAAACTTGGCTTTGAAGAGCATTGGCTAAATGCCTAGCATGGACACGATGGTTCCTGCTCTCACCCCGGCCTTCTTCTCTCATCTGCTCTTTCTTTCTTTATTACTTTTGTTCAACAGCCTGTTCCCCGACCTTTTTAAGCCTCTGACTCAGTGGCTTAGCCTTTTTTGAGCAGTAAATCACAGAAAGGTGGCCTAACTATTGAAAATTTTATTAAAATCGTTATGATAATGACTTCATTACTCTCTGAGATTTCCAGATCCTCTCTTCATTCCGGGGGAGCCGGTCATGCAAAGACATCTGTGGATTGCTGTTAACCTCCGCGGAATTAGAAATAGAGGTGGATGAAGAAGGTTGGAAGCTGGCCAAGCCCTTTTCAGAGATAATGGTCGTATTATAGCATCCCTAGTTTGTATTATTAAAATAAAAGGCATATGAATTCATGATAAACTGAGAATTTAATTTAATTTTCCCTAAATGAGTTAGGGAAAAAAAGGAAGCATCTTTACTATGCTTGATGAGGTACCCCCGGGACAGAAAATCTTTGTGGGAGAGTCTCTACCACATGTCACGTGACCCCCTCCTTCTCATCTCCTTGAATCCCAACCCCAGCATTTGCACAGCTTGGCCTTTTCTTGGATAAGTGTTTGCTTGCTATGCATTTTCATCTCTCAGTCCCCGCTCCTGACCTATGACTGTGGACCCGTCTCTTCCTCCCACAAACCAAATCGTGCTCATTTCCAGAGGACAACTCAAACCCCACTTTTCCTGCTTACAGGCCAACATCCATCCTGTGGCTCACAGCTCTTCACAGCTGAGTTGGGCAGAGAAGGATGGAAAGACTCAAAATAACATGCAACAATGTACCCTGCAACGGGGTCTTCCCAGGCAGCTCAGCGGTAAAGAAGCCACCTGCCCATGCAGGAGATGCAGGTTCGAGCCCTGGGTTGAAAAGAGCCCCTGGAGAAGGGAATGGCAACCCACTCCAATATTCCTGCCTGGGAAATCTCACGGACAGAGGAGCCCGGCAGGCTACGGTTCTTGGGGTCACAAAGAGTTGGACACGACTGAGCACACCCTGCAGGAGAGGGGAATCTTTCAGCAGATTTCAGTGGATTTCACCCCATCAGGATGACCATTTCCCACTTTAGAAAAGTTATTCATATACTTGGCTGCACTGGGTCCATTCCTGCACAGCAGGTCTTCAGTCTTCACTGCTGTGACCAGGATCTTTATTTGCAGCATACAAATGCTTAGTGGCATCATGTGGGATCTGGTTCCCTAACCAAGGGTTGAACCTGAGCCCCCTGCACTGGGGGCACGAAATCTTAGCCACTGGGCCCCCAGGAAAGTCCCATTTCCTGCTTTTTAAATCTGCCACATCTTCATCTGCCTCACGCACCTCTGGCTGTTTGTTGACAAGATCTAGGCTGGGGTTAAAGGCATATGGATGGGCTCAACAGGAACCTTCGATGGCTTGTTTGACGAGAGCCATGATGTGCTGACCTTGCAGGTTGTGGGAAAGGCTTTGTTTATTGTTGCTTTTCATCATCTGGGACTTTATACCCCTTCTGTAAATACTAAATCATACTGTACAATTACTCATCAAATGATAATCCGTGAGAAAATTGGAACTAATTAGGTGAGGCTGTGGAGCCCATAGTGAAAACTGGAGAGCTAGAATTGATCCTGATGCTTTGAAAGATTGAGGGGAGGAGGAGAAGTGGATGACGGAGGACGAGATGGTTGGGTGGTGTCACTGACTCGATGGACGTGAGTTTGAGGAAATTCTGGGTGATGGTGAAGGACAGGGAAGCCTAGCATGCTGCAGTCCACGGGGTTGCAAAGGTTCAGACACAACTGAGAGACGAGGCAACAACAGAGTTGAGTGCTGATGAGAAAAGCTTTGGTTTCCACTCCTGTAGGCTTTGTACATATTTGCATAATCAGAGGCTGCTCCTCCTCCCATCAGAGAACCCCAGCCTCAAGCTAAGCATCAAAGAGATACTTCTCTTGGTCGCTGAGAGGAGACCGACCAAGGACAAGCAGAGGCACAGCTCACCAGGGCACCGTGCCCGACTGTGGATGGTAAACAGATGCATGTCCTGGCATCCGTTCATCCATTTGCACTCTGTCTCCACTGGTGCTGAGCTCCAGAGCACAAACAGAACCACCGATGTAGCGTCAGAGAAGGGTAAGAGTGGACTGTAACTGCACAAACAAGCGTGTTGTTCAAACCACCGTGACCCGTGTCCTGAGTGCCACGAGGCGCACATAAGGCCCTGTGATCACAAGCTTATCCTGGCTGCCCTGAGGAGCCAAGCGAAAACAGGGACTTAAAGGGCGACTGAGATAGGGGAACGGGGTGGGAGGAATGTTCTAGGCAGAAAGAAGCTGTAAAGCCCTGCGTGGGGTGGGATCAGGTTGAGTGTCGGAAGGGGAGAGGGTGGACTGGAGGGGCCAGGTCCCGTGGGCCACATCACAGACCCTGACCTCATCCTAAGAGCAGCGGGAACCTGTGACAAGGGCTTGGGAGAGCAGTTGGGTGGGGGCGATGTCAGGCCTGCAGGTGGAAAAAGACGCCTTCTCTGGGGAGTGGAGACCAGTGAGGAGGAGGGATGGCATGGAGGTGATGGAGGAGCTCAGTGATCACCTGGGTACCCAGGCTGGGGACAGCTTGGACCACGATGCTGATGGTTAAGGTGGAAAGAAGCAGGCAGTACTAAGAGGCACTGAGGTGTCACATTCACGCGACAAGACGCTGCGAGTTAGAAAATGCGGGGCATCCAGGGTGACTGCTGAGTTCTGTGCCCCCAGGTAACAATAGAACCAAACTTTGATGAAACTGTGTACTTTAAATGTTCCTGAATTGGTCCCCAGGCTACTCCAATCGACTGCAAAGCTTCATCTTCCATAAAACATGACGTTAAATTAAGACCTAACTTTTAAATTTTGCTTTGTGCGTTGAACAACATTATCAGTACGTTCCCAGATTCCTTGTTTAATTCTGACAACTTCAATAGTTCTTTTTCTGTAAATGGAAATCTCAGCTGTCCCCCATGTACCGAGTTAGATTTCAGAATTTACCAAAATTAATCAACTACAAAAAAGATTCCTAGCAATAGCCAGAGGAAGTTAACATCAGCCTAACAGTTTGATGACATAAGAGGCCTTTTGCAGTGTCTGATTAGCTCCTTAATTGTTAGCATTTTTACAAAGAATTTGATTTCAGAATAAGCGTATCATGAACAAGAAATGACTCAAACCTTTCATCCTTTTTCTGGTTTTTAGAAAAATGCATTCATATGTGCAGTTTTCTGAAAAGAATCTGCAAAAAATTAAGAAAATAAGAGTTTCCTTCCAGAGAATATATACAACATATATTATACATCTATATAGATAATGTTCATAATATATATATATATGCATGTATGTTAGGTATCTGATTCTGAGCAATCACATGACCTCTCAATCTCACCTTCCATGATGGAGTATCTAAATTTTCTTCAGCCTTCCAGAATTTTTAATTCCACTATGTAAATATCATTGCGTCTAACCAGTAATAAAATAGAAAAATGTTGACTGACATTTCCCCCTTTACTGTAAGACAAACTGGGGAAGGAAAGGAAATTCTTACTGGTTTAGAGTTACTACAGGCTGTGTGTGTGTTTATGTGTGCATGAGTATGTGTGTTTATGTGTGTGTGTGTATGTGTGAGTGTATGAGCGTGTGTGAGTGTGTGTGTCACTTTATATAAAAATCTCATTAGTAATCATAGCATCTGTACCAGCTCTCTATGGGAGGTTTCATTTTACCCAGTCTATGAATAATACACTGATATTCAAGGAACAAAGATATTTATTCACTCCTCTGATGTTACCCACATCAGGATTTAAACACAGGTTTGTCTGCCTGCAGAGACAAATCTCTTTCCCCAGGCCGTTGGATTTCCTCATTTCCCAGCAGACCTCGTCCACCCTTTCTCAGGGGAGCCAGTCATACTTCGACTTTGATTAGCAAGCAATGTTTGTAAGCAACCTTTCAATTTTGGTCCCATTAGCCCTTAGATTTGGAAGACAGTTGTTAATATCCACCTCTCATGAATAAGCAAGTGAAACGATCAAGCCACAGCTGTTGCAGCACATAAACGCGCCTGGAACCATGTCTATTCGGAGTATCTCCCAGTTGCACAGGGCTGCACCCAAGACTTGCCCTGGAGGTGGAATGACACGGAATTCAGGGGGAGGGGCAGCGGGAGCCGTGGGCTGCCTGGCGTCAGGGGCAGGAGAAGGGCCGGCAGGGAAACAGGAACTGGTACCTAACTGCATTCCGTGCCGCGAGATGCTCTTCAAGAAGCTCTCCTAAGACCCAGAGGTGTCTTGCCAGTGAAACTAGAAGTTATTTGAAATATTGAAACGAGAAACTCTGTCTTGTGGAGAACCTGAGTTGAAGGATACACAATGATGATCCAAGGATTAAGCGTCGGGGTTGTAGACGATCATGGAAGATGGAGAAAGGGAAGGTGCATCTCAGTTCACAGGAGAAAGACACCAGCAAGGGAGGGACCCCTGTGTTCGTTCTGCTGATTACTTACTGCAGAGACCCAGGGATCTGGCTGCAGGGGCGT
This sequence comes from Oreotragus oreotragus, assembly GCA_006410675.1. Taxonomy (NCBI): domain Eukaryota; kingdom Metazoa; phylum Chordata; class Mammalia; order Artiodactyla; family Bovidae; genus Oreotragus; species Oreotragus oreotragus. The sequence continues at coordinate 139,405 of SJYX01009969.1, read as the reverse complement.
TCCAATGACTTCACAGGTGTTGAAAACTTAAGCATCTCTTGCGTGTTTCACCCCATGGGGCATAGAGACCTGGCTTAGGTCCTGACTATACGCCAGTAAATGCAGGTTCCTATTTCCAGTTTGTCATGGGGTGGATCTTACATGGAATCCTCAGAAGCCTCTGCTCAGAAAAATCCATAGTTAATGCAGTTTTCTCATGTATAAGGCACATGAGGCCGTTTGTAGAGAGGAACGACAGCCCGCCTCCTTTGTTTCTTCGTTGTGGTGTGTGATCTCCGGAGCCAAAGGATGTGTAAGACTTGGTTTTAGCTGTCAGCTGTCCACAGTCTGCCCTTGACTTTTAGAAGGTTAGTCCTTCTCCCTTTGGCACCCGAAGGATGAGCTAGCAATGCCCTTCAGCCGATTTCAAGGCCCCCGAAGATGAGAGATGGAGGAGCAAACATGTGGGCACCATTAGTTCAGAAGGTGAGGCGTCACTGCTGTGCAAAGCGACATGGAGCCTCCTTTGAAAATGAAAAACAGGTCTGCCGCATGATTCAGCCATCCTGTTTCTCTGAGGGTTTATCCCAAAGAATTGGAGACAGGATCACAAAGAGATATCTACACGCGTGCTCGTGGCAGCGTTATCCACAGTGGCCGGGAGACGGAAGCTACTCAGTGTCCCTTGCTGGAAGAATGGATAAAGAGAATGTGGTCCCTCCAGAGAGCAGGATACTCTTCAGCCTTAAAACATGAACAGAATTTGATTATGCTACGAAATGGAGGCGCCTGGAGGACACTGTGAAATAAGTCAATCACAGGACGGTTTATATGAGGAGTCTAAAACAGGAAACTGATTGAATCAGAAAGTAGAATCGTAGTTGTCGGGGGCAAGAGAGGGAAAATGAGGGTTGCCGTTCAGTGGGCATAAAGCTTCACTTAGCAAGTTGAGCACGTTTTCTTTTTTTAACTTTTGCTTGGCCAAGGTGCTCAGTATGCAGGATCTTATTTCCCCGATCAAGTATCAAACCTACATCCAGCGTAGTGGAAGCACAGAGTCTTAACCACTGGCCTGCCAGGGAAGTCCCTCATTTTTATTTTTTATTGATGTGTAATTGATTTACAATTGTGTGTTAGTTTCAGGAATACAGCAAAGGGCTTCAATTATGCAAATGCATATATACATATTTCAAATTCTTTTCCCTTATCGGTTATTACAAAATATTAAGTGTGGCTCCCTGTGTTCTATAGAGTAGGTCCTTGTTGGTTATCTATGGTGGGTTTATTTTATTTTATTTTATTTTTTTTAACCTTGCCAGTTCCATTTATTTTTTTTTTTGTATTTTTTTTTTTTTTAACACGAACTCCCAAACATTATTTTGATTGAAGAATGCCATTGATTTGCAATGCTGTGCCAGTCTCTGCTATACAGCAGGTGACTCAGGTCTACATATACATACGTTCTTTTTCATTTACTTTCCCATTATGGTTTATCCTGGGATGTTGACTGTAGTTCCCTGTGCGGTCCAGTAGGACCTTGTTCTTTATCCCTGCATGGTGAATACCTTTTAGAAGTCTGTGCTTAAAGCTAGCAAACTGTACTGAGCACTTGAAACTGTGGTAAGGGTAGCTCTGTTATCTGCTTTTCCCATAATAAAAGCATGTAAAGCGCCATCCCAGATGTACCTAAGAGGCAGCCTTCCTCTTCAGCGACCCCTTTAGCCCACTGTGCTCCCCACATCATCCTCTGGGGTTTTTCTCAGCTCACCATCCTAGGAGTGGTCTACAGTCTGTGGGGCTGAGTGTGGGTGGGGCTGTCATTCAAAGCCACGTCAGGAGAACGTGCCAGTTGCCGTCGCCACCGTGGCACCGCATGTCTGAATGGGCCATCACGCAAAACTAGGATGTCCTGCATATTGTTCAACTTCTGGCTTTTAGCCCATGTCTCCTGCTCTCTCTTATTCACCGTTGTTGCTGTTCAACTGCTCAGTCGTGTTCAACTCTGCAAAGCCATGGCCTGCAGCACGCCAGGCTTCCCTGTCCTTCACCATCTCCCAGAGCTTGCTCACACTCATGTCCATCGAGTCGGTGATGTCATCCAACCAGCTCATCCTCCATTGTCCCTTCTCCTCCTACCTTCAATCTTTCCCAGCATCAGTGTCTTTTCCAAGGAGTCATCTCTTCACATCTGGTGGCCAAAGTACTGGAGCTTCAGCATCAGTCCTTCCAATGAATATTCAGGATTTGTTTCCTTTATAATTAACTGGGTGATCTCCTTGCTGTCCAAGGAACTCTCAAGAGTCTCACTCATTGTAGCTGCGATATTTAACCTGCTTAGAAATTTCAGGAAGATAATAACTGGATGAGAAATGAATAAGAATGAACAATGTCCCATTCAGAAATATCACTAGGGATTCGTTTTCCTTATCCCACTAGTAACAGCAGATTTAAAAGATATCATTATAAACTCGATACCCAAGCTTAATATAACTGATAATCAAATGGGATCTTCAGATCAATAATTCTCAGATTGTTCCGTGCAGTCCAGTAGTTCCCAGTGAATCCTTCAGACTGAATCTGACAGTCTTATTTAAAAAAAAACAAGTTGGAGTGTCTTTTACTCCTATGAAAGATGCCAAATCAAGAGTTTTAGAAAATTGGTAGTTTAAACCCTGTCTGAAGAGGCAATGTACAAGCCTTCAGAGTGGATTCTTTTTCTGCATTTCACAGGGGTCCTCAACCCATCAAACCACACTGAGTGCATATTTATATAAGTTCCACTACAAAGACGTGTAAAGAGATGCTGTGTCCTCCACTTAAGTCAGGGATAAAAGGAGAAGTCACAACTTCTGTTTCAAATAAGCCATTCCTTTATGTTGAAGCTAAATGGCAGAGAAGTCTCCTTGGTGTAAATAGTGCCAGAAGATAGTTCAGCAGGTTGAAGAAAGAGAGAGAGAGGTGGAAATTAGAAGAGGATCTATTTCCCTTAATTTAAAGACCCTCAGATGTCGTCCTCGGTTCACAAGGGACTGGAGCAAGTAGGGCTTGACCCTGATGGTATCGCTGGCTCATGGGGATCTTGAAACAAGATTGTGCGTGAGACAAGACTCCATCAGATTCTTCACGCGCTTAGGTCCCTGTTAACTGTAACTTTGTATTCGGAGAAGGCAATGGCACCCCACTCCAGGGCCCTTGCCTGGAAAATCCCATGGATGGCGGAGCCTGGTGGGCTGCAGTCCATGGGGTTGCTAAGAGTTGGACACGACTTTGTACTATTGTGGGCGGGTCTCCAAGGGTGGGTCCTTGGTGCTCTGAAGAGCGTAAAAGGCAGGACAGAGTTTATTAATGAGTTAATCATCGTGAAGCATTATACACTGAGGGCTTTGCTGTGGATGGGGAAGCCTGGCAGGCTACAGTCCATAGGCTCGCACAGTGTCAGCCAGGACTGAAGACTGTGCATGCATCAGTTCAGTTCAGTCGCTCAGTCGTGTCCAACTCTTTGCAACCCCATGAACAGCGGCGCGCCAGGCCTCCCTGCCCATCACCAACTCCTGGAGTTCACTCAGACTCACGTCCAAGATTCCTTTTCCTTACCTTACACTACCAAGTTACCAAGTTACGTCTTTAGCCTTCCTGTAACAGAGCTGTTCATGGAGGGTTTCCTCCATAGCGGGTGGACAGTGTTCTGTGGGAGTCGGGAGAAAGAGAGGGCTTCCAGATCTTTCTGGATCATTCAGGTTTGCTGGGTTGTTTCTGACCACTCCAGCAACATGCTAGGCTGTCTTGCAGCCCTGCAAGCATCCCAAATGGAATGAAACTTTTCTCTAACAAACATTTACTGAAAACCTTCTCTGCACAGAGCCCTTCCTGTGCGTTATTGCCTTCAGCCTCACAGTACACCCGCAGGATACCCATTTTACAGATGAGTAAACTGAGGCTCATGGAGAAATGCCTAAGTTTATAGCACTAGGAGGGGAAGGATGCAGAGACCTCCAGGGTCCAGTGGTTCTCCTGAGTTACTTCCCCTTTCCTCTCATTGGGCCCTCCTGCTCCATCCCTGTACCCACGAGAGGAATGGCTCTATAACCTCAGGAAGCCCCTTTGCCTCCCACCTACCCACTGACCGCTTTCTGCATGGAGCCTCCCCCAAGACCAAGGGCTTGCTCTCTGTGATCCAGAAGTTTCGTCACTGTTGTTAATAAGTGACCTGAGGGAAAGTTCATGCTTTGTCTTGTGTTAATAGACAATGAGATTTTACAAGGATTTTCCTGAATGTTTCATATATTAGTTACTTTGCTTCAGCTTCTGTAAAGTTTGAACTTAGGCCTCTAGAAGTACAGGCCATGCTGTGAACTAAGAAAGTTCATGAGGTTCACTCATGACCTTGAAAGAGGTGACTTCAGCCTCCATGCAAAAAGCAAGAACCAGCTTTAGGAAGGAGATGGGCTGAGACCTGCTGGGGGAGGGGCAGGGGACCGGGTGGACTCAGTCTGTGCATCCTTACAGCAGGGTGTGGGGGGACAAGGCCAGATGCTGATGCGTGATAAGTGACTTTCCAAGAGGACGATGCCAGTGGCCCTTCTGACTCTGGTGGCCTCCTCGACTCCTGCCCGCGATGTGATGAGCCCCTGTTCCCCTACTCTGGGCTGACTGCCTGGTCCTCCCCATCCCACCTCGACCCCCGGTCCCTTCTGTACCTCCCTGATGCTCTCTCCTTTACCTGCTCCCGTGTCTCCCAGATCAGTTTCCAGCCACTGATGTGAGATAATGTATCCGTGACTCACTCATCGCAACCTAACAGGTACCGGAAACTCACGCTTACTGAGGGCGACATGTCTTCCCCTGATGAAAGGTTGTCAGTAGCCTCTTTAGGAATTTTGATTATTGGCGCAGACTCATGGCCTTAGAGGTCTGTGGACATCCTTGAAGACAGCCATCCTCCTGTTCTGCCCACCAGCAAGGAACATGGCAGAGACCAGTGTCATGATCTGCATTTTTCTGACAAAGACAGATGAATCCACAGGCTTGCTTCATGATAAGAATTACCTAAACAGTGTGGTCTTTCAGAATATGGCGTCCCAGGGCAAGCATTTACCTTGGGACCAGTGGAAATGCTCAGGAGCTGGAAGGGACCCGACAGGTAGGATAGGATGATGGGGTGGGTGGGGTCAAGTGAGTTGAGGAGGGGCAGGTACTGAAATTAAGCACTCAGGAAGGGTGCTTTTCACTGGGTCAGAATATATCCAGTCAAGGGCATGCAGAAAACCAGCTACCAAGGGTTGCTGTTGTTGTGTTAAGTCGCTTCGGTCGTGTCCAACTTTTTGCAACCCTATGTAGCCCACCAGGCTCCTCCGTCCATGGGATTCTCCAGGCAAGAACCCTGGAGTGGGTTTCCATGCCCTCCTCCAGGGCGTCTTCCCGACTCAGGGATGAAACCCACGTTTCTTATGTTCTCCTGCACTGGCACCACCTGGCGAGCCCAGCAATCAAGAGGAGCTGGCAAAAATGCCAGAGCACAGAATGCAGAATCTGAGCCTGACACACCTGGGCATTCAGGCAGGTTGTGTTCTGATGTGGATTATCCACCGACAGCAAAGCCCCAGACATGGAGCAGGGGTTTGGGGTCGGGGTCGCAGTCCCTGGAAGATGAGCAGAATCAGGACTGGCAGGTTATGTCCAGGCTGGACCAGTGTAAATGGGCACTTGATGATCATTACTGCTTTCATATTTAGTAAAAGTCCTTTTGTCCAGTCATGCAACAGTCTTCAGTGGGTGTCCCTGCCCAGCTCAGATCAGGGTACTTATATCTGTTTCTCCAGCTCTGTCTGTATTTGTGTCTTGATCTGCCAAGAGTAGGGCAGGCAGGGAGAAGCCAGAAGCCAGCAGAAAACAGCCGAGATGAATTAGACACAACGCGGGAGGAAGGCAGATGGAAATAGGTGGCAGAAGGGTTTGAGAAGCGGGAGCCCAGGAAGTACTGAAATCTGCAAGAACGCTGTCCGACGCGTCCCACAGTTTGTGTTTCAGATTACCAAGTTTCCTGCGGGTGTCAAAAATAAGTCATTGACACTTTCTGTGTTCCAAAGACAGAAACGTGGTTAAAATGGCTTCACGTGGACGCCCGATAATGAAACTGTTGAACACAGGGAGCGAATCTGTCTAGAGAATGGATTCCACCTGTGTGAGCTGGAATAATCTCTCAGAGCTTGAATTCAGAAATTATTTTCTGGAGAAAAGCTGGGCTAGAGAGGGAAACCATTTTGCTGGCAAGCATACCAGTGGGATGTAGTTATGAATTATAGGTAGTTGGGGAGAAGAGGCTTCTGCTAACGTCAATTTGTTTGTTGATTCAATGATAATTTATTCATCACGGCGGTGATACAAAATATTTAGATAACTCAGCACCTGTGTGGCTAAGGAGCTTCTATGCTGATGAAACGTTTAGCATTCTTGTTGAATGAACTGCGTCCACTCATAGGTTGGAGTCCTAAGCCCCCAGTATCCGAGTTTGGCCTTATTTGAGACGAGGGTCATTGCAGACATACTTAGTTAAGATGAGGTCACCCTGGAGGACATGCGGGCCCCTGATCCTATAGGACTTTTATGTTGCTGATGAAAAAAAAATACACAACCTAAAGAGTTGTGAGTTATGCTTTATTCGGCAGACTTAGCACAGATTTCAAGCACAGGACACCGCATCTCAGATGATGCTGAGAAAACTGTTCAGAAGGGGCAAGGGAGAAGTCAGGATATAAAGGAGTTTTTGCCACAGAAGCTCTGGTAGATGGAACATCCAATGGTTACTGTTACTAAAAGGAAACCAGACGTGTCAAATTAAGGAATTCAGGGCTTTCGTCTGCCTGGGAAGTTACCGGAGTCGGGGCGCACTGGGGCCCTTCCTTTGATGCACACCGCGGCTCTCCGGGGCCTGCGTGCTCTGCTCCTCGGGGAGCCCCTTACAGGGTGGCTGGGGGCCCAGTGGGCTTGACAGGGGCAGCCCCCTCGCTCCGTCCTGAGCTCCCTCGAGGCTCAGCGTCTGGTTGGCTATAATGTGATGGCTTGATGACTGCAACATCCTTTGTTTACTGAGACGGCAGCAACCTTTTAGTTTGTCAACCTTATAAACAGAAATTTGAGCCCCAACACGTGTAGGGAGGCCATCACCATGGGAAGATGAAGGCAGAGACCAGGGCGATGTGTTGATGAGCCAAGGATACGCTAAACACAGCCAGAGAACCACCAGCCCTGGAAGGGAGGCCTGAGACCCACTCTCCCCGCAGCCTCAGAGGGGCCCACCCCTGCTGACTCCTTGATCTGGGACTTCCCCTCTCCAGAACGAAGAAAATCAGTTCCTGTTGTTTAAAGCACCCAGTTTGTGGTCCTTTGTTACAACAGATCTAAAAAAATACTAAGTCAGTGCTTGAGAAAAACTTGAAAAAAGCAACACAAAGCAGGAATCGTGCAGAGAACAAACAGTACAATATTCATAAACCTATGGAGTGAGGAAGGCGGCGGCTTGGGAACACTCTGAAAAGCCGCCTGAAAAATTGAACTGAGTTTTTAAGGGCGTGTGGGACGGGTCTGGGAGGACTAAAGCAAGAAAAAGGAGAGATTCTTTCAGCACTTATTGGTTATGCATATACGTGTGTGGTCTTTGTGACCCTGTGGACTGTAGCCCGCCAGGCTCCCCTGTCCATGAGACTCTCCAGGCAAGAATACTGGAGTGGGTTGCCGTCTCCTCCTCCTGGGGAACTTCCAGACCCAGGGATCAAACCTGCATCCCTCCTTGGCAGGCAGATCCTTTGCTGCTGAGCCACTGGGAGAGCCACTTAGTCTCCATCAGAGCCTAGTTCAGGCAGGGGCGGTGCTGGTTCCCAGCCAGGCGACGGAACAGTGATGCAGGCTTGGAAACAGAGAGCTGTAGCCTCTCAGCATAAGGAGGTTTCAGACAGAGGGAAGAGCATTCAGAGGGAACAGCATCCAGACAGGGGGAACAACACCCAGACAGGGGGAACAGCACTCAGACAGGGGGAACAGCGTCCAGACAGGGGGAACAGCACCCAGACAGAGGGAACAGCATCCAGACAGAGGGAACAGTGTCCAAACAGAGGGAAGAGCACCCAGACAGAGGGAACAGCGCCCAGACAGAGGGAACAGAGCCCAGAGAGAGGGAACAGCGTCCAGACAGGGGGAACCTCATCCAGACAGAGGGAACAGCGTCCAGACAGAGGGAACAGCGTCCAGAGAGAGGGAACAGCACCCAGACAGGGGGAACAACACCCAGACAGAGGGAACAGCGCCCAGACAGAGGGAACAGCGTCCAGACAGAGGGAACAGCGTCCAGACAGGGGGAACAGCACTCAAATAGAGGGAACAGCACTCAAATAGAGGGAACAGCAGGCACAAAGGTGAGGATTTGTCAAGGAGCGCCCCCCCACGTTCTAGGAAGGTCACCTTGGTGCTCTAGCCAGTTGGTAGATGGGACTTCCTGGGCAGCTGCCTCCTGTGTAATTTGCTGTGGGAGGGAGTCAGAGCGCAGTGTGGCTGAAATCACTATCATGTGAAAAAAAAAAAAAAAAAAAGTCCGGCGCTGAGCTGGGTGTTTTCACAGGAAGTGTCCCTGACAGTGTTGACCTGTAACATCTTTCTGCGTTTAACCCTCAGGCACTTGCTCCAGAACAGCCAGGCCAGCGTTTCCTTCTGGTCCAGCAGCCAGGCCATCTCTCAGGATCTTTCTTCCTGACCCCACCTCTGGGCATGCTCTTGAGGGGATGAAATGATATTACTTAAATGGACAAATCTTCACTTCCACCCCTGTCCCCCTGCCACATGCGAAAGGTCTGTTCTCTGGAGATCTGTCCTTCCCTGGGACCAATTAAAGGCAGCATCACCTTTCCTCCTTCATTTTCTGGATGATGAAATTATAAACAGTTTATTGAGAAGATCATTTCAGAAGCCTGCTAGAGTCAAACTAAATGACACGCTTAAGCCTAGAGAAACCAGTCATTTGGAACCTCACAGCACTCTGGAGAATATCTAATCCACCCCCTTTGTTTTACAGACAAGGAATCTGAGGTCCCCGTGGACCAACTGACCTTCCCTAAGGTGGCACGGGGGTCCCCTCAAGGACCCTCATATATTTCAATGTACTATAAATCCAAGTAGCTATTTGGATTACAAGGAAATAAACAATCTCGCTCATAATTTTGTGCAGAACAATTGAGATTTGTACCAATGACTTCTAGGTAATTTCACTTCCTAGAATACTTTCTTCGTCTTCAATAAAAGACTCACTTTCTTCTTTTAAAAGATCAGAGGAGTCTGGGGGGAGGTACAGCCTTTTTTCTCAGTAAGCCACTGTCTGAATGGGGAGGGGGTTTGCAGTCAGCACACCTGACACCCCCATTTTCATCCTTGTTTGCTTAGTTCTTTCTTCTGGACACTGAGTGGCTCCGGACAAACCTCTCCTGTACAACAGGGGTCAGTGTGGTCCTGACCCAGCTCAAGGCTCTGAGCTCCCAGGAAGGAATCTTGAGAGAGACAGAAGCACGGGGTCCGAGGCTGAGGACCCTCCACGGGCCCTGGAAGAGGGCTTTGTAGCAGAGTGTGTCCTGTCCAGGCTCGGGAGGGCAGGGGAGCTGGTCAGAGGTGGGGCTGCAGTAACAGAGAAGGGGCTTGTCTGAGGTCCTCTGCCATCGCCCCATGAGAAGCTCCTGTCAGAATCCCAGGGCCCTCTCGAGGACCTTTCCCCTCTAAGCAGGAGAGCAGACTTCACAAGGTCCCTTTCGCAGTCTAAGGCAGCTTTTGCTGAAGAGATGTGCGAGTTGGTCATTTTTAATAGCACCATCTGTCACCGAGGGGGAAACTCTAGTTGCAGAATGGATCTTGTCACTTCGGGAAACAGGTTGATATTCGGGATTATAAATAACATGTTCATTTGCTGTGTTATCGCATTCAGGTTGTGTTTGATGGCGGAGCCCAGGAATATCATTTCTTATCAAATATGACGATGCGTACTTTTCTTGAAATCTGAAGCCTGAAATACTATTGATGTGTGTTAGAGGGAGTGATTTACTAGGAAACCTTAACAATTTAAACGTAATGTCAAGTTTTTCTTTTTGAATTTAATTCAGTTCAGTCACTCGGTCGTGTCCAACTCTTTGCAACCCTATCCACTGCAACATGTTAGGCTCCCCTGTCCCTCACCAACTCCCAGAGCTTGCTCACACTCATCCATTGAGTCCGTGACGCCATCCAACCATCTCTTCCTCTGTCATCCCCTTCTCCTCCTGCCCTCAATATTTACCAGCATCAGGGTCTTTTCCAATGAGTCATCTCTTTGCATCAGGTGGCCAAAGTATTGGAGCTTCAGCTTTAGCATCAGGCCCTCCAATGAATATTCAGGGTTGATTTCCTTTAGAATTGACTGGGTTGATCTTCTTTCAGTCCAAGGATCTCTCAAGAGTCTTCATCAACACCACAGTTCAAAGGTATCAATTCTTCAGCCCTCAGCCTTCCTTATAGTCCAACTCTCACATCCATACATGACTACTGGGAAAACCAGCTTTAACTAGACATACCTTTGTTGGCAAAGTAATGTCTCTGCTTTTTAATATGCTATCTAGCTTTGCCATAGCTTTTCTTCCAAGGATCAAGTGTCTTAATTTTCTGGCTCCAGTCACCAACTGCGGTGATTTTGGAGCCCAGGAAAATAAAGTCTGTCACTTTTTCCACTGTTTCCCCATCTATTAGCCATGAAGTGATGGGACTGGATGCCATGATCTTAGTTTTTTGAATGTTGAGTTTTAAGACAGCTTTTTCACTCTCCTCTTTCACTTTCATCAAAAAGCTCTTTAGTTTTTCTTTGCTTCCTGCCATAAGGGTGGTGTCATCTGCATATTAAACAGAAGAATTTTTAAATTAAATTCCTTTTTGGATTAAACAGAGAAACTCTGAGTTGACCATGGCAACACTGGCTGATATTTATCCCTGGGGGCTCAGATGGTTACGAATCTGCCCACAGTGCAGAGACCCAGCTCAATCCTGAATCAGGAAGATAACTTGGAGAAGGGGACAGCCACCCACTCCAGTGTTCTTGCCTGGAGAATCCCATGGACAGAGGAGCCTGGCAGGCTACAGTCCATGGGGTCACAAAGAGGTGGACATGACTGAACGGCTAACACTTTCCTTGACTTCACATTTGAGCTGGTTAAAAAAAAAAAAAAATCTGCCTGACAATGCAGAAGACTCAGGAGACTCGGATTCAATCCTGGAAGGAAGAAAAATGGCAAACCACTCTCCAGCCTGGAGTCTGTGAAGAGACACTTTTATTATTATGCTTTCAGTGTCTCCAGCATTTCACACATTAGCTTTTATTCTCTTTCCCTTGATTTTTACAAAAACTCCTCGACATGCACCAAACAAATATTATTATCGCCATCTTGCAAGTTAAAAACCTGAGGCCCAGAGATAGTCAAGGATTTCGCCAGTGCCATCTTGTAGTTAACAGCGGATTAACTCACTCAAACTCTGTGTCTCTGTGATTTGAGCAATGCAAAATTATTACCATTGTCTGGTTACGATTAGAAGATAAGATAAGCCGTGTGTTTCTCTGGGTGACGGGACTGATGAAGGGCAGACGTGCTAGATGTCTAGCCAGGTCTCTGTTACAAGTCCTGGATGAATGTTCCAGTTGAATTTCTTAGTGGGAGCAGCAGTATGGGGAGGATACACTAGAGCCCATTTCTCTACCTGTTTCCAAGAAGGATGTTCAGACAGCCTCTCATGGCATTGAGTTTGAGCTGTGTTCCCAAAGAGCAATTCTATCCCCCTGGAAAGTATCTGATGCCTCAGATGGAACTGGGACTCTGTATTTTCAAGAGAAATGACAAAGCCACCCCCACTCCAGCATTTCTAGTGTTATAGTTGTTAATTTCCTAGTTATATATGGAATCTGTACAACTAGGAATACAGTTAGTCATATATGGAATATATATAACCTAGTTATATATGGAATATATATAATTAGGACTATTTATATCTAACTAGAATATAGTTATGTCTTCTGCTATAGAGAAAAATATTCCAGAACTCCATTTAGTATTAATTTATTTCATAGATTTTAAAGAAAAAAGATCAACTGTGATGTTTTCATCTCTATATTTAGCTGAGTTTATGGCCAGTGATGTAATTCTAGTAATATTTTAAGACACCCCCTGTATAGATTCTCATTATTATCACTGAATGTCACTTTTTAGAAGGTCGTTATTCCATACATCAAGGACCCTGCTGATGCTGCCTGCTGATTTCATCTGTATACAGTCCTCAGATATCTGCCTTTGGCTGAGCTTTCCCTCTCTACTGAGAACAGGAATAGGAAATTACCCGTAAGCAGCTCTGTGTCCATTCCATGCTCCCTCAAGGCAAGATGGCAGAGAAGGAAATACACACTGGAATATTAGAAGCTTCCGTCTCCTGTAAAAAGGAAAAAAAAAAAGGAGAATGTAAGTTCTCCATCAGTGAGAGGTGTTCGGATCCTGTGTTCTCTGTGGATTATTGGTTGATGTAGTTCCCTGTGAATATTTCCTCTTTGTTCCAAGATTCATGCTATAGCCGCATGGGCAAAGCATCTGACCTTACACTCATGTTCAATTTTCCACCTGATTTCTTGAGCGACTAACTCTACTTCATCAAGTGCTTCTAATTTGGCTAATGATTATTCCAATATTTTCTTATTAGCAAATCAACAGTGACAGTTGTTTAATTGCTGCCATGGATTTTATGCGTGATGGACAGTGTTTCAGACATTCAGTTTACTTGATTCAATTTATTTTTTCATTGAAGTGTAGTTAATTTTCAATGCTATGCTAATTTCTGCCATACAACAAAATGGCTCAGTCACACACACACACACACACACACACACACACACACACGTTCTGTCTTTATACTCTCTTCCACTGTGGTCTGTCCTAGAAGAGCGGATAGGCCCCTGGGCTCTGCAGCAGGGCCTTGCTGTTTGTCTGTCTTGCACATAGTCGTTCGCATCTGCCAATCCAACTCCCCCTCCCGCCTCCCTCACCCCCGCCTGCAGCCACGCCTCTCTCCTCTACGTCTGTGAGGCCGTTTCTGTTTTGTAGGTAAGTTCGTTTTGGGCCGTGTTTCAGGTTCCACATGTAAGTTACGTCGTATGCTGTTTGTTTTCCTCTTCCTGACTTCCTTCATTCAGTACGATCATCGCTAGCTGCATCCACGTTGCTGGAATGGCGTTCTTTTGTTCTTTTCCGTGACCGAGCAGTATTCCGCACAATGGAGTGCCACTACGTGTGTGCAGATAGATAGATGCTAGACAGATGCTAGACAGATGCTAGATGGTAGATAGATAGATAGATGATCAGTTCAGTTCAGTCGCTCAGTCGTGTCAGACTCTGCGACCCCATGAATCGCAGCACGCCAGGCCTCCCTGTCCATCACCATCTCCTGGAGTTCACTCAAACTCACGTCCATCGGGTCCGTGATGCTATCCAGCCATCTCATCCTCGGTCGTCCCCTTCTCCTGCCCCCAATCCCTCGCAGCATCACAGTCTTTTCCAGTGAGTCAACTCTTCGCATGAGGTGGCCAAAGTACTGGAGTTTCAGCTTTAGCATCATTCCTTCCAAAGAAATCCCAGGGTTGGTCTCCTTCAGAATGGACTGGTTGGATCTCCTTGCAGTCCAAGGGACTCTCAAGAGTCTTCTCCAACATCACAGTTCAAAAGCATCAATTCTTCGGCACTCAGCCTTCTTCACAGTCCAACTTTCACATCCATCCATGACCACAGGAAAAACCATAGCCTTGACTAGGCGGACCTTAGTCAGCAAAGTAATGTCTCTGCTTTTGAATACTATCCAGGTTGGTCATAACTTTTCTTCCAAGGAGTTAGTGTCTTTTAATTTCATGGCTGCAGTCACCATCTGCAGTGATTTTGGAGCCCCAAAAAACAAAGTCTGGCACTGTTTCCACTGTTTCCCCATCTATTTCCCATGAAGTGATGGGACCAGATGCCATGATCTTAGTTTTCTGAATGTTGAGAAAACTTTTCAGTTTTTC
>SJYX01009969.1:100534-125166 GCA_006410675.1 Oreotragus oreotragus | reverse complement strand
TTTTCTGAATGTTGAGCTTTAAGCTAACTTTTTCACCCTCCTCTTTCACTTTCATCAAGAGGCTCTTTAGTTCCTCTGCACTTTCTGCCATAAGGGTGGTGTCATCTGCATATCTGAGGTTATTGATATTTCTCCTGGCAGTCTTGATTCCAGCTTGTGCTTCTTCCAGCCCAGAGTTTCTCAAGATATACTCTGCATATAAGTTAAATAAGCAGGGTGACAATATACAGCCTTGATGTACTCCTTTTCCTATTTGGAACCAGTCTGTTGTTCCATGACCAGTTCTAACTGTTGCTTCCTGAACTGCATATAGGTTTCTCAAGAGGCAGGTCAGGTGATCTGGTATTCCCATCTCTTTAAGAATTCCCGCTTATCAAATGTATTAATTTGCATTAAAAGAAAAGAAGTTTTGGGGGCAACGTAGGGGTAGGGGAGTAAGAAGTACAGACTATTAGGTAAAAAAAATGAGCTACAAGGAAATATGGTACAGCACAGGGAATATAGGGAACATTTCATAGTAACTATAAATAGAGTATAGCCTATAAAAATTGTGAATCACTATACTGTATACCTGAAACCTATATAATATTGTACAGCAACTATACTTCAATTTTTAGAAAATAGTAAAAAATTTTTTAACTAATAAATTTTTTATTAAAGGATAATTGCTTTACAGAATTTTGTTGTTTTCTGTCAAACCTCAACATGAATCAGCCATAGGTATACATATATCCCCTCCCTTTTGAACCTCCCTCCTATTTCCCTCCCCATCCCCCCCTCTAGGTTGATACAGAGCCCCTGTTCGAGTTTCCTGAGCCATACAGCACATTTCCATTGGCTATCTATTAGAAAATAATACAAATTTTTTAAAAGAAAAGTTTCTTCAAAATCATGTGGCTATAAAAATCAAATGAGCTAATTCCACATCAAAAAGTTTTTTCAACTTTAAAGTTTTATATTCAGAAATATAGAAACATTAAAATATTTGTTAAAAACTTCATAGGAGGGTCTACATTCTCCATTCATTTTATTTTCTTTATGTTCCTACATAAATTGCCTTTAAAACAATTATTGAACCATTGAATATTTATGAAGGACTCTTGTCCAAATAAGATGCTATGGATTCTTGTATGTACCTGAACAGTCGAATATAAATACTAAGAGATCAATGTTGCATCCATGAAACAGGAAAGGGAGGCAGGCTTTTTTGTACACCCTCTGACAGAGGATTTCTAGGCAGCTGGAGCATCCGGGCAGATTACTAAAACTACCTATATTTGACTTTGCCACCTTTTTAAAAGTCAGAAGAGGCCTTTGCAGAGAGCCGTAAAAAGTCATTACATATGCAGGACAATTGAGGCTCGTCAGCATCTGGGGACCCACATCTGTCTCTGTTCCTTTTCCAACTGTCTCCTTGAATGGACTTTTATGGAGGTGGGGGAGGTAGGCGGGTATCGTAAATATCCTGTCCTGTTGGAATCCCAGCACTCACAATGGCCCTGTGATTGTAAACACTGAGATGCTGTTTAGGAAAGAGGTGCACTCAGCTAAGCAGAGATCTTTGTGTCAGTCGCCTCCCTGTGGGCCGCAGGACAGCTAATCACATTACCGCAAAAGCCAAGAGGTGGCCCGCAAGACAGTGGAATAAAGAGGAGGGAAAAGCAAGACTAATCTTGTTACAAGAAAGGCTAAGAGAGACACTGTGGTTTCAGAGCTGCTGGAGACGCCCCATTTTCCCAGGGCTGGGTCACCTGTGCGCCGGGGCACTAGGGCTGGGTCAGGGACTTTGTTCAGCCCCCCAGCACTGGCTCTTGTGGGCTCGCGGAGACCTTGTCTTCAGGGAATGATTTTTAAGAAAAAAAACAGACCCTACCCCTCTCCATCAAAAGCCTCTGGAGATGCTGTTTTTCTTCATCATCCTGTTTTCAGTTTGCACGCATGTGTGCTAAGTCACTTCAGTCGTGTCCAACTCTTTGCGACCCCATGGACTGTAGCCCACAAGTCTCCTCTGTGGGATTCTCCAGGCAAGAATACCCGAGGGGGTTGCCATTTCCTCCGCCAGGGAATCTTCCCAACCCAAGGATCGAACCCCTATCTCTTACGTCTCCTGAATTGGCAGTTGGACTCTTTACCACTAGCATCTCCTGGAAAGTAGTATTCCCTAAGCTGACTAAAAGGACTAAGTCCTCCAAAAACTTGAATAGAAAGTCAAGCTTTTTGTGTCTTCTGCAGCCTTGAAGAAAGAAGACAAATGAAATCTGAGGAAATCCACTAGGTCAGTGTGGATTTACAGATCTCAGACTCAATGTGGTCCACGGATATCTGGGGGGCCCAAGACATTTCCAAGGGGTCACTCAGATCTCTCTTTTTTAACTGCATACCTGTGGGAGGCTGGCCTTTCTTATATGCTTCACCTCAACCAAAATACTGCAACAAATTGAAGCACATATGAGAACCCAGCTGTTAAAGGGACCTGCAAACAAGAAAGCAAGGCATGAAAGAGGTCTGCAAAAATGGAAAACAATGATACCCTTCTCACTGTTTCGTTAAGAAAATATAATTATTTTAAGTAAAATATCTATGTCAACACACGGAGGATTTATTTACTGTTACTTTTAAGCGAATTAATAAAACTTTTTTAAATGTCTGGGTGTTTATTTCAAATATAGTATACACGAAGTAGATTTAACCCATATAAACAAAAGCTCTTCGGGATCCTCAAGAACTTTCAGGAATTTAAAGAGGTCCTGAGATTCAAAAGTTTCAGAATTGCTGCACTCGGAAGACATGAAAATATTAAATTGTAAACATTGCTCATTACTCTAAACCTTAATTTTGAAGATGGCAGGCTAACTTAAACACTTAGACAACAATAGGGATTTTCCTCAAACTGTTCTTGAGACCTTCTAATGCCAAAGCCTCAGGTCAGCCTCTGATTGAAGATAATCGGCGTACCAAGAATGAAGAAGTGTAAGACTCCCAAAAAAGCAAAATGGCTGTCTGGAGAAGCCTTACAAATAGCACTGAAAAGAAGAGAGGCGAAAAGCAAAGGAGAAAAGAAAAGATATAAGCATCTGAATGCAGAGTTCCAAAGAATAGCAAGAAGAGATAAGAAAGCCTTCTTCAGCAATCAATGTAAAGAGACAGAGGAAAACAACAGAATGGGAAAGACTAGAGATCTCTTCAAGAGAATTGGAGATACCAAGGGAAAATTTCATGCAAAGATGGGCTCGATAAAGGATAGAAATGGTATGGACCTAACAGAAGCAGAAGATATTAAGAAGAGGTGGCAAGAATACACAGAAGAACTGTACAGAAAAGATCTTCACGACCCAGATAATCATGAGGATGTGATCACTAATCTAGAGCCAGACATCTTGGAATGTGAAGTCAAGTGGGCCTTAGAAAGCATCACTAAGAACAAAGCTAGTGGAGGTGATGGAATTCCCGTTGAGCTNGATTGAATGGTTTGATCTTGAGAGCCTCACGAACTATATAAAAGGACAATAAAATATTTTACAGATTTAAAAAGGAAGGAAATTCTTTTTTAAAATATTTGTTTATTTGGCTGCACCATGTTTTAGTTTTGGCATGCAGAATGTTTAGTTGTGGTGCGTGAAATCTTAGATCCCTAACCAGGAGTTGAACCTAGGCCCCCTGCATTGGGAGCATGGAATCTTAGCCACTGGACCACCAGGGAAGTCCCCAAAAGGAAGGAAGTTCTGACACATGGATAAACCTTGAGGGCTTTTGTGCTTAATTGCTCAGTCGTGTCCAGCTCTTTGTGACTCCATGGACTGTAGCCTGCCAGACTCCTCTATCCATGTGGATTCTCCAGGCAAGAATACTGGAGTGGGTTGCCATGCCCTCCTGTGGGATGGATCTTCACGACTCAGGGATCAAACTCAGGTCTCCCACATTGCAGGGGTTCTTTACTGTCTGAGCTACCAGGGAAGCCCCTGAGGACATTCTGCTAAGTGAAATAAGCTAGTCACACAAGGACAAATACTGTTTGATTCTACCTGTATGAGGTACCCAGAGGAGTAGAGTCATGGAGACATGATTGATAGAATGGTGGTTTCCAGAAAGAGCTGGTGGGAGGGAATGGGGAGTAACTGTTTAGTGGGGAAAGAATTTCAGCTTTGAAGATGTTAACCGTTCTGGAGATGGATGGTGGTGATGGTTGTGCAATAACATGGATATACTTAATGCCACTGAACTGAACACCTAGAAAGGGTTAGAATGGTAAGGTTTATATTATGTTTGGGCTTCCCTGGTGGCTCAGATGGTAAAGAATCTGTCAGCAATGCAGGAGACCCAGGTGCCATCCCTGGGTTGCGGAATGGTTAACCACTCTGGTATTCTTGCCTGGAGAATCACATAGCAGGCTACCATCCATGGGGTTGCAAAAAGTTGGCCAGGACTGAGTGACTAAGCACACACATATTGTGTGTATCTTACCACACACACACACAGAACACACACACCCTAACAGAAGAATTATGAGGCTGGGGGGAAAAAAAAAACCCAAACCTGTTAGCTATAGTGGACTGGACTCACAGACCTGCTGATGAGAAAGCAAGCTCAGCAACACTTTAGGAGACAGTTCCAAGAAACGCTCCTACAGGATGGCCTCTTGCCTCCTTCAGCATCAACAGCTGATTGGGCCACTGAAGGTGGGTCCCAAAGGTGGGTCTCCAGCCTGGCACCTCCTCTGAGCCCCACTCTGGAGGATACAGGGGCTGAGCGTTATGGTCACATGCAGATCATCCACTGACAAAGATTTCTCTGTTCAAGAGCTCTGGGAGGAGTTGAGGAGGGGCTCAGGAGAGAAGAGATAAACCCAGAAGAGGATTCTGTGGTAAGAAAGGACACTGGTGAAGGTGCCTTGCACTCCTCAGTGGAAATGGGCTGCAGGGTTGACGCTCGAACTCAAGCCTCCATGCTCCAGCGGCAACAGCCCTGTCCTGCGGTCACATGACCTGTATTACCATAGAACAGGAATCATCCCAATTCGTCCTCACCCCAGCCCTGTGCTAGTATTGCCTTTTTATTTTCACTTATTTTTTTCAGCCATAGGTATACATATGTCTCCTCCCTCCTGAAACTCCTTCCCACCATCATTACTCAGTTCAGTTCAGTTCAGTCCCTCAGTCGTGTCCAACTCTTTGCGACCCCATGAATTGCAGCACGCCAGGCCTCCCTGTCCATCACCAACTCCCGGAGTTCACTCAAACTCACGTCCATCGAGTCAGTGATGCCATCCAGCCATCTCATCCTCTGTTGTCCCCTCCTCCTCCTGCGCCCAATCCCTCCCAGCATCAGGATCTTTTCCAATGAGTCAACTCTTTGCATCAGGTGGCCAAAGTATTGGAGTTTCAGCCTCAGCATCAGTCCTTCCAATGACCACCCATGACTTGTCTCCTTTAGAATGGACTGGTTGGATCTCCTTGCAATCCAAGGGACTCTCAAGAGTCTTCTCCAACACCACAGTTCAGAAGCATCAATTCTTCGCCGCTCAGCTTTCTTTGTAGTCCAACTCTCACATCCATACATGATCATTGGAAAAACCATAGCCTTGACTAGACGGACCTTTGTTGGCAAAGTAATGTCTCTGCTTTTCAATATGCTATCTAGGTTGGTCATAAGTTTCCTTCCAAGGAGTAAGTGTCTTTTAATTTCATGGCTGCAATCACCATCTGCAGTGATTTTGGAACCCCAAAAAATAAAGTCAGCCACTGATTCCACTGTTTCCCCATCTATTTCCCATGAAGTGATGGGACCAGATGCCATGATCTTCGTTTTCTGAATGTTGAGCTTTAAGCCAACTTTTTCACTTTCCTCTTTCACTTTCATCAAGAGGCTTTTTAATTCCTCTTCACTTTCTGCCATAAGAGTGGTGTCATCTGCATATCTGAGGTTATTGATATTTCTCCTGGCAATCTTGATTCCAGCTTGTGTTTCATCCAGCCCAGCGTTTCTCATGACGTACTCTGCATGTAAGTTAAATAAGCAGGGTGACAATATACAGCTTTGACATACTCCTTTCCCAATTTGGAACCAGTCTGTTTTTCTATATCCAGTTCTAACTGTTGCTTCCTGACCTGCATACAGATTTCTCAGGAGGCAGGTCATGTGTTCTGGTATTCCCATCTCTTTAAGAATTTTCCACAGTTTATTGTGATCCACACAATCAAAAGCTTTGGCTTAGTCAATAAAGCAGAAGTAGATATTTTTCTGAAATTCTCTTGCTTTTTCAATGATCTAACAGATGTTAGCAATTTAATCTCTGATTCCTCTGCCTTTTTTAAATCTAGCTTGAAAATCTGAAAGTTCATGGTTTTATATATATGTGTGTGTGAGTGTGTGTGTGTTTATTTCTCTCGATTTCTTCAAATTTCAGCTTAGCTTTGATAGTGAAATTCTTGTTCAGCTCAGTTATTACATAACTCTACCCTTTCATTAACTCTCCATTTCATTCGGGCTTAGCCAAACCATGTTAGCTGTCAAAATTAGAGAAGAGCTTCATGTGAATTATTCATTAGAATGAGTGGGGATAGCATTCTACTCCTGAATCAGTGCTTCTGATACCTAATACAGGATTTCATGTCAGCTGTCCACCTACACAGGCACTGGTTCAATTTGGTGATAGCCATTTTTATTAGAGTTTTCTGAAAATTAAAATTAGCCTACCACTGTACATTTTAAAATTTATTTTATAATTGGGAAAAGTGTCATATAGTTGTATTACCTTGGAGGACTTTCTCTGAGATGATGTAGTCGCAACAGTTTGACTTAATCTTCAAGTCTAAACCTGGAAAAGACCTGTTTCACAGGAATGCATCTTGTGAGGATAGTAATGTGCAATATGTAATATGACCACATTTACTCACTTGCCTTGTCAGCTATTATAATTTAATAATTTTGTCTGATCTCTTTCCTTTCTTTTTTTTTTTGAAATGCATGCATACACATTAACTTTTACATTTAATTTAATTTTAATATTAGCTGTCAGGAGACCTTTTCAAAAGCCATAAGCAATGTCCTTAATCAAGGTACACGTCCTTTATTCCAACTACTTTGAAAAAGAGTCATCATCTTTGTTTCTAAAAATATCTCATTCTAAAATCTGTCACTTTAACACATACTCTGGAAATTTTAAATGTGTATCTGGTCTTTCTTAAAATGCTGTCTTCTTTACAGTTGTGCAGTTACTCAGTATAACACTATTGGTATTTTGGGCCAGGTAAGGAGCTGTCCTGCACATCATAGACTGTTCCTTAAGCAGTGTCCGGGCCTCTCCATCTAGATGCCAGCAGCACCTGCTTCCCCTAAAGTTATGAGAATCAAAAATAGCTTCAGACATTGTAAAGTGTCCCCTAGCTGGGCAGCCTCCACCACCCCCAGCAGAGAACCACGGTCACAGCAGTGATCCAGATTAGAAAGGACTTCTCTAACTTATCTATCTCAACTGATATGTGTTCTTTGTACCTGTGATTCTTCAATTTGCATTTTATTTTCAGTTTAAAAACTAGCATTGTTATTTTATAATGAATAGCATTTGTTACATATTGTGAATGTAGTTATTTTTGTATCATTTCCTGCTAAGAAGTTATATCATTAACTGATGTTCATATCAAAACATTCAAAATGTTATTAGATTCTAATTCAGAAAGACCTTTGAAACAAAAATGTACATGGAATAAAATAATGTATTGTCTTAAGGAGTCACTGACATATGTATCCAGTGTCATCTTCATAGCAGGTACTATGCTACGTCTTTATATATAAAGCAAAAAAAAAAGTTTGGTTTATTATCTAACTAAGATTAATGAGAAAATGTAAATATTGATATAAGGAAACTATAATGTAAAAAATGTGACCACATGCTATGTATAACTAAGCTAAGTGTGCCAATAAAGTGTTCCCATAGAAGTGCCATACAACCTGAGTTGAGATTAAACAGATGATGAGAATCTAGCAATCAAAAGGTGGGAGCCTTTCTGAGTTGGGAATGTCAGTGCTGGGAGATGATGATGAATTGAACATACTTCTATTATTGAATTTATGCTAGGCAGTTTGCTGAGAACTGAGCTGGCCTTAGATCTAATTTTTGTACTTTTTTAAAGATTTTTTTTGACATAGACCATTTTTAAGTCTTTATTAAATTTGTTACAATATTGCTTCTGTTTTATATTTTGGTGTTTTAACTGTGAGGCATTTAGTTCGAGACATCTGTGCAGCTCAAACCCATACTCCCTGCATTGGAATGTAAAGTCTTAACCACTTGACCTCCAGGGAAGTGACTGTACTTTCTAACTAGGTCTAGCTATTGACAACTCTTTGAAGTAGCTTTTACTATTGACAGTTTGGAAACATAGCCTTGTATAGAGAGGTAAATAAGATGTGCATTAACTTGTTCAGTTAGATGTGAATCCCATATCTGACAGCCTTGTGAGTCAAAGTCCTTATAAACGATCCTATATTATTTACGTTTCTATATTATATCACGTTATAACAGAGCTAAATAAATTTATAATATCTGTAACATGCAGTGAATTGAAAAGAGGGGATGAGGGTCTGTGGTGTAAGGAGAAGATTCAGAATAGCCTTAAATTTTAATTGAGGACTAGATTTTGAAAAGCCATCTGGGAGAATGGATATTGTCTTACATGCAGGGGGAAGCTGCAAATAAGATTTAATGGAACTAATGTCATTAGATTAACATTTTTGAAGATCCTTTTAAAAAAAATTTTATAGACCTATAGCTGATTTATAAGGTTGCATTAGTTTCAGGTGTACACGAGGTCCTTTTCATTTGATGAAAGGAGCATTGATTCTAGAGGGGTGGGGAAGCAAGGCAAGGTAGAGATCCAGGTGAGAGAAGTAAGGTAATGTATGTGGGTGATGAGACTGAATTTGGGGTTAATTGTCTACACCTGAATTGCAGTTGGATTGTAGACTAGCTTTCTCAGGAAGCTGGCTCTGAGATGGCAAGGAATATTCAGGAACATAATTAGGCAGTGCTCTGGAGATTAAGCAACACCTGTGGGGTAAGAGAAGAAGGCAATGGAGCACAGCACAAAATTAGGCTGCAGTGCAACATCAAGAAATGAGTTCGAATAACAGAGTTGCGCATTTAGAGTTGTCCTGGGCTGGAGTGAGAGAGTCTGGCCTTTGTATCTCTGCAGGCTGAGTCCAGAAAGTGGGTGAACTTGGAAGATCTCTTCTGCTAGGAGCGGTCCCTGAACAGCATGGCTAGCTGATGACCCGGTTAATGGAGCCAGCAGGATCCTGACTGGCCTTTCCAAAGGCTAAGTTCATCATCAGGAATAATCAGGTATGTGGAGACAACTGACTAGTTTAATTTTGGACAGAGTTGAAGTCAAGATGCCTGTTAAATGTCCTTCTGAAAAATTACAATAGCTACTCTGATACATGGGTCTGAGAGGTATGATAAGAGAGAAGTTAAAAAAAAAAAAGATTTGAGTTTCATCAATATGTAGATATAATTGCCCATGTAGAATGAATAAAATTACCCTGGGAGAGTGTTTAGAGGGAGAAAAGAGTGTCCAAAAATGACAACCTCGCACAACTTCATTTGGTGTTACTTACTTTTAAATTGCAAAGGTATGTAAAGTATTTTTTATTTTACTCACATGTTTTCATCATAGTCAATTATGGGACAGAAGGGAATCAGTTCAGTTCAGTCAGTTCAGTCACTCAGTCGTGTCTGACTCCTTGCGACCCCATGAATCGCAGCACGCCAGGCCGCCCTGTCCATCACCAACTCCCGGAGTTCACCCAGACTCACGTTCATCGAGTCAGTGATGCCATCCAGCCATCTCATCCTCAGTCGTCCCCTTCTCCTCCTNCGGACTCGATGGACGTGAGTCTGAGTGAACTCCGGGAGATGGTGATGGACAGGGAGGCCTGGCGTGCTGTGATTCATGGGATCGCAAAGAGTCGGACACGACTGAGTGACTGAACTGAACTGAACTGAAGCCTCCCCTCAGGATAAGTCATTCACCCAAGAAGACAAATCTAGAGGCCCATCCGAGTTATGCTGTGCACCTGCCCCCATCAGTTCCACTCTTCACTGGCTGAAGGACATCGGAGTTGGTGGCAGTTTGGGACTGTTACAAACGAACATTTGTTTACAGGGTTTTGTGTGAATGTCAGGTCTTTATTGCTCTGGAATAAATGTCCAGCAGTGTAATTGTTGGGTTGTGTGTTTCATGTATGTTTAGTTTCTTAGGCAGCTGCCAAGCTGGTTCCAGAGTGGTACCATCTTATGTTTCCATCAGTCAGTTTCTCTGCAACTTCACCAGCACCTGGTGTTGGCCTTACTTTTTATTTTTGCCATCCTGGTCAGTGCGGAGTGTTATCTCACTGTGGTTCTAACTCACATTTCCCTAATGGCTAATGATGTGGAACACATTTTCATGTATGCTTATTTCCCATCTGTGTACCTTCTTCAGTGAAATGATTTTTGCCTGTATTTTAATTAGATTGCTCGATTTTTTTTTACAGTTGAGTTTTAGGAGTTCTTTATATTCTAGACAGATAGCAGGTTTTTGCTGCCTATATGGTTTATACATATTTTCTCCCACTCTGGAGTTTGTCTTTTCATCCTCCTTACGGGGTCTGTCGCTGAGCAAAAGTTTTAAATTTTGAAGTCAGGTTTATCAATTTGTCCTTTTATGGACCATGCTTGTAATCTCAAGCCTAAGAATTTTGCTTTATCCTAGATCCTCTCCCATGTTTTTCCTAAAAGTTTCAGAGTTTTACATTTATAACTATTATCCATTTGAAGTTTGTTTTTGTGTCAGATGTGAGAATCAGGTCAAGGTCCTTGTTCTGTTTTTTGCCTATGTGCTTGTAATTGCTCCAGCACCATGTTTTGAAAAGGCTATTCTTCCTCCATTAAGTTACTTTTACAACTTTTTCAAAAATTAATTGTTTGTGTGTGGGTCTACCTCTGGGTTCACTGTTTCATTTCTATTGATCTACACATCTGTCCTTCCACCAATACCACTTTCGTGATTATTATAGCTACGTAGCAGCAGCAGCAGCAGCAATAAGTCTTGAAGTCAGGAAGACTTCACAATGGGTCACGTTTTGAATATTTATTTATTTAAGCTGAGTGCTTAGTCTTCACATGTAGTAAGTATATTGTAGAAGGCATCTGAGCTTTTTTTTTTTTTTAAGTTTGCTGCATTGGGTCTTACTTGAGTCACGTGAAATCTTTCATTGTGGTGCACAAACTCTCTAGTTGTGGCTCTGAGGCTTCCAAGAGCACAAGCTTGGCAGCTGCGGCCCTTAGGCTTGATTGTACAATGCTACATGGGATCTTAGTTCCCCAACCAGAGATGGAACCTGCGTCTTCTGCACTGCAAGGCAGACTTCTAACCACTGGGCCACCAGGGAAGTCTTTGCATTTTCTTAATATCTTGTCTATGACAGCAATTTAAGTTTCTCTTGAAATTCACACTTTTCCCAGATGCTGCCATTTACTCTGTGCAGGTGAGTTTATTGCTCTGAATCCCAGTGTCCTCGTCTGTGAAATAGGGGAGAACAGTCCCTCATCCTTGGGGG
Source organism: Oreotragus oreotragus (assembly GCA_006410675.1). Taxonomy (NCBI): domain Eukaryota; kingdom Metazoa; phylum Chordata; class Mammalia; order Artiodactyla; family Bovidae; genus Oreotragus; species Oreotragus oreotragus. Next base: position 113,568 of record SJYX01009969.1, on the reverse strand, counting down.
TTTGTTCCTGCTTCGCAGGAAGCCCTGCTGGTAAGATTGCTTGAGAATACCTGTGGAATAGACTGGCACAGTCCCAGGTGTGCAGTAAAGATCATGTGCTTCCTCCTTGTTTCTCTTTGCTCAGAGTAATTCTGTAACTTCTGCTGATAACACGTCAAATTGTTCGTTGGATTTCTGTAACTGGCTCTTGTTTCTCAAACCTAGTGCCATGTGAAGTATCAATACTACACAGTTCTTTTATAATAATCCCTAATGCAGGGGTTATGCATGTATTATATTAAAAAGGCTCTTGCTCCTTGGAATAAAAGCTGTGACAAACCTAGACAGTGTATTGAAAAGCAGAGACATCACCTTGTCGGCAAAGGTCTGTATAGTCAAAGCTATAGTTTTCCCAGTAGTCATGTACAGATGTGAGAGTTGGATCAGAAAGAAGGTTGAACACCAAAGAATGGATGCCTTCAAATTGTGGTGCTGGAGGAGACTCCTGAGAGTCCCTTGGACTGAAAGGAGATCAAACCAGTCAATCGTAAAGGGACTCAACCCTGAATATTCATTGGAAGGACTGATGCTGAAACTGAAACGTCAGTCCTTTGGCCACATGATACAAAGAGCTGACTCACTGGAAAAAGCCCCTGATGCTGGGAAACATTGAGGGCAGGAGGAGAAGGGAGCGACAGAGGATGAGATGGTTGGATGGCATCACTGACTCAATGGACATGAGTTTGAGCAAACTCTGGGAGTTAGAGAAGGACAGGGAAGCCTGGAGTGCTGCAGTCCATGGGGTCGGTCGCAAAGAGTTGGACACGACTGAGCGCCTAAACAACAACATATTAACCAATGTGAAGATCTCGAAAAGCAGGCTAACCTGAGTTTCTGACTGGCTGACAGCTCTGATGATCTGATTTTTGAAAGGACTCTGCCTCCCACATGGCAAATCATAAGGGCCTCCAGAGGCTGCACTTGCAAAAATAGTAAAATCACTTCCCTCACCACTCCATCTCCTCCTCCTTGCCTTACAAACACACACCAAGTGTGAGACAGGAGTTTTATTCTAAGTACAAAAAACTCAATATACTTAGAGTTGGCTGTTTTTTAAACATCTGAATCTTCTGCTGTGAGCTACAGCTTTCTCTGTTTTATGTTTTCTCTTTACAAAGCATTATTTAACCTGGACTCACAGATGTGTATTTGCAAACTGTTAATTCAGCGAAAATCACTGCTGTTGACATATTTAGATATTTTATTCCCTGACATATCTCTAGTTTCTCCACTATTCTTTACATAAGTATGAGTTATATGGTCCAGCAATTCAGTGACATTACAATTGTACCCACGATGGCTGTTATAAGAGTGATATATAGATTTTTATAGACAATATGAATGAAATTATGTTTCCCATAAACATTTAAAAGCCCTTTAATTAACTTTTTATTGTAACCTTTTAAATTGAAAAATATGAAACCTACCCAGCAAGGTATATACATGAATATCCAGTTTAATAAATAATCATACATTGTATATCTGTTCATTCACCAATCAGGCTGGTAAACAGGACATTTCCAGAACCCCAGATGTCTTTATGTGTCTCTTCTCATTCATTTCCCCTTCTCACCAAGATAACTCCCAGCCTGTCTTCTATTCTGCTGCTGCTGTGCTCAGTTGTGTCTGGCTCTTTGCGACTCCATGGACTCCAGTCCACCAGGCTCCCCTGTCCATGGGATCCTCCAGGCAAGAATATTGGAGTGGGTGGTATTTCCTCCTCCAGGGGATCTTCCTGACTCAGGGATCAAACCCAGATCTCCTGGGTCTCCTGCATTGGCAGGTGGATTCTTTACCCTTGAGCCATCAGGGAAGCCCCTACCTTCTAAGATGATTCAACAATTGATTGCTGAGTTTAGCACATGTATACTTGTCACTGTTCCTATTGTTTTCTTTATTTTAACATTTATGTATGCATCCTTTAGGAAGAGTTTATAAACAGTGTGTATGCATTCTTGTTACTCTTTTTATAGCACTCTTTTGTAGTATTCATCCATGTTACTGAATGTAACCATGGATACTTGCTCTTCATGGCTGTATAATTATCTAGTCTATCAATGCTCAACTACCTACTGCTTCTAAACACCTATATTGTTTCCAATGCTTCGCTATTGGGAACAATCTTGTTGGCACATTCATTCATACTTGTGTCCAGGGACCCATGTGCACAAAGATCTCTGAAGCTCGATTTGTGGGTCGTGGCATTTGTATGTATCTTTACCTTCAGTCAGAGCAGGACTATTTTTCCAAGTAGTTATTTCAATTAATGTTTCTATTAATTCAGTACTGGCTACTGAATTTTAAAGAAATAAAAGGGATGTATTTGTTTTCCTCCTTCCTCACATCAACAACCCAGTTCTATCTGTATTTTTTCTTCCACAATCTCTTAAGTTTTAAAAAAGACTGCAAACGTGATAACTTCTGGAGAGCAGTGTTCAGATACTCAGTCAAGAGAGGTGGTCAAGCTGCAGGATTGAGAACTAGTTTTAAACTCTGAACGAAATTCACCTCTCAAGTGTTGAAGTGTGGAAAGGGCAACTTAGAGGGTCTGTGGTCTGCAGTCTACAGCATTTCTTTATTTCTAAAATACACATTGCTTATAAATAAAAGGAGTTCCATAAAAGTGACATTTATGATATCTTTTTCAATTTATCCTTCTGAAACACTTCAGAATTTCAAAGACCCCAAACTCTGAGCAATATGATAGGCAACCAGTTAGAAAACAGAGAATTTAAAACCAACTTTTCGGGAACTCATCTGGTCTGTAAATCAGGGCACACCTATCTATATTGGACCTTTATGTCCCAGAAAAAGGATATAGTTCAGTTACAGGTAAATGTTTAATGGAGAAAAGGATTAGTTCATGCACCTGGCCCTGGGCTGAGTCAGTCGTGTAACCAATGCAAACATTTTCTCCCTACTTCCGTCCTCCGCATCCTGGCTTCTGACTGCAAATTTCCTTATGCAGAGCAGACACTCTTTGCTGAAACTTACTTTTTAAAAAAGTATCATATTGCTCCATGTTTCAAAACCTTTAGAACTCGAAATCCCTTTCTCTTTTTTAAACTATTTATTATTTCAAAAATATATAAAAATAAATAGAATAGTAAAATGAACCTCAAGTCTCCACCACCCAGTTTCAATAAGTATCAGTTTATGGTCAGTTTCATCTATATCTCCTCCAGCCACCACCAGGATTACTTAGAAGCAGATATAAGTTATGATTTAATCTGTGTTACTGCACTATATTTCTCTAAGGGATAAGGACTGAAAAACACCCTTTAGCACCATTACACACAGGATTCCCTGGTGGTTCAGTGGTAAAGAACTCACCTGGCAATGCAGCTGACACAGGTTTGGTTTCTAGGTCAGGAAGATCCTCTGGAGGAGGAAATGGCACCCCACTCCAGTACTCTTGCCTGGAGAATCCCATGGACAGAGGAGCCTGGAAGGCTGCAGTCCATGGGGTCACAGAAGAGTCAGACATGACTTAGTGACTAAAACAGCCACCACCATCGAACACACATTGACAATAATTCTTTATAATTTCATCAAATACATAGAATGGATATTCTCTTGGTTTGATACTAACTTAAAAAAATAATTCTTTGCTTGAACAAGGATCTAAGCAACATCTATGTATTACAATTGTATAAAGTCTCCTTAAATTTTAAAAAATATGGTTTGTACACAAGCAAGAACAAGGAAAACCCTGGAAAAGAGCAAAGACCAGGAGAAGAAAGGCTAGCCTTACGACACATGAGAGGGTATTATAAAGCTCCTATAATTAAAAGTTTAATTTTGGCCCAAACACAGGCAGGCAGACAGACCAGAAAAGAAAGTCCAGAAATTGATCCAATAGCATGTGAGAATTTAGTATACCATAAAAGAGACCCTGGGAGCTCAGACGGTAAAGAATCCACCTGCAACATAGGAGACCCAGGTTCGATCCCTGGGTTCGGGAACATCCCTTGGAGAAGAGAATGGCAACCCACTCCAGTATTCTTGACTGGAATATTCCACGGACAGAGGAGCCTGGCCTGTTATAGTTTATAGGGTCGCAAAGAGTCAGACACGACTGAGCTGTCTCCCACTTTCACATGCTAAAGGAGACAGCTCAAGTCCATAAACCAGAAATGGGGGAAAGTTCACTAACTATGCTTTCAAAATCAGAAGTAAGAAGAAGTTAATAAATTTGCTTATATAAACGAACAACAAGGAAACAATTTTTACATGGCATATAACCCTGTTACAAAGTAAAAAGACAAAAGACAAATTAGGAAAAACATTTTGCACTCATTATCACAGGGAGTTTTAAAGGTCAAAAAAACCTATGGGAAAATGGGTGAGAAATTACATGGTTCACAAAGGCAAGGTTCACAAAAAACATGGTTCACGAGATAAGAACTACAAGTGGCGCTTAGTCATGACAAAGTCCTCCACCTCACTCATATGGAGAGAATCCCAAAGTAAAATCACTCTGAGACACAGTTTCTGCTGGCAGCTTGGCAAACATGCAGCATTTCAACAATATACAATGTTAGCTAAGCTGGGAGGCAATGCTTCTCATATATTTATGGTGGGAGGGGACCTGGGCAATGTCTCTAAAAGTTATCTATGCCTTTCCTCTTTCACCCAGCAATTCCCCACCTACAAAGGGATCGTCCAAAAGTACACTCATCAAAATGTGAAAAAAATATATGCACTACTTGCAGTAACAAAAAGAACTCAAATGGCCACCAGGAGAGGACTGGTTGAATAACACGTGGTACTTTTAAGCTATGCAGCTTTGCAAATGATTGAGGAAGATCTCTTCATACCATGGAAGAATCTTTAGGGTATATTGTTACTGTAAAAAGCAAGGCAGAGAAAAAAGTGTTTACTACATGCAGCTACTTGTCTAAGGAAAGAAAACATATGCTGATTTTTAAAAGGATGAATCCAATGGTTTGTAAACAATATCTCAATACAACTTGTAAACATAAACAAAAGCATTTTTAATTAAAAAAATTTTTTTTCTTTACACAGAAGAATTTTAAAATGGAAGAAAGAAGTCATAATTCTTTAAATGTTTACCAACAAAAGAAAGACAAGGATAAGCTGAAGGGCACAGGGATAAAGGTAGACTTTTTTTCATACACTACATTCTATAGAATTTACTTTGGAGCTATTACATGTTTTTATTTTTTGAGGGATCATTATTTTATTTTTTCTTAAATTAATTTTTACTTTATATTGGAATATATTTGATTTACAATATTGTGTTAGTTTTAGGCATATGGCAAAGTAATGCAGTTAAGTGTATACATTTCTTTTCAGATTCTTTTCCCATTTAGATTATTACAGAGTATTGAGGAGAGTTCCCTGTGCTATACAGTAGATCCTTGCTGATTATCTATTTTAGATATAGTGTGTATATGTTAATCTCAAACTCCTAATTTATCTCCCCACACCACTTTTCCCCTTTGGTAACCATAAATCTGTTTTCAAAATTTGTAAATAAGTTTACTTGTATCATTTTTTTAGACTCAACATATAAGTGATACATGATATTTGCCATTCCCTATCTGACTTACTTCACTTAGTGCGATCATCTGGAGCTACTAACTATTTTATGGAACTTCACAAAATAAGATTAAATCAAACAGCAATTTCTACACTGTAAGCTGGCTACAAATCCTCAGTGGGATGTTCCCAAAGGGAAAAAAGAATCGGAAGCCAAGCCTCCTGAGGCTTTCAGTCAACATGCTGCTGACTGAAACACTCGTGCTGTCATTCTGAGACTCATGTCTAGGTAGTAACATGCGTGCTTCAGTCGAGTCCGACTCTTTGCGACCCCATGGACTATAGCCCACCAGGCTCCTCTGCCCATGGAATTCTCCAGGCAAGAATACTAGAGGGGATTGCCATTCCCTTCTCCAGGGGATCTTCCCTATCCAGGGGTCGAACCGGGGTCTCCCAAGTCTCCTGCATTGGCAGGTGGGTTCTTTACCCCTGAGCCACTGAGGAAGCCAGGGAGTAACGCAAGACAAATCAAATTATGCTGGTATTTTGAGAACTTTTCATTGTGATTGAAAGAAGACACAATGTAAGACTGACAAAGCAAAATTCTTGTAAATCTTGGGTTTGAATTCCCATATCAGAGGACTTTATGGTTATTTAATCTTTCCTAAAGAACACATATTTTCTAGCTCTGTCCATGGAAAAGGCCTACAAACAGAGTGACCCATCTGGTGGTAATTACCACTCAGACTGTTATCTCTACACGGCCTAGCCCACTAAAAGCAATCAGGAATCCTTGGAGAAATGGCACCCTGCAGGTTTGGGCCAGGAAACCTGTACAGATAAGCTGGGAAACTATTGCAGGCTACTCAGGTCAAAGCTAGGACAAGTGAAACATATTTTTATATGGATGAAAAGTGCAGTGGGTTGAACAAGGTCAAATGTGTTTAAGCCCCTGAGTTCTCATTGATACAAGAGCCCACCAAAACAATGACTCACTTGATTAGCTTTGGATGATATTAAGGAACAAAATCTTTATTCCCTTTTGAATTGCTGAATCAGGGGACACAACCAAGTATTTGTCCCTCTTTTCCTATATGATCTGGACCTGAGAGAAACCAAAGAATTGATGACAGAGGTTTTACTTTACAGCATTCCAGCTAGTCAGTGAAGAAGGAATGACAGAATATCACTAGCTTGCAACTTGCAATTAAATTAGTTGCTAATTTAATTGATAATTAATTGCTAGTTTAAGTAAATTAATAAATCTAGATGATGATCATCAGTGGTCAGTTACATTATACAAAGAGAGAAAAACATGATACATTTGCTAATGGATGATACATTGCATACACACCCCTAACCAAGCCTTTAGAACTGGAAATACATTCTCAATACAACTTGTAAACATAAACAAAAGCATTTTTAATTAAAAAAATTTTTTTTCTTTACACAGAAGAATTTTAAAATGGAAGAAAGAAGTCATAATTCTTTAAATGTTTACCAACAAAAGAAAGACAAGGATAAGCTGAAGGGCACAGGGATAAAGGTAGACTTTTTTTCATACACTACATTCTATAGAATTTACTTTGGAGCTATTACATGTTTTTATTTTTTGAGGGATCATTATTTTATTTTTTCTTAAATTAATTTTTACTTTATATTGGAATATATTTGATTTACAATATTGTGTTAGTTTTAGGCATATGGCAAAGTAATGCAGTTAAGTGTATACATTTCTTTTCAGATTCTTTTCCCATTTAGATTATTACAGAGTATTGAGGAGAGTTCCCCGTGCTATACAGTAGATCCTTGCTGATTATCTATTTTAGATATAGTGTGTATATGTTAATCTCAAACTCCTAATTTATCTCCCCACACCACTTTTCCCCTTTGGTAACCATAAATCTGTTTTCAAAATTTGTAAATAAGTTTACTTGTATCATTTTTTTAGACTCAACATATAAGTGATACATGATATTTGCCATTCCCTATCTGACTTACTTCACTTAGTGCGATCATCTGGAGCTACTAACTATTTTATGGAACTTCACAAAATAAGATTAAATCAAACAGCAATTTCTACACTGTAAGCTGGCTACAAATCCTCAGTGGGATGTTCCCAAAGGGAAAAAAGAATCGGAAGCCAAGCCTCCTGAGGCTTTCAGTCAACATGCTGCTGACTGAAACACTCGTGCTGTCATTCTGAGACTCATGTCTAGGTAGTAACATGCGTGCTTCAGTCGAGTCCGACTCTTTGCGACCCCATGGACTATAGCCCACCAGGCTCCTCTGCCCATGGAATTCTCCAGGCAAGAATACTAGAGGGGATTGCCATTCCCTTCTCCAGGGGATCTTCCCTATCCAGGGGTCGAACCGGGGTCTCCCAAGTCTCCTGCATTGGCAGGTGGGTTCTTTACCCCTGAGCCACTGAGGAAGCCAGGGAGTAACGCAAGACAAATCAAATTATGCTGGTATTTTGAGAACTTTTCATTGTGATTGAAAGAAGACACAATGTAAGACTGACAAAGCAAAATTCTTGTAAATCTTGGGTTTGAATTCCCATATCAGAGGACTTTATGGTTATTTAATCTTTCCTAAAGAACACATATTTTCTAGCTCTGTCCATGGAAAAGGCCTACAAACAGAGTGACCCATCTGGTGGTAATTACCACTCAGACTGTTATCTCTACACGGCCTAGCCCACTAAAAGCAATCAGGAATCCTTGGAGAAATGGCACCCTGCAGGTTTGGGCCAGGAAACCTGTACAGATAAGCTGGGAAACTATTGCAGGCTACTCAGGTCAAAGCTAGGACAAGTGAAACATATTTTTATATGGATGAAAAGTGCAGTGGGTTGAACAAGGTCAAATGTGTTTAAGCCCCTGAGTTCTCATTGATACAAGAGCCCACCAAAACAATGACTCACTTGATTAGCTTTGGATGATATTAAGGAACAAAATCTTTATTCCCTTTTGAATTGCTGAATCAGGGGACACAACCAAGTATTTGTCCCTCTTTTCCTATATGATCTGGACCTGAGAGAAACCAAAGAATTGATGACAGAGGTTTTACTTTACAGCATTCCAGCTAGTCAGTGAAGAAGGAATGACAGAATATCACTAGCTTGCAACTTGCAATTAAATTAGTTGCTAATTTAATTGATAATTAATTGCTAGTTTAAGTAAATTAATAAATCTAGATGATGATCATCAGTGGTCAGTTACATCATACAAAGAGAGAAAAACATGATACATTTGCTAATGGATGATACATTGCATACACACCCCTAACCAAGCCTTTAGAACTGGAAATACAAGGGGCAGAAAAGCATGTTAAAGGATTCCCACAAGAATCCCATCATCAATATTCAGCCTGCAGGAAACTTTGAAAGAAAAGCAACTCCATTTCTGGTGAAGGTAGGGTGCAGTTAGGGGAATGGGAGGGGGACCTAGAGATTAAAAGACATTCAAGAGACATATATGCCAATATATGGACCTTATATCTTATATGGATTCCAAATCAAACAACCAAACTGCAAAAAAATATTATTAGGCAATCAGAGATATGCAAACGTTGGCTGGTTATTTGATACTGAGGATATGATTGTTCATTTTTTAGGTATGATATTATTGTGGGGTTTTTAGAGTTCACTTAGAAATCTTTATTAAAATGTGTACAGAGTTTGAACCATCCGGGCATTTGCTTCAAAATAACCTGGGAGGAGGGGTAGTGTCAGAGAAGATGAAACAGGGTTGGCCATGAGGAAACTGGGTGGGCGTAGGTGGATGGGGGTCATGATACTGTCTCTGTGTTTATGAATATTCTAGAGTGTTCAGTGAAGACTCAACTTGCCCGCCTACTCAAACCTTTTTTTAACTCGAGCAAGGCAGATGGCAGTACTGGTTCCCTGGAGGGCAGTTTAGACAGAGCAGCAGGGCGGCCTCAGTGCTTCCCTTTGAGGGGGCCACCTACCAAGCAGGGCATGTGGGACCAGGCACAGATTCTGACCCGTACAGAATGACCAAGCACTATTAGGAGCTGGAGAGGCGGGGAGAGCAGGAAACACATCTAGGCCTTCCCATCACGAGATAACAGATCTCAAATACCTGGATCACAATCGCAGCCCAGCGCTGAGATGCATGACTCAGATACCAGGAGCAAAGGAGGGCAGAGTTGCCTGAAGAACAAAAGACGCCAAAAATCCAGCTTGGCTTTTATCTGCTAGAAACTGAACTTTCTCCCTCTGCTCCCAGCTCTGCCTGCCATCCCCTCCCCTCAGCCCTCCCACACCCTTGCCTCCCCATTTCATCTCCCCTCCCTCTTCCTCCCTTCCCCCTCTCCTGCCAGCATCTGGGGGTCTTTCTCTGGCCCTGGCCCTTCTCCGGGATTCAGGAATTCACACCGAATCCTCCCTGTGGAGGCAAGTCCTGTGCGCCTTCCCACAGCTCCTCCCACACCTGGGCCGGGTGCCCAAGGGTCTCTTTCACAAAACCGAGGGGCTGTAGTCTTTGCTCTGTTCCCCTTTTCCTGTATCTGTCTCCTAGAATGTTTCATCGAGAACCCCAAATGAAAAGAAATGACATCTCTCCTGCTCAAGATAGTTTGATAAAGACTGCCCCATTTTAGCATCTCTGCAGACATACCTGGGGCTGTAACAGACCAGGGAAACCCAATCACGTCTCTCTTTTCTTTGTCCTTCTTTCCTTCTTTCTTTCTTCTTATTTATTTTTTGAGGCTGCTGGTATGACTGCAGCTGGGATACACATGTTACAGCTTTTCAGGAAAGCTGATTCAGAAAGACCACCTTGAGAGGCTTCAAGCCTTGAACTGGAGCTGAAGTGTGGCCCACCAGGACGGACTGTCCAGCAGAGGGGAGCTGCTGGGCCAGGCTGAGGGCCAGGCCTGGGAAGCCCCCTGCAGAGCACTCCCTAAGCTCCCACGTCCCCACAGAGCGGTGGGTGCATCCAGAAGAGCTTATGATTACTGTTATGGAGAGAACTGTGTCCCTCCCAGATTCACACGTTGAAGTCTTGACCCCTAGTACCTCAGAAGGAGACTGTATTTGGAGACAAGTGGTGGCTCAGGTGAAAGAGTCTGCCTGCAGGGCAAGAGACCCGGGTTTGATCCCTGGGTCAATTCCTTGGAAGAGGAAATAGCAACCCACTCCAGTATTCCTGCCTGGAGAATCCCATGGACAGAGGAGCCTGGGGGGCTACAGCGTATCAGGCCACAAATAGTTGGACACGATTGACACTTGCGCTTTTCTCTAAAGATGTGATTAAATTAACAGTGTATGTGTTTCCTCAATCGCTCAGTCGTGTCCAACTCTTTGGCATCCCCTGGACTGTAGCCCACCAGGCTCCCCTGTCCGTGGAAGTCTCCAGGCAAGACTACTGGAGTGGGTTGCCATTCCCTTTTCCAGCGGATCTTCCCAACCCAGGGATTGAAGCTGCATCTCCTGCATTGCAGGCAGATTCTTGGCCATCTGGGCCGTGAGGAAAGCCCACGGCTCTGCTCTATTTCCCCCGAATTCTTTGTGCCTTTGAAATTATCTGCACCTTTGGTATTTGTCTGTGGCTAAGGACAGTGCCATTCACTTCTGGATCTCCACTGCCTAGTACAGTCCTAGCCCATGGCAGGTACTACATGAATGAACTGAAAGTCCTAAACCAATGTTGTTCAGGATATATGGACAGTGAAATTGAATGTCGTTGGTGCAGGAATTCAAGATGTTTCCTAAACAAACAAGGAGATCTCATCTATCTTTTTGGTACTGCCTGCAACGCAGGAGACCCTGGTTTGATCCCTAGGTCTGGAAGATTCCCCTGGAGGAGGAAATGGCAACCCACCCCAGTATTTTTGCCTGGAGAATCCCAAGGACAGAGGAGCCTGGGGGGCTACAGTGCATCAGATCACAAAGAGCTGAAGACAACTTAGTGAGTAAAGCACTAAATTCGAGATGTTTCCTAAACAAACAAGGAGAGCTTATCTATTTTTTTGGCACTTCTGTTATCATAATTTCCATTTTTCAAAATTTGGGAAGGGTGATACTAAATCTGTCTCACAGGGAAGAGGGGAGAGCAGGAGGGGAGGAGAAGCAATGGGAAGAGCGCTATGCACACCACCTCAGGCATCCTCATACCCAGCCCCAGGGCAGGGACGTTCTTGCCCTCATTTTACAGATGAGAAAACAGAGTCTTGGAGATGATGCCAAGTGTCCAGTGACGAAGTTGAGGAGAAGAGATTTAAAACCAGCTGTTGGCAGAGGCCAACACAACACCGTGAAGCAATTTTCCTTCAACTAAAAATAAATAAGTTTGGAAAAAACCCTAGGGAAAGTTTGTTATTGTATATCCCATCCAATTTCTAATGCTTGGTTGTCTTTTAAAAAATAATTTGGCATTATTTATAATAAAACAAAAAAAAAACCAAACTGTCTAATTGCAAAGCCCACACCCATTCCCTGCCCTGTTTCCCCGCCTGCACAAAGCATTGGTGTTTCAGGACTGAAGGCACAAGATCCCTACGGATTCATTTCTCTTAAGATCTCCTGAGCAGGTGAGCTGCCTGCCTTTGGGTTCTCTCTGTCTGGTCATTGCCATTTGGAAGACTCAGCTCAGCACCACTTCCACAAATGCTGCCAGAGAGTCAGCAGGAAATTTTAAAGGGAAAAAAAAACAACCAAAAACTCTGCTGCATCAGTTCAGGAGCCTCCGATTACTCATCTGTTTTATTAATATGAACGTGACATCAGTGTGATTTTTTTGGAGAAAAGCCTGGCTGCCTTTCCCTCTGAGCACAACTCGCTAGGCCCTCTGACCTCAGACAATACATGTCCGAGAACCGCCTTGGCTTTCTTTGGTGCTAACGCTCTCCCAGAGCGCCTCACTACATGGGCTTTTCCAGGTGGCTCAGCGGTCAAGAATCCGCCTGCCAATGCAAGAGACATGGGTTCAGTCCCTGGGTCGGGAAGATCCCCGGAGGAGGGAATGGACACCCACTTGTATGAGCTGGACACGACTTAGCAACTAAACAACAACAAAAACAATAACATCCCATTACATGGATCCCTGGGGAGAATCAATCTGTTAAGAAACAGGAGTGTATACATGTATACAATTCCCTAACGCGTCCCTGCCTGGTTGCCTGGCCTATGGCAGGTGCTGGCGACATCTGTTGAGTGGAGGGTCCAGACCAACATCTCAGGGCTGGACAGTCAGGAATGACCACCTTCAGCCTCACCTTCACAAGCATCTTGCCCCACCACCCATGGCTACATGGAGCGCCCCTGAGGAATGTTGCTCCCGCGGGTGAAACCTGCCTCCTGACACCTTTCCATGCTGATAAGTTGGGCCTAAGAGGCGTTTCTTCCCGGAACAAGCGCCCTTCAAACCCTCTTATTAGTGCAAGCCCTCAAGTCCGTTATAAAGGAATTTGTAGGGAGTGGAAGGCTGACTCTAAGATCTCCCAGCCTCCGGCCATGAATCTCT
>SJYX01009969.1:88179-98754 GCA_006410675.1 Oreotragus oreotragus | reverse complement strand
CGGTGAAGCCACCAGGAACCTGAGCGTCCCAACCGTCCTGAGCTTCAGCCAGGTCCTTAGCTCCCCTCCCAGGAGTGAGGGGCCTCTGGCCATGTCCTCAGTGGCGGGGCGGGGCGGGGGGCAGGCCACCGGCCCAGACCTCGGCCCTTCTGTGCCCCTTCTGCACCATCCTGGCCAACCCCACCCTCCACCCAGCTGCTGCAGAGTCAGCCAGGGCTGGGAAGGAGCCAGGACCCTGCTCCAGCCCCAGGCCTGCCTGCTGCAGGATGTCCAGGTCGGCTGCCCAACCTCCAGGCCTGGCAACTCCCCAGGCACAACCTGCTGGGTGGGGAGCATGGGCCCAAGCTGGTGTCCTTCTAGTCTGTAACTGGCTTGCTGCTTCTGTGCGTGCGTGCTCGGACACTAAGTCATGTCTGACTCTTTAGCAATCCCATGGACTATAGCCGGCCAGGCTCCTCTGTCCATGGGATTCTCCAGGCAAGAACACTGGAGTGGGTTGCTGTTTCCTACTCCAGGGGATCTTCCCGACCCAGGGATTGAACTCATGTTTCCTCCATTGGCAGGCGGATTCTTTACCACTCACTACCCTGGGAAGTCTGTGCTACTTCGTTAGGTCCAGCTAATTCCCACTTCTGGGCCTCCCCTGGGGAGCTAGAAAGGGCAGAAGCATGGAGAGAGCCTGGGGGACCCCAGAACATGAAAGCCCTGAGGTTCCCTGGGGCTCGGCAGCACTGGGGAAGGGGACTGTGGCCACTGAGCAGACGTAGTCAGCCTCCAGGGCTCCACAGACGGAAGGGAAGACAATGAGGCCTGAGAAGGAGACGCTGTGGAGTCCTGTTGCCCGCCTTTGTCTCAGCCTGGGATTCCTACTGGGAGAAGGCATTTGTTCAAGGGATCCTCAGGAAAGCCTTTGAAGGAAGCATCTAGGGCAGAGGGGGAAGAGTGTTTGCTAACCAGCCTGATCAGGAGAGAAAGAAGATTGCCTCCATCTGGTTCCTGTCCTGCTCACCCAGACACACACAGGTGGCCTCAGCATGGCTCAGAGTATGCTCCAGGGGTCAGAAGAAAGGCTGTCACGGGGGATAAGCCTTTTTCCCATCAGGGTCCCTGGTCATCCCCTCTCTGAGAGAAAGAAGATTGCCTCCATCTGGTTCCTGTCCTGCTCACCCAGACACACACAGGTGGCCTCAGCATGGCTCAGAGTATGCTCCAGGGGTCAGAAGAAAGGCTGTCACGGGGGATAAGCCTTTTTCCCATCAGGGTCCCTGGTCATCCCCTCTCTGGAAGGCAGAGCTACCCAGAACTGGAGCAGACACTCAGTAGGTGTGTTTGAAAAATAAATCATAGAGACTAAGGGAGGAGTCAAAGGTCCGACGTTTCACTCGCTGTACGCTCGTATTCGTGTGTCAGTAACGTAGGAAGCACTAGACTGGGGGTGCAGTGGAAGCCCAGAGAGGAAATCCTCCCCTTCTTCCATCTCCCAGAGTGCCAGCCTCTGAATTTCAGGCCAGTGAAGGAAAAAGGAGCCTCAGAGACCAGATCCCAAAGTTGCTCCAACTTTTACATAACCCATTGTAGGAAGATTGTGGGGGCTTCCCCGGTGGCCCTAGTGGTAAAGAAGCTGCCTGCAATGCAGGAGACGCAAGAGACGGCGCTTGAATCCCTGGGTCAGGAAGGTCCCCTAAGAGTAGGAAGTGGCAACCTGAAAAATCCCATGGACAGAGGAGCCTGGCGAGCTATAGTCCATAGCGTCACATTCAGACAGGACTGAGCACACAGGAAGATTGTGCCCCAATCCTTACATGCACTCCTTCTCATTATATGTATATACACATGAACAGCAATTCCACAGTGATTCTTCTTTCAGTCTGCAAACCTATTGCTCTTGTCTACTCATGACTGCTCAGTGAGTATTTCTATCTTGTCTTTTCAGAAGGGTGATCTAGGTTATAGAAAAGTGACTTACTCTGCAAATGGATCTATTGATCAAAATCATTCAAATTAGAATACCAGCAATTTATTTTGTTTTAGAAATTCACAGTCTACTTCCATAATCTGTGGGAAAACCTCAAGACCCAAGAATAACTGCTGCTGCTGCTGCTAAGTCACTTCAGTCGTGTCCGACTCTGTGTGACCCCATAGACGGCAGCCCACCAGGCTCCCCCGTCCCTGGGATTCTCCAGGCAAGAACACTGGAGTGGGTTGCCATTTCCTTCTCCACAAGAATAACTAAGACCCAAGAATAACCANCAGGAAACCAGGTACACCCGTATGGTCTCGACTGTGGCCTCTCAGAACCATCTGCTACCAAAAGGCTGTCTCTTATACACAGCCAGATGTGTATAAGAGACAGTCCCTGGGATTCTCCAGGCAAGAACACTGGAGTGGGTTGCCATTTCCTTCTCCACAAGAATAACTAAGACCCAAGAATAACCACCAGTGACCCAGTGGTTAGCAACCTGCCTGCCCAAATGCAGTGGGGCACAGATTCAGTCCCTCCCCTGGAAAGCTCCCACAAGCCTCGGAGCTGGGGAGCCCGTGTGCCACAGCTGCTGCAGCCCCGGCGCCTTAGGGCCGGTGCCCCACAACGAGCGACACCACTGCAATGAGAAGCCCACGCACCACAGCCAGAGTGCAGCCCCCACTCGCCGCAACTAGAGAAAGCCTGCACGTGGCATTGAAGACCCAGTGCAGCCAAAAATAATAACTAAATAATTAAAAAAATAAAAGAATCCAGAAATAAAGCCACGTAGACACTGGATCGACATCACAAGTACCCGTGTAGAGGAGTGGAGACCAAGGTCTTCTCAATAATCAGTGTTACAGCAATCGGTTCTTTACGTGTATTGGTTCCATAAACGTGTAGAAGACAATCTTGGCCCCCACTCCACACCATACATCAGTTCCAGATGGACTGATGCTCTAAATGTGAAAGACAATTTTTCTATAAGGAAACAGGAAAATATCTTCTTGTCCTTGAGCTCTGGAAACTTTTCAGATTCAGAGATACAAAGTAGAAGGATGGTTGCCAGAAGGTGAGAGTTACTGTCTAACGGGAACAGAGTTTTGGTTTGGGAAGGTGAGAAAGAAGGGCTTATACCCCAGGATGCCCTTGTGACATGATAAAGGGGAAGGAGAGCTGTAAACTAAAAGCAAACATAACAAAGAAAAAGTTCTGTCAAACCTGTTGCCCGAGACCCCCTCTTTTGTGATTTTTAAATTAGCCAAATCTATCCTCAGTGGAATCTCGATGTTTTGTTTCCACACAACCTTGATCACATTTTTTGAGGTTTCAGTTTAGCTGAGGTTTGCAAATTTACTGAATGCCTCTGGCTTACCCCACTGCACTGAGCTTTGGAATGAACACACACGCAAATAAATCATACACTTTCCCCTCCCTGGGGCAACAGAGGAGAAAACAGTTTCAGTACTGTGGGACTGGTGGCTTTTGTTGTCTAGTCGCTAAGTTGGATCTGACTCTTTGCGTTCCCATGGACTGTAGCCCACCTGGCTCCTCTGTCTGTGGGATTCTCCAGGCAAGAATACTGGAGTGGGTTGCCATTTCCTTCTTCAAGGGATCTTCCCCACCTTGGGATCGAACCCTTGCCTCCTGCATTGCCAGGAGAGTTCTTTACCACTGACTCTGGTTTATTTCATCTGTGGCTCCCCAAAGTCTTAGTGTCTGGATCACAAACTGAGATGGGAGCAAGGAAAGGAAGCCCCTCATGGGAGGGTGGGGAATCTACAGGTGAAAGGAAGGACAAGGGTCTAGGAACAAGAACAGCAGGAAAGAGGACTGAAGCCCCCTGGTGGGGAGCAGGGGTGGAGGGTGTCAGGGGCAGCCAAGCCCCGTGGATGGGTTCCCACAAAAGGCTCCCTGGGGACAGCAGAGAGCTGAGGTTTCAAGGTTATTCTTTATCCTTTATCTGGGAAAGTGGGGGTGTTTCAACTACTACTCCCCTCCCGCAGCCCTACTTTGGTAGTTTAGAGCTTGCAAAGCCCTTTCCCATGTACCTAGTTCTATTTCACTTCTGCTAAGACTCTGAAGCTGGGAGGGATTGGTGGCAGGAGCGGAAGGGGACGACCGAAGATGAGATGGCTGGATGGCATCACTGACTCGATGGACGTGAGTCTGAGTGAACTCTGGGAGTTGGTGATGGACAGGGAGGCCTGGTGTGCTGCGATTCATGGGGTCGCAAAGAGTCGGACACGACTGAGCAACTGAACTGAACTGAATGTTTGATACTTCATTGGGTACATCAGTTATCTTTTGATGGCACAGGTTTGTTTTTTTTTGAAAGATTTTTGGTTTTGTCGTTGGTGCCAAAATACTGTTACTGATACCAAAATTTCTCCTATTCCCTGTTAAGCCAAAGTAAAAACTAGACACGAAAGTGGTAAATATGGTTTTCTGCTGCTTGCGCTCAGTCTTAGCTGTGTCTGACCCTTTGCGACCCCGTGGACTGTAGCCTGCCAGGCTCGTCTGTCCTTGGGATTCTCCAGGCAAAAACTAATGGAGTGGGTTGCCATTTCCTTCTCCAGGGGATCTTTCTGACTCTAGGATGAAACCTGGGTCTCCTGCATTGCAGGCAGAGTTGGTAAAGGATATTGCTAAGACTTCATTGACCTTATGAAGACTGTGTTGTTACGCTGCAGTTTCATCCGGGTGTGTGGTCCAGGCAAGAGGTAGGTCAGATTTCCAGAGTCAGTGGAGCCTGGCACTTTCTATAGGTTAAAAGGATGGCCAGGTCGCAGGGGACCTGGGAAAGCCAGTCCACTAAGCTGCCGGGGAGACACTCTGTGGTTACACAGTGCCCCCTCCTGGTCTTTCCAGGAATTCAGACAACCTGGAGCAAAATCAGGACTGGAACGTGTGGATTCCTGAGCCTGAGACAGAGAAGAGGGTGTGGCTGCATAATTTTTTCCCCTGCACCTTATGAGCATAATAAAACCAGGGAGGACTAGCTGTGTCTATAAATTCCTACTGACTGGAATCCACCAAATAAGATGGGAGGCTCACGGTAGATGCTGACTCCCCCGGGAGCAGGTCTGGGCTGGGAGTCAGGGAGACGGCCCCAGAGGCTGGCATGTGTTTGCTCACTGGGTCGAGGGCTGATTGAGTCAGGAAGGGCAGGCAGAAACTAACCCTCTCTTCACGTTTGCCAGGAAATGGCCCTGCCAGGCACCAGAGTGTCGAGGGCTGAGCTTGGGCATAGCAGTGTGATGAGCGTATTGCTCACAGACAGAGTCCATGGACTGTAGCCTGCCAGGTTCCTCTGTCCATGGAATTCTCCAGGCCAGAATACTGGAGTGGGTAAGCCTTTCCCTTCTCCAGGGGATCTTCTCGACCCAGGGGTCGAACCCAGGTCTCCCGCATTGCAGGAGGATTCTTTACCATCTGAGCCACCAGGGAAGCCCCAAAATACTGGAGTGGATAGCCTATCTCTTCTCCAGCAGATCTTCCCAACCCAGAAATTGAACTGGCGTCTCCTGCATTGCAGGAGGATTCTCTACCAGCTGAGTTACCAGGGAAAGCAACCATATTCCAATAAAAATTAATTTTGAAAGAATAAAAAGGCATCAGCTGAAAGTGAGGGGTAGTTGGAGATTGGAGGAGAATGGGGAAGGTTGAAACAGCAGCCATGAGAACCAAAGAGACACTTCCCATGGAGACCTACTAGGCTTCCCCAACAGTATTTAGGGCCCCCTTGAGGTTGGAAGGAATGATGCCGAAGCTGAAACTGCAGTACTTTGGCCACCTCATGTGAAGAGTTGACTCACTGGAAAAGACTCTGATGCTGNGGAACTCCATTTTATTTTGCTGCTGATTAAAGCTAAGAGGAACTGATGCCTTCAAATTGTGGTACCAGAGAAGACTCTTGAGAGTCCCTTGAAACTACAAGGAGATCGAATCCTAAGGAAATCAACCCTGAATAGTCATTGGAAGGACTGATGCTGAAGCTGAGGCTCCAATACTTCGGCCCCCTGATGCAAAGAGCTGACTTGTTAGAAAAGACCCTGATGCTGGGAAAGACTGAAGGCAAGAGGAGAAGGGGGCAACAGAGGATGAGATGGTTGGATGGCATCACTGACTCAATGGACACAAGTGTGGGCAAGTTCCGGGAGATGGCGAGGGACAGGGAAGCCTAGTGTGCTGGAGTCCATGGGGTCACGAAGAGCTGGACACGACATAGTGACTGAACCACAAAGGTGTGTGGCTGTGGAAGCCTTGCCCTTTGTTCACATGGAAAATCACTGGAAACAGACCTTGCAGGGCCCAAGAAGACTCAGTCCAGTACTAAATTTTAAATCCTGGCACTTTCAAGATGGAACAAACAAATGTGTAAGGAAGCCGCTTGCAAATCTCACAGAGCTACCCCATGCGAGAACAGTAGGGTAGATACACAAACAGTGTCCTACTGGACCAGGACGTGTCGCATCCCCACAGTGAGTCCACGCAGAAGAGAGCCCGGAGGGGTCCCAGGGATGCAGTGGGGATGGTCGGGGGCGGGGGCGGATGTGCAGTAGGGATAATGCAACAGGAATGGGACCTGGACCAGAACTCTGGGCTTCCAGCTGTCATCGTTCATTATCGGTTCCAACCAAACTCTGCATTCCACACAGTTTCCTGCCTGGAAGGACCCTTAATGCTGGAAATAACACACCACTACCAATACCACTTCCTCACCGCTCGGCAGTCTTTTAGCCAGTAGAGAGACAAATAAATGCTGGTTTTTATACTGAGAATGTACTTCATGTGGGGGGTGCTTTCCAGATGATTCAGTGGTAACGAATCCACCTGCCGGTGTGGGAGACATGAGTTTGATCCCTCGGTCAGAAAGATTGCCTGGAGAAGGAAATGGCAACCCGCTCCAGTAATCTTGCCTGGGAAATCCCGTGGACAGAGGAGCCTGGCTGGCTACAGGCTATGGGGTCGCACAGAGTCGGACACCACCTAGTGACTGAACAACAACTTCATGTGGGACGCTGTCCTGAGTGCTTTCTGCCATTAGCTCACCCCATCCTCCCACCAGGACGTCAGCCCCATGCTACAGGGGAGCAAGCTGAGCCTCAGAGAGGTTAAACCACTTTCAAGGGAACCAGAATACAAACCCTGCCATCTTGCTGCATAGACTGCCTCAGGAACCACCAGCCAAGCCAAGCTCAGAAAGAGGGGGTCTGGTCAAAGAGTTAATCTCAAAAATATACAAGCAGTTCATACAGCTCAATACCAGAAAAATAAATGACTCAATCAAAAAATGGGCCAAAGAACTAAACAGACATTTCTCCTAAAAAGACATATAGGTGGCTAACAAAATCATGAAAAGATGCTCAAGATCACTCATTATCAGAGAAATGCAAATCAAAACTACAGTGAGGTGCCATTTCACACCGGTCAGAATCGCTGCCATCAAAAAGTCTACAAACAATAAATGCGGGAGAAGGTGTGGAGAAAGGGGAACCCTCTTACACTGTTGGTGAAAATGCAAACTAGTACAGCCACTGTGGAGAACAGTGTGGAGATTCCTTAACTGGAAATAGAACTGCCATATGACCCAGCAATCCCACTGCTGGGCATACACACCGAGGAAGCCAGAATTGAAAGAGACACGTGTACCCCAATGTTCCTTGTAGCACTGTTTACAATAGCCAGGACATGGAAGCAACCTAGATGTCCGCTGGCAGATGAATGGATAACAAAGCTGTGGTACATATACACAATGGAGTATTACTCAGCCATTAAAAAGAAAGCATTTGAACCAGTTCTAATGAGGTGGATGAAACTGGAGCCTATTATACAGAGTGAAGTAAGTTGGGAAGATAAACACCAATTGAGTGCATTAACGCATATATATGGAATTTAGAAAATGGTAACGACAACCTATATGCAAGATGGCAAAAGAGACACAGATATAAAGAACAGACTTTTGGACTCTGTGGGAGAAGATGAGGGTGGGATGTTTTGAGAGAATACACTGAAGCATGTGTATTATCATGTGTAGAATAGATGACCAGTGCAAGTTCAGTGCATGGAACAGGACACTCAAAGCCGATGCTCCGGGACAACCCTGAGGGACCGGATGGGGAGGGTGGTGGGAGGGGGGACACACGTGCATCCATGGCTCAGTCACCTCAGTTCAGTTGCTCAGTCGTGTCCGACTCTTTGTGACCCCATGGACTGCAGCACGCCAGGCCTCCCTGTCCATCACCAACTCCTAGAGTTTACTTTCATGTCCATTGAGTTGGTGATGCCATCCAACCATCTGATCCTCTGTCGTCCCCTTCTCCTCCTGCCTTCAATCTTTCCCAGCATCAGAGTCTTCTCAAATGAGTCAGTTCTTTGCATCAGACAGCCCAAGTATTGGAGTTTCAGCTTCAGCATCAGTCCTTCCAATGAATATTCAAGGTTGATCTCCTTTAGGATGGACTGGTTGGATCTCCTTGCAGTCCAAGGGACTCTCAAGAGTCTTCTCCAACACCACAGTTCAAAAGCATCAATTCATGTCAATGTATGGCAAAAACCACCACAATATTTTAAAGTAATTAGCCTCCAATTAAAATTATTATTATTTTTTTTAAAGAGAGTGTCTGGTGGAGCCAGTGCTGACGGATATTCCAGGGTTCTTCTGTATGAATGTTTTGTTTCTTGTGCACTATTTTGGACTGTGGCGCCCAGGCCACCGCCGTCTGCTCCAGGGCAGCTGGGCGGCGTCTGTCCGGGTGCCTGAGGCTCCCTCCGGCCGGAAGCTTGCCAGGCTTGTCCGGGGTGGCTGTCTGCCTGCTGACCAAGCCGTGCAAACAAGGGCAGCAGCTGCTCAGTGTGGACGGAAGCACAAGAGCAGTTTGCAGAGTAAACGGACTCTAATTTGGACAAACAGGGCCGTGGCTGGGGGCCTGGGGAGGCAGAGCGTCGAGGGTTGTTGGCGAGGTGTTCCCACGGGCTGAGTGGGAACAGGTCCCCCCACCCCTTCCCCAAGCTCCCCAGGGGAAGGAGACTGAATGGCTAGGACTGAAAAAGAAATTAACCTGGAAGGTGGGCATCTTTCCAATTCACCGAGGATGCTGCCAAGCAGAGGGAAGACTACGTGGAGGGTGTGGGGTCTGATCAGGTTAAATGTTTAAATGTTCCCACCAGCTTAGCACCCCAGCAGGTTAGCCCAGGCCCAATCTCAGAAAAGCAAGCCGGTGAAAGGACACAACACAATAATTCCCACCCTGAGTAAAAGTTGATCAAAGAGCCAGGGAGACAGTGCCTTGTCCACTGATTGCATCTCAAATTTACTGCATGTGCGCATCACCTGGGTACAGGTAAGCTGATCTACCTGCCTCCCGGTGTCTGGGCAAACAGGAGGCATCATCTAGCTTCGTTGGATCTTCCCTCTCTCCACTTGCTCCGAGGGCTGCTTAGAGACAGACCAAGATGGTAAAAGGCAGAGCATGGTGCCTGGTACATTGTGGGTGTTAGATGGCAGATGTGTTGTTAATTTCAAAATTTTCATGGGACAAGCGCCCAGTGTGGTAGGACCCCAGCGCCCCTGGTGAGAGCATTGCTGCTAACACAGCTGCGCCTTCTCCAGAGACCTGGCCTCCTGAGGACACCACCTGCCCTGAAAACGCCTGGAAGTTTACTCCTGGTGACGTTGTGGTCAGTCGTGTCCGACTCTTTGTGACCCCATGGACGGTGGCCCACCAGACTCCTCTGTCTGTGGGGTTTCTCCAGGTAAGAACAGTGGAGTGGGGTGCCATTTCTTCCTCCAGGGGATCTTCCTGACCCATGGATTGAACTCAAGTCCTGGGCATTGCAGACACTCTTTACCACTGAACCACCTGGGAAGGCCGCCTACTGACTTGCTTAGGTACAAAATTCCTGGCCCCCTTGTTGCAGGTGGAACAGCTTTGCTGTGCTGTTCATGTTGCAGACCTCCCCCAGGATCAGGCTGAGGCTACATTACATTTCTGTTCAGTGTCCCCCCTGCCTGACCCCCCTCACTCCCTGTGGATCGTCTTCCCCTGAGCACACGCCCTTCCTCAGCCTTTGCGCGTCTCAGACCTCGGCCTCTGTCGCTGCCAGGCTCTGGCAACCTAGCAGGAAGAATGTGATCCCTGCGCTGAGATAGTCTGTGGCGGGACAGTGACTGGCAAGGGGACAATTAATTACAGTAAGAGATTCCACAGCCATAACGCTGGGACGGCGTGAGAGCTCACAGGTTCGGTCCCTGACACAGGAAAATGTTCTCAGGGGACAGAGGCACCTGACCCCGAAGGAATCGCCCGAGCATTGGGGCAGAGAGAAGGTCACCTTCAAGGCTCAGCAAGGGTGTGGTGAGTCTGAGGATTCGCGGGGGCCCCTCTAGAGGACGGTGACCAAGGGGCTCCAGAGTAGCCCCCACTGCCTTCTTCCCATGGGCCACAGGAGTTGGGCAGAATTGCTGTGGCCACACAGCCTGCATCGCCTAAGGCTGCCCTTGGGACTCTGCTGTCAGGATGATGGAGATGCCTGCAACCTCTCGTACTGAGGTTCTTGAGCTCTTCCCCACGAGGAGCTTTGTCTGAGGTGCGCCTTTCTTCCCACCT
>SJYX01009969.1:52698-87542 GCA_006410675.1 Oreotragus oreotragus | reverse complement strand
AGGCAAGAGTACTGGAGTGGCTTGCCATTGTCTTCTCCAGAAGGTACCTGGAGCAGGCAAATTCATGGAAATGGAGAATGGAAGGGTGGGTGCCAGGGGTAGGGAGGGGCATGGGGAGTGAGCCTTTAATGGAAGCAGATTTCATGCGGGGAAGATGGAAATGTTCTGGATGTGGACGGCGGTGACAACTGAAGGTGGTCAGTGCCCCTGAGCTGGACGCTTAAAATCGGTTGCAATGGTAAACGTTACGCTATGTGGTTTTTACTACAATGAAAAGATGAAGTAAAGCTGTTGCCTAATCTAAACGGCGCGTGGAGTGATGCTGTGTCTTATGGTGTAAGACTAAGAAGTTATTGTTTAGTTGCCCAGTCATGTCCTACTCTCTCAGGACCCCGTGGGCTGTACCCCACCAGGCTCCTCAGTCCATGGGATTTTCGAGACAAGAGTACTGGAGGGGCTTGTCGTTTCCTTCTCCAGGGCATCTTCCCAACCCAGGGACTGAACCCTAGTCTCCTGCACTGGCAGGCGTATTCCTTGCCCCTGAGGCACCTGGGAAGCCCAAGACCAAGAAGTTACCAGAGCCAACATTTCTAAAGCATTCAGGACCAGAAAGCAGATGGCCAGATGACCAGGTAATCCGGACCGCGTGTCTGTAGGTGGTGCTGGCTCCCTCTCCCGGCAACAGCGGTCTGGAGAGCTCTGAGAACATAATGTGATGATTCATCTCTGCGACGAAGCCCTTTCTGGCAAGCTACACCTCTCTCCTCCTGGTCTACCTTTCTAGAATCACACAGAAAGCAGTAAGAAAAATGTGCATGCTAAGTCGCTTCAGTCGTGTCTGACTCTTTGCGACCCCACGGACTGTGGCCCACCAGGCTCCTCTGTCCATGGGATTCTCCAGGTAAGAATACCGGAGTGGGTAGCCATGCCCTTCTTCAGGGGATCTTCCCAACCCAAGGATTGAATCGCGTCTCTTAGGTCTCCCGCATTGGCAGATGGGTTCTTTACCACTAATGCCACCTGGGTGTTCTTTAAAAAGAGGGAATGTTCAATCCTTCCCTCCAAAGTCCACCAGCTTAGATAAGAAAATACAATAGGAAAAATACCAACCACTGTTCCTAGCTTGAGCTCACAGAGCATCATTTTCATTTGGAAGCTCTACTCCAACTAGAATAGAAACAGGACCCTGTCTTCCTGTGGCCCTGAGACTCCAGCAGGGCAAGATGGTCTTCTGATGGCCTGTCCAACACTGGCCCAGCATTGCAAGGGGCTCCGGGGATGAGGGAAGAAGTCAGGACAGAGGGAGAAGGGATGCCTGGCTCCCAGACCACCCAGCACCTCACCCGTCCTTGTTAGATACAGGGAATTTGGGCCAAGACAGAGAGGTTAAGTCCAAAGTCACATGCTTTCGTTAGGTAGGTGGTGGCCCTGGCTGGGGTCAGAACCCGGCCTCTGGGTCCCTCATCAAGACTGCATTATCCTAAGACGTGACAGTCAAGACGCCACTTGATGACTGGTTAAGTCTAATTAACTCCCACCTGGAATAACTGAACTTTTGTGTTGCTCATGTTTGTTTCTCTGATACTGAGTGTTTGCTCAGGTAAAGTAAACTTTTTAAAGATACGGAGCAGGGTCAGAGGCCTTGCTTTTTATACAGTGATAAGTGCAGAGGAGCGGCCGTGGCTTCACGGGTTCGTCTGACTAAGGAATCAAGTTTTCGTGGATCAGATTAGCCTCCCAAACTGCCTCCCTTGTGTTCAGCCCAAATGAAAAAAAAGAAACAAAAAATTATTGAGTCCTGCCAAATGCCAGCCTTGCCCATCGTCCCCCTAAATTCTCGTGGAAACCCAGGGGCATCATATTTGTGTGGTTACAGGTGGGGCAGCTGTGGGCTGAACAGCTAGTCCGAATTCCCCCTCCTCCGGCTGAATCTGGGTGCAGAACTCAGCTGATATTTAGGCTGCATATAAGGCTTCCCTGATAGCTCAGTTGGTAAAGAATCTTCCTGCAATGCAGGAGACCTTGGTTCAATTCCTGGGTTAGGAAGATCCACTGGATAAGGGATAGTCTACCCACTCCAGTATTCTTGGGCTTCCCTTGTGGCTCAGCTGGTAATGAATCCTCCTGCAACGCAAGAGACCTGGGTTTGATCCCTAGGTTGGGAAGATCCCCTGGAGAAGGGAACGGCTACCAACTCCAGTATTTCTGGCCTGGAGAATTCCATGGACTATACAGTCCATGGGGTCGCAAAGAGTTGGACACAACTGAGCAGCTTTCACTTCACTTCGGGGCCTGGTAGTTAGCGCCTATGTGCAGCATCTCTTGAATGAATAGCCTACCTTTTATTCATCTACCCATAGCATCTGTATTCTTGCCTCTCAACCGTATCTATTATCCGTCGTTGGAAGGTAACATACAGACCTTAGAGATTATCCTCAGGTTCAAACAGTAGGGTGACAGTGCAGTCGGATGGGAACTAAAGACACCTGGTGAAGGAGAATAAGCAAAACTAGTTTAAGGGATCATTAAAGCTGATGGAGGTCAGGGAGTGGGAGGGCTGTTGCACAAGTAACAGCTAACTGTGTTGAGATGTCACATTTTTGGAGAAAACCTGCGTCCTAGAGCTGTCCTTGCCAAAGTCTCAACAGGGAGGACCAAGAAGGCTGTCAGGCCAGCAAGCAGCATGGACGGCGTGTAGACCAGAACACCAGGGTCCTCGGGAACCTTCCCCTTCTTTCCCACAAACAGCTGTTGCAGTCGTTCAGTCGATAAGTCGGGTCTGATTCTTTGCGACTCCATGGATTGCAGCATGCCAGGCCCTTCCACTAACAAGACAGAGTCTAAAACAGAAAGGAGCCTAGTGAAGATTTTGAAACCTCCCCCCGGCCGAGAGCGCTCTGTGTGCTGCTCTGTGCCCTCCCGGCACGAGTGACTTCTGCTTACAGGCGCTCGGAGGACCAGACCTTCCCACTGAGGTTTATGCCAGCATCTTTCCATCAAGCCGAGAAGTCATCAATCTAGAAAAGCTACCTGGAGTTCCTGGCCCCGTCAGACATTCCTTTCATGTCTGCCTTTCCCCCAATTCAGCTGTTCATATCCTCGGCCTCGGGAAACCTTGGAAGTTACTCCGGCTAAAGCAGGCAATGCACTGTGCCAGCAAAATGCAGTCAGGACCTGGTGACACAGTAGCTTGGCCGTGATCCACTGCCCTGGGGTAAGACTCTACAGTTGTTTCGAAAGTGGGGGGATGGAGAAGGAGGTGGTGAAATCAATACCTCGAATTTGTCCTGACTGGATGGGAGGTGTGTGCTTTCTTTTCCACCCTAGTTGTTGTTGAAGCTGTTTATTGAAAGGTTGTGCAAATATGATCAGTCGGCTCCAGGGCCATTAATAATCTGCTGGACAAAGCCGGCTCCATTCCAATTGATTTTGGATTTTTGAAAATGTCAGATTTCTTGGAACAGAGATGAAAGCCCAGGAGGCATTGGCCCCAGTGTGTGAACTCTTTGCCTCCACTGGGACTGATCCAGTGGGTTCTGGAGGTTGAACAGTGTGACGCTGCCCACGAGCTTGCTGATCTGCATGGGTCCAGGGTTTTGCAGCAGCACTGGAGAGGGAGGAGGCATCACAAACAAATACTCGACGTGTCAAGATACCGGGGCACAGCCTGCCTGGTCTACAGTCCAAGAGAGTCATCGGCCACAGAGGCACGGAGGAGGCTCACTGAGGTTGCTCCTGTCTGCAGGTCACCCTGCCCATGTTGTTCCTCCCTTGCGGCCTTCCTGGGGCTCCTGAGACATAATTTCTGTGGTGTGCTTGTTAAAGCCCACATTTAGAACAAAGCCACTTGGAATGTAAACTGGTGCAGCTACTATGCATGGAGGTTCCCCAAACACCCAAAATAGTTACCATACAATCCAGCAATCCCATTCCTAGGCATATATCCAGAGAAAACCCTAATTCAAAAAGATAGTGCACCCCAGTGTTCATAGCCGCTCTATTCACAGTCAGTAAGACAGGGAAACAAACTAAATGTCCATCAGCAGAGAGATGGAAAAAGAAGATGTGGTACGTAGATACAGTGGAATATTACTCAGCCACAAGAAGAATGAAATAGGGCCCTTTGCAGCACATGGATGGACCGAGAGGTCCTCAGACTAAGTGCAGTAGGTCGGAGAAAGACAAATACGATATGGTATCACTGAAAAATGAAATCTGCAACATGACACAGGTGAACCATCTACGGAACAGACACAGAGAACAGGCTTGTGGTCGTCAAGGGGGAGAGAAGGACTGGGAATTTGGGGCTAGCAGATGCAAACTACAGGATGGATAAACAACAAGGTCCTACCATATCACACTGGGAATTATATTCAGTGTCCTATGATAAACCATAATGGAAAAAAACATGAACAAGAATGGATGGATGTATAACTTAATCACTTTACTGCCCAGTAGAAATTAACACAACATTGTAAATCAACTACACTTCAATAAAATACATTTTAAAAATAAACAGAACAAAGTCATTTGCAGGTGAACGGCTCCTATACAGACAGACACGAGGGGCCGCCCATGTAGAGAGAAGGCCTTCACTGACAGCGTATAGGAAGAAAAGTTAACCTTTTTTTTTTTTTGGCCATACCGTGTGGCTTGCAAGATTAGTTCCCCAACCAGGGATTGAACACTTTCCCTCAACAGTGAGAGCACAGCGTCCTAAACACTAGACAGCCAAGGAATTCCCAGGAAAGTTATTTTTAATGAAAACAACATAAAGAAACAATAAGTGAATGTGAAACTAGTCAGTTTAAAACACATGGTGATGGAACAACTCAGAACTCTAAAAGAAGTACATGTTTCAGTACTCATGTTAAAGTTGAAAAAAAAAAANAGCTAAAGCAGGCAATGCA
Organism: Oreotragus oreotragus; assembly: GCA_006410675.1. Taxonomy (NCBI): domain Eukaryota; kingdom Metazoa; phylum Chordata; class Mammalia; order Artiodactyla; family Bovidae; genus Oreotragus; species Oreotragus oreotragus. Next base: position 82,632 of record SJYX01009969.1, on the reverse strand, counting down.
CTGTGCCAGCAAAATGCAGTCAGGACCTGGTGACACAGTAGCTTGGCCGTGATCCACTGCCCTGGGGTAAGACTCTACAGTTGTTTCGAAAGTGGGGGGATGGAGAAGGAGGTGGTGAAATCAATACCTCGAATTTGTCCTGACTGGATGGGAGGTGTGTGCTTTCTTTTCCACCCTAGTTGTTGTTGAAGCTGTTTATTGAAAGGTTGTGCAAATATGATCAGTCGGCTCCAGGGCCATTAATAATCTGCTGGACAAAGCCGGCTCCATTCCAATTGATTTTGGATTTTTGAAAATGTCAGATTTCTTGGAACAGAGATGAAAGCCCAGGAGGCATTGGCCCCAGTGTGTGAACTCTTTGCCTCCACTGGAACTGATCCAGTGGGTTCTGGAGGTTGAACAGTGTGACGCTGCCCACGAGCTTGCTGATCTGCATGGGTCCAGGGTTTTGCAGCAGCACTGGAGAGGGAGGAGGCATCACAAACAAATACTCGACGTGTCAAGATACCGGGGCACAGCCTGCCTGGTCTACAGTCCAAGAGAGTCATCGGCCACAGAGGCACGGAGGAGGCTCACTGAGGTTGCTCCTGTCTGCAGGTCACCCTGCCCATGTTGTTCCTCCCTTGCGGCCTTCCTGGGGCTCCTGAGACATAATTTCTGTGGTGTGCTTGTTAAAGCCCACATTTAGAACAAAGCCACTTGGAATGTAAACTGGTGCAGCTACTATGCATGGAGGTTCCCCAAACACCCAAAATAGTTACCATACAATCCAGCAATCCCATTCCTAGGCATATATCCAGAGAAAACCCTAATTCAAAAAGATAGTGCACCCCAGTGTTCATAGCCGCTCTATTCACAGTCAGTAAGACAGGGAAACAAACTAAATGTCCATCAGCAGAGAGATGGAAAAAGAAGATGTGGTACGTAGATACAGTGGAATATTACTCAGCCACAAGAAGAATGAAATAGGGCCCTTTGCAGCACATGGATGGACCGAGAGGTCCTCAGACTAAGTGCAGTAGGTCGGAGAAAGACAAATACGATATGGTATCACTGAAAAATGAAATCTGCAACATGACACAGGTGAACCATCTACGGAACAGACACAGAGAACAGGCTTGTGGTCGTCAAGGGGGAGAGAAGGACTGGGAATTTGGGGCTAGCAGATGCAAACTACAGGATGGATAAACAACAAGGTCCTACCATATCACACTGGGAATTATATTCAGTGTCCTATGATAAACCATAATGGAAAAAAACATGAACAAGAATGGATGGATGTATAACTTAATCACTTTACTGCCCAGTAGAAATTAACACAACATTGTAAATCAACTACACTTCAATAAAATACATTTTAAAAATAAACAGAACAAAGTCATTTGCAGGTGAACGGCTCCTATACAGACAGACACGAGGGGCCGCCCATGTAGAGAGAAGGCCTTCACTGACAGCGTATAGGAAGAAAAGTTAACCTTTTTTTTTTTTTGGCCATACCGTGTGGCTTGCAAGATTAGTTCCCCAACCAGGGATTGAACACTTTCCCTCAACAGTGAGAGCACAGCGTCCTAAACACTAGACAGCCAAGGAATTCCCAGGAAAGTTATTTTTAATGAAAACAACATAAAGAAACAATAAGTGAATGTGAAACTAGTCAGTTTAAAACACATGGTGATGGAACAACTCAGAACTCTAAAAGAAGTACATGTTTCAGTACTCATGTTAAAGTTGAAAAAAAAAAAACACAAAAATATAACTTGGTTTTTTTAGTTGTGCAATTCTACTTAGTATTTTATTTTCAAAAATAAACCCTGGTGTTTCATGAATCTTTGAATCTACCTAGGACATTCAGTTCAGTTCAGTCGCTCAGTCGTGTCCGACTCTTTGCGACTCCATGAATCGCAGCACGCCAGGCCTCCCTGTCCATCACCAACTTCCGGAGTTCACTCAGACTCACGTCCATCGAGTCGGTGATGCCATCCAGCCATCTCATCCTCTGTCGTCCCCTTCTCCTCCTGCCCCCAATCCCTCCCAGCATCAGAGTCTTTTCCAATGAGTCAACTCTTCGCATGAGGTGGTCAAAGTATTGGAGTTTCAGCTTCAGCATCAGTCCTTCTAAAGAAATCTCAGGGCTGATTTCCTTCAGAATGGACTGGTTGGATCTCCTTGCAGTCCAAGGGACTCTCAAGAGTCTTCTCCAACACCACAGTTCAAAAGCATCAATTCTTCAGCACTCAGCTTTCTTCACAGTCCAACTCTCACATCCATACATGACCACAGGAAAAACCATAGCCTTGACTAGATGGACCTTAGTCAGCAAAGTAATATCTCTGCTTTTCAATCTGCTATCTAGGTTGGTCATAACTTTTCTTCCAAGGAGTAAACATCTTTTAATTTCATGGCTGCAGTCACCATCTGTGGTGAAAAAACCTTCTAAATGAAAGACAGAACACTCAGGACAGTGTGGGAAATCTGTGCCTAGTAACCGTTTTAACCGTTTCTGCTTTGAATGGCTTTACCCTGGGAGAGCAACCACGTCTGGCTCTTTACCAAATCGGATTCGCTTTGAAAACCGAGTTGCAAATGGAAAAGTGTTGCATGGGCTGGCAACCTAGACTTTTCCTCTCAGCAACTTTAATATTTCCATACTTCTTGATTGGGCTCCCCAGGTGGCCCTAGTGGTAAAGAGTCCATCTGCCAGTGCAGGAGATGCAAGAGCCACAGCTGCAGTCCCTGGGTCGGGAAGACCCCCTGGAGAAGGAAATGGCACCCCACTCCAGTATTCTTGCCTGGAGAACCCCGTGGACAGAGGAGCCTGGTGGGCTACAGTCCGTGGGGCCACAGAGTCAGATACGATTAAGCATGCACACACATACCTCTTGATCAGCTCAAAATGTTATTTTTAAAAAATCATGGCCACAGGGTGGGAGCAGGGAAGGGGGTTGTCGAGGAAGCCCCGGAGCCGGTGTCAGTCATCCGGCTTGGTCCAGTTGAGCCTAAACCCACTGGCAGTTGCCCCAACAGTTTATAAAAGTGATGTCAATTAGTCAGAAAGAGCATGGCTTTAATATATCTTGTGGTTTTATGCTGCAAAAAAATTACAAAGAAGAGAGTTCCTAGGGAATATGTTTCAGCTTCTTGGGTAAAGTAGATAAAGACTTGGGGTAATGCTGAAAATGCTAGCAAACTCCAGTTTAGGGACATGCATTGCCAGTGAGTCAGGAACACAGGGGTTTTCTCTCTAAATATCTTCCAGAAGGTGTCTGGGCCCTTGCTGTGACCTCAAGGGGTGTGGATGCAGTGGGCAAAGGGCTAGAATGGGTGTGAGAGGAAGTCATGGGGAAAACCGAATTGCAAACGAAGAACACATCTGCTGGGTTGTCCCACAAGGACGTTTGCTCACAGGATTAGTAATTCTACCACCCCATCCTTTAAGGGCCCTCTCAAAGTCTTTGCCCCTGAGAGATCATCTTAAAGGAGTAGGGCCGGGAATGATCACTTTCCTCCAGGCTCAGCTGTTTCATGCTCTACCAGGAGGCGTAAGAAATCTGGTCCATTCTTAAACATTGATAGTTCTATGATTCAGAGAAAATGTAGTGGTGTCTTAAAGCTTCATTGCCCTGCCTTTGAGAGTTGTAGACAATCATAGTGTATTGTTTTGTGTTAAAGTTAACCCAGAGGCATGACAAGCTAGAAATGGGAAGTCACGAACCAGATTCTAGTACATGCCTTCCAGGAAGTGCTTCCTGGGGGGATGGGGGTGTGGCAGGCAGTTTTTCTTGGGTCTGCTTCCACCCACGTCACAGATAGCAGGGAGAGGGTTAGAGAGCCGGGCTGCCCTTTGGCCACCTCCCTAGCATACCTGGCCCAATGCCTGCACTGAGGCCACTGGGGTGAGGCCACCCTGTGACACTGACCCTGGGGCAGAATGACGTGGCTAAATGCAATAACCTCCCTCCCTGTGTGCATTTTATTAGGGGACTGGAGACCTGACATCCCAGGACGAGGCAAGAGTTGAGGCCCAGAAATCTCGGCCCCCAGAGAGCTACTTGCAAGGGTGCCTCCACTGGCCTGGGAGGGAGAGGCCAGCCCTGAAGATGGAACCAGAAGCAGATGTCAGCTCAGGATGGCGGGGGTGGGTGGGCAGCCAGGATAGACCGGGGAGAGGGGTCAAAAAGTGAAAGTGTTACTTGCTCAGTTGCATCTGACTCTTTTCAACCTCATGGACTGTAGCCCACCAGGCTCCTCTGTCCATGGGATTCTCCAGGCAAGAATACTGGGCTGCCATCTCCTTTTCTAGGTGATCATCCTGACCCAGGGATCGAAGCCCCGGGGAGGGGAGGGAAGCTTATGATTTAACCCAGGGATTATTGGAGACACATGTGGGACAGCCCTGCTCCCCACCCGCCCTGAGGATGGTGCCAGCACCCAGGATGGATCTCTCTGGGACATCTTATCAGTGACGTGCATATTCCAGAAATTGTTAAACACGAAGGACAAATTATGGACCATGCTTGGTCAGGACAGGAGCAAGGCCTCACTCTTCTGCATCAGCTTCCCTGAGATTCATGAGATTCCTGCCCAGAGGAAGGAACAACTGCCTGGAGGCAGGAGGCGATTCTTGGAGGACGACCTCACACGGGACTGAGACAAGACCCCACATGTCTGCAGCGGGGCATCCACACCCCCAAACAGCAGCAGTGTCGGGGAGCAGGGGAGAGCCTAACCTACAAGCTCAAAGACAGGTGGGTGGGCCAAGAGGGCCAGTGACCACGCAGCTCCAGAAAGTCCCAGCCCCCAGCGGCTCCCGAGTCGGCGTCCAACAGGGCAGGGTTGCAGCAACGAAAACAAGTGACAGGTCGTCCCTGGTAGTGCAGTGAATAAGAGTTCACCTGCCAATGCAGGGGGTGCGGGTTCAGTCCCTGGTTCGGGAAGATCCCACAAACTGCGGAGCAGCTAAGCCCGTGGGAAACTGGCACACCTAGAGCCGTGCTCTGCAACTGGAAGCCACTGTGATGAGAAGCCCGCACACTGCAGCCAGGGAGTAGCGTCTGCCTGCCACCACTGGAGAAAGCGCCAGAGCAGCAGCAGAGACCTAGCGTGAAAACAAAGTTAATTAGTTTTAAAAAAAGTGACAAACACATCCCCTCAAAATAGAAAGGCTATCTGAACTAAAAGCTTCCCCCTGACTCTAGGGAGGTCCGCAGGCCAAACATGAGCTACTTTCCCACCCTGAACCAGCATTTAAATGACCCCGAGGCCCCTGACCAATCCTGGCTTTAGGGCCAGCCTCATCCAGTTCTCCCCCGCAACTCAGGTGGACCGGCCCAATCCCTGCACTTCACTTCTTGGGGGACAGCGACACTTGCTGGCCATCATGGTTACTAGGCGCCAGCGCTCGGAAATTAAATAGGCTCTTTCCTCCTCCTGTGAAAGCTCTGTGTGAGAGTGGTGTCAGTGTGAGCATAACAGAGATTATACCCTGCTCCACCCTCCGGGGGGCACTTTCAGTCTCCTAAGCAGCAAACATATTTTAAGGAGTGTCCATGTCAAAGTATCCTTTCCCCTTCACCCTGCACCGAGGGTAGGAGAGTCTGGGCTTGTGAGTGCGCGCACACACACAACTAGATGTTAGAGACAAGCAAGGCACAGTGATGGCACCTGGAAAGGTTATCAAAAAGGGATATAAGTAACTTCCCTGGTGGTCCAGTGGTTAAGACTCTGAGCTCCCACTGCAGGGGCTGAGGGTTCGATTCTGGGTCAGGGAACTAAGATCCCACATACCGAGTGGTGTGGGCTCCCCCCCAAAAAATTGAATGAGTCTCTTCCCAGCAGGGCCAAGACCCAGCTGCAGGCCCAGGCCACCTGCTTGGTGAGTTAATGAGGGCGTCAGTGATCTCTTCAGACATGGGTCAATTCACACATGCAGAGACCTCACTGCTTCCCAGCTCACCAGTTAAAGAAGGGCCCACGTGTCTTTGTCATTCCTCTCTTCCCTGCTCCTTGCCTCAGGGCGGGCTGCAGAGCTGGCAGAGGAGCCCAGCTGTGAAAGATGAATTCAATAGTTCATTCAGGAAATAGTCTACAGTCCAGCCACCATATGCTGCAAGAAAAGCAGAGAACACGACCACTAATGCAAACGTGAAATATGAAGGTTGCTCATGTTGCAGGTGGGAGACAGACCGACAAGAAATAAGGGACAAAGGTGCTTCCTGAAGTCATGAGGGAGGTGACACCTTGCTGACGGTTTTACGTCGAGGGGGCAATGTGAAGGACCCCTTAGATTGGTGGCATGTGGATACATTCATGAGAATGCACCTGAGGAGCCAGCCAGGAACGGGAGGACTGTTCCTGGCAGGAGCTGGCAGGTACACAGCCCTGCGAGGGGACCGAGGGGGTGCAGGAGGAGGGAGGGGTGCATCCAGGACGGAAGGCCACCTGTGCAGCTGTCGTCACGGACAGCGGCGGTTAATCCTACAGAAGGGGCCCTTCCCTACAGTCCAGGAGAGAACAGGTGTATCAGAGTCATCTTGCCGAAGTGGCATTTCCTCTGCAGGAAAGAATGTTTCGCCCAAGATTAAAAACAGGAATGAATATAGCTTTCCCAGGGGCAATGGCCTACTGTAGAGGAAGTAAATTAGATACTGTGTTTGGTTTTCAAATCACAGGCAGATTTTTATTAGTAAGCGGAGAGGGACAATCTGGGTTCAGCAAGATAGGTGCCCACCATGTGCTGACTGCACCGCCAGGTGGGGCTATGGACTCAGAAGTGGGGCCTGGTCCAGCCGGCGGTCGGGAACCTGGGCCCGTCTCTCCCAGAGGGAGGTGAGCTGCCTTCCTTCTCAAATGTCACAACAGATGTTTGCTTTGCTTTCTTTTCGCAGAACCTGTGCTCTTTCCTCCCCCTTTCATATTATCTTGTGTGCCTGCATTTGGTCACTGGGCCAGCACGTCCCTCTGGGGAGGAGGGGAAGGACCTTAAGTTCAGGGAGTTTGGCCCTGGTGATGCTCCTAACCAGAGCCTGCATGTCTGAGGTATGAGGCTGGGGCACAAACTCCGTGATGGAGAAACAGTTCTCTAGGGATCACTTATTCATTGGAAGGATGGATACTGAGGCTGAAGCTCCAAAACACTGGCCACCTTATGTGAAGAACTGACTCTTTGGAAAAGACCCTGATGCTGGGAAAGATTGAAGGCAGGAGGAGAAGGGGACGAGTCAACAGAGGATGAGAGGGCTGGATGGCATCACCGACTCGATGGACATTGAGCAAGCTCTGGCAGATGGTAGGCAGAGAAGGCTGGCGTCCCTGGGATCACAAAGTCCGACACAGCTAAGTGACTAAACAATGACAGGGGTAACTTAGGAGATGGAGGAGAAGCAGGGGTCGTCTGAGTCCTTAACAAGCCCGGGGCAGTGCCAGCTGAGCCAACGTCACAGATTCCGAGAGGATGGCCCGCTCCTGGCCCCGATGTAGACAAGGAGCCTGAGGCTCAAGTCGGTCATCCGAGTCACAGACTGGCGCCTGACACTGACTGCATAGCCAGGAACTTGCTCTCTGTGAAGTCAAGGGCCAACGGCGCCTTCTAGATGGGCACAAGTGAGGATGCTGTTAAGTCAGCTGCTACTTTCCTCTAGTTTGGAAAAGGAAGTGAATCCGGTTCCAGACAAACTTGGGTTTGGTTTGGCAGGAGGCAAGCTTTTGTTCCCTGGAGTGTTTTAGAAAGTTTCACAAGAGGTTAACTGTTGAAGAACAGATAGGGGCAGGGGCAGGCAGGAGGGAGGCCAGCCTGGACCAGGGCCTGGATGCAGGACTGGACGTGGGACAGCTCCACAAGGCCCTCCCCAGCACAGCGAGCAGGAGGCCCGGGGAAACGCCAATAGCCAGCAATCTTCTGTCACAGGCGTCCTGCAGTCGTCTGCCTTGCCATGTCCTGCTGTTTTGGGATCTGTGGCCTCTGAGGCTTTGAGTTTTCCACCTGGGCTGGCAATTACAGAGAACTGCTCTGGTTAAAGGAGAGGCTAGCTGGGCAAAGAGGGTAGGAATTCTGCCCAGCAGTGGGTGGGTCTCAGACAGTGGATGGCCTTGGGCACCAATCAAGACACTGGGGCTTCAGAAACAAACTCACAGGTACCAAAGGGGAAAGGGACGGGGGAATAGGTCAGAAGTGTGGGATTTACAGATACAGACTGCTCTACATAAAATAGATAAGCAGGGACTTCTGTGGTGGTCCAGATGCTTAGATTCCGAACTCCCAATGCAGGAGGCTTGGGTCTGATCCCTGGTCAGGGAACTGGATCCCACATGGGGCAACTAAAAGAAGATCCTATATGCTGCAACTAAGACTTGGCACAGTCAAATAAACAAGTATTTTTTAAGTAATAAAAAATAAAATAAGCAATAAGGATTTAGTGCATAAAACAGGGAAGTATATTCAATTTCTTATAATAACCTATAATGGAAAATAATCTAATATACATTTACGTACAAAACTGATTCACTTTGCTCTACACCTGAAAGTAACACAGTATTGTAAATCAACTGTGTGTGTGTGTGCTCAGCCTCTTCCGTTGTGTCTGACTCTTTACAGCCTCACGGACTGTAGCCCGCCAGGCTCCTCTGTCCATGGGATTCTCCAGGCAAGAATACTGGAGTGAGCTGCCATCTCCTTCTCCAGGGCTTCTTCCCACCCAAGGATCGAAACTGGGTCTCCTGCATTTCCTGCATTGGCTGGTGCATTCTTTACCAGCTGAGCCATCAGAGAAGCCCAAATCAACTATACTTCATTAAAACAAAGAGAGGCACTGGGGTTTTCATCCTAAGCCATGAAAGGGCTGGTGCAGGGGAATAACATGGGTTTTCAGAAAAATAATCCAGGGGCAGATGTAGGATTGATCCGCGGACTGGAAGGTGGGTGACCAGAAAGTTTATGGGACGAGCTGATCTCTTGTGATTTCTTGTTTGCCGGTCCCTCAGACTGGGATGTCCCTTCCTGCCCTGACCCCCCACCGCCCCCCACCTGGGAACACGCCCCTTCATTCCAACAATCCAGCTAAGGCTCTTCTCTCTGGAAACCTCCCCACCCCAGCTCCCAGGCATGGCATCTCCAAACGTAACCCACAGAACTGAGCTTGTATAACAGCGCTCTGTAGAAAGGTAACAGCTTGAAGACAGGGGGTGTGTTTTCTCCATTTTTATAACCAGTGCTCAGCTCTGCTTGTGACAGACTGTGACGCTGAAAGAACGATGAGGGATGAACAGGGCAGCTGGGTGATTGAAGGGATGAACGCACTCCTTGGAGACAAGCTCTGGCAGAGTGACCCAGGACGTTTGGGTGAGGATTCACGCGTGTGCAGGCTGCCCTCTTCCCCTTCTGACCATCCTCCCAATTGGTGGAGCCCCTCTCCGTGTGGACGGGTCTCGTGGGCAGGAACGCTGCAGTGGGGAGTGGGTAGAATTGTTAAGAGAGAGTGTGTGTGTTTCTGGCTGCTTGCTGCCCAAAAGCCAACAAACAGGCTAGCCTGGTGGAAAAGAAAGTTTGCTTTACTTCAGATGTCAGCAACTGGGGGGCCCAGCGGGGAGCAGACATCTGTCCAAAGACCAACTCTCCCCACCGCCAACAAGCAGAGGGTGAGAGCTTTTACAGACGTGGTGTTGGGCCGGGGGGCTACACGCAGAAACAAGCACAGCCGTCTCTGACAGTCATCTTCCATTGCTCATCAGTGGTCTGTCCAGCATCACCTCGGTTGTTTTAGGTACAGTTAATCTTCAGCTCCGGGGTCCATTCGTTCTGATTTCTTTGCGGCCAGTTCTTGGAATTGTGGCAGCTCTTATCATGGGTACAGTCTGGGCATCAAGTAGTTAACTTCCCCTGGGCTTTCAGTCTCTATGAGACAGCTCACAGGATATGGCTCAGAATATTATCTGCAGCCCTTGAGAAAGAACTAAAGGTCCTTGACTATTCTTAATGACTGCATTATTATTATTTAGTCTCCTTCGACTGCTTTCCTTTGTTTCCACAGTTCTCACTTCTCTGATGAAACTTATTCTCTGACTAAAGATAGACAAAAGGCATGCAGAGGTCATGGTTGCAGGGCAAGGACCGTAGGGTCCCGCTCCATCTCAGGATGCCGAACCCACCCAGGGCATTTCAGCTGCCCTCGAGGCCACACTTTCCTCAGGGCCCAGGGCTGCGGGTGCATCCGGATGAAGTCGTCTCTTCTGTATCACCTTTGTGCCACAGGCCCCGTGAGTTTTCTACCTCTGGACTTCAGTTGTGTCCTACCCTTTGAGACCACATGGCCTATAGCCTGCAAGCCTCCTCAGTCTAGGATTTCCCAGGCAAATGGAAGGGGTTGCCATTTTCTTCTCCAAGATAGCAATGGAATCCACATCTCCTGCACTGCAGATTCTTTACCTCTGAGCCACCGTGGAAGGTGACTAGAGGTCGACAAATATAAATCACCATTTGTACATTGTCTCAAACGTGCTTCTTATGTAAGCCCTCATTTGACACCTTGTCACTTTTATGTTACTGGCTTGTCACATGTCTGACCGTTCTCCACCAGTGACACCAGTCTGCATTGGCTAGTACCTGTGCTTTTCTCAGTGGATGCTCCCTGGGCCCTGGAAAATGCAGTCCACGTATGCGTGCTTTCCTTCTCTGGGAAGAAGCAGAGCACCCCAAAGGAGAAAGCTCACAATTGGAGGTGCTCCTAATGAGCACAAACGTATGGTTGTCTCTCTGGCTGGCCAGCTTGGAAGCCTCCTGGCTTGGGAGAGGTCAGATGGCAGAGTGGTCAAGCCCTACCCCCAGCTCTGCTCGTCACTGACTGTGTCACCTTGGGTAGCTCACTTGACCTCTCTGAGCCTCAGCGTGCCCTTCTGTAAGGCCACGTCAGGGTCACACCTACACCGAGACAGTGAGGGCAAAGCACTTCTACAGGAGCTGTTAGCCTCCTTCTAAGCCCGCCTCTCCAGCCCTTCCTCTGGAGCTTGGTCCACAGCCAGGGAGGGGCCCTTCTGGTTGCCGCAGAATAAGGACTGAACAGAACTGCGTGTGACCAAGTCTCCCTCCACTCAGCCTCTCAAGTGGGACACAAGGAGGTTCTCAGCAGATCTGCTAAGTGGTTTCTCAGATGATGATCCAGCATGAATCACTGTGTCTGGGAGAGTCCTGCTGACCTTCCAGGCTCTGCAGGGGCACAAGAGACCTCTCCGTGATGTCCTTAAAAGGCCGGGGTCATGCCTCCCAAATCCACGTCTTGCCAGAGACATGTCTATCCTTCTAAACCCCAATGACCTTGTTTGGGGTTTCAGGCAGAATGATGTGAAGATGAGACAGGATGCCAACCGGCCATGTGGCGTCACGGCGCTGAGCATGGGGAACGTGAGAACCCAAGGACACAGTAAATATTTACTGAACGTGTTACACTGAAGGCACAGCCCTTGAGTGTGGCCCTCTCTGGGAAAAAATTCACGAATTCCCCAGCCAGTAAGTCAGCTTGTGTTTATCATCTGTGGACTTTTTAACCAAGATGGGTTGTGGCTTCCTTTTGTGGTGGGTAATGCTAGCAGCCCAGTGACTTTGGACTCACTCCGCTTGGCAGTATAGCCTCAGTTGGTTTCGCTTCTTTTCTTGTTGTTGTTTAGCTGCTCAGTCATGTCCGACTCTTTGGGACCCCAAGGACTGTAGCCCGCCAGGCTCCTCTGTCCATGGGATTTCCCGGGCAAGAACGCTGGAGTGGGTTGTCATGCCCTCCTCCAGGGATCTTCCCAATCCAAGGGATTCAACCCATATCTCCTGTGACTCCTGCATTGGCAAGTGGATTCTTTACCACTGAGCCACTTGGGAAACCCTTTGACGTCTTTGCCACCTGACAGTTCACCCAAGAAACTATTTTACCACCTCCGGGTGCAATACCTGAAGCTGTGCACTCAATACTAAAATTCTTCCTTCATTCCCCATTTCCATGCGAGGGAGGAGCCTGGCACGCCCCTTCCTTGGCACGTGAGATTGATTCCCTGTCTTGCCTTCCTGGCTGCAAAGATCTTTCCTCTGACCGAGACTGTGCCCCCAGGACACACAACAGGGCAGCTGGCAGACGTCGGCTTCACAGACACTTCCTACTCACCCTGTTCCGTGCACTGGGCACACAAGTGCTCCGCACTTGTTCACACTGAAGGTGAACAAAAGAAAGGCAGTGCTGGCCTCGTGGGGTTCCCAGGCTAGTGGGGGACAGTTGTAACCCAGCGTGGTGCCCTGATCTGGATGAAGCACAAGCTGGACTCAAGATTGTCAGGAGAAGTAGCAACAACCTCAGATATGCTGATGACACCACCCTTATGGCAGAAAGTGAAGAGGAACTAAAGAGCCTCTTGATGAAAGTGAAAGAGGAGAGTGAAAAAGTTGGCTTAAAACTCAACATTCAGAAAACGAAGATCATGGCATCCAGTCCCATCACTTCATGAAAAATAGATGGGGAAACAATAGAAACAGTGACAAACTTTATTTTCTTGGGCTCTAAAATCACTGCAGATGCTGTCTGCAGCCATGAAATTAAGACACTTGCTCCTTGGAAGAAAAGTTATGACAAACTCGGCACATTAAAATGCAGAGATGTCACTTTGCCAACAAGGGTCTGTATATTCAAAGATTTGGTTTTTCCAGTAGTCACATTCAGATATGAGTTGGACCACAAAGAAGGCTGAGCACCAATGAACTAATGCTTTTGAACTGTGGTGTTGGAGAAGACTCTTGAGAGTTCCTGGGACTGCAAGGAGATCCAACCAGTCCATCCTAAAGGAAATCAACCTTGAATATTCACTGGAAGGACTGATGCTGAGGCTGAAGCTCCAATACTTTGGCCACCTGATGGGAAGAGCCGACTCATTGGAAAAGACCCTGATGCTGGCAAAGACTGAGGGCAAAAAGGAAAGGGGGCAACAGAGGATGAGATGGATGGATGGCATCACTGACTCAATGGACACGATCTCGAGCAAACTTGGCTGAAGCTCCAATACTTTGGCCACCTGATGGGAAGAGCCGACTCATTGGAAAAGACCCTGATGCTGGCAAAGACTGAGGGCAAAAAGGAAAGGGGGCAACAGAGGATGAGATGGATGGATGGCATCACTGACTCAATGGACACGATCTCGAGCAAACTCTGGGAGATAGTGGAGGACAGAGGAGACTGGTGTGCTGCAGTCCATGTGGTCACAAAGAGTAGGACATGACTTAGTCACTGAACAACAACACGGTGTCCTGACAGGGAGCATAGGGCACTCTATCTTAGGGTGCTGGGCACCCCTGGAATCAGGGAAAGCTTCACGGAAGCTCTCTGCCCTGGCCCCAGACTTGAGCAGCAGCCCTTGAACCTTGAGGGTGTCTCTCCCCAATGCCCCCCCCCGCCCCCACAAAGAGACTGTGGGGTCTTGCAGGCAAGCCAACGGCCCTCCGTCTGGGCCCCCTGTGGAGGCTCCACCTGGGGAAGCCGAACACCCACAAGGTGCCCAACGTGGTGCCTGCCCCAGAGCAAGGCAGCAAAGTGAAACTGTTTTCACTAAAGGACTTTGATCAGAAAATAATGGGCTGCATGCTGAGGCTGTGGTCACTTGCTCACCATCCCACAGTCCACGTGGGGGAGCTGGGAGTTTGGGGGAGACAAGGGTGGAGTGAAAGGAGCCACATGACAGGGACCTGGAGACAGCGGGCACCCTCTCCTTGTGGACAACGGGATTCTCCTAAAGGATTAGGATCCTTCCTTGCCCATGGTTATTTCTTTCAGTTTTACTTTTGCGATAGAATAGCAGTGGCTTGCCTTTCCTGTGGCAGGAAGTTCGTTTTTCTTTGCCTCTTATCTCTCTCGTTTGCCTCTCGCTTTTCCTATCCTCCACCCACCTCTCCTTGTTCACTTGAAATTAAATAGAATGAAAAGAGGCATCTTGATCCACCAGCTCTGAGCAAAGGGAAATTTGCATCTCTTCAATTGCTCCTAATTATTCATTTCCTTTCTCTCGTCCCCATCTCGAAAATAATTGCTGCATGAGTCATTTTCCCTAGCCGAGAACTGGAAGTGGCCGGGCTGCCAGCAGTGACTGAACGTTCCCCTCCAGAATCTTCAGGGTGGGTGAACTTTGATGGAGCGGTCCTGACGGAGGCCGAGTCCCTACAACAGGAGGGACAGTGGGCGCACGGAGCAGTGCTCCTTCGTCAGCACGCAGTCGTGTCACTATTGTTTTTACGTTTAATATTCATGACCTGCTCAGAGTAAATGCGGGGCTTCTCTGGTGGCTTAGATGGTGAAGAATCTCTCTGCAATGCAGGAGAACTGGGTTCAGTCCCTGGGTTGGGAAGATCCCCTGGAGAAGGAAATGGCAACCCACTCCAGTGTTCTTGCCTGGAGAATCCCATGGACAGAGGAGCCTGGCAGGCTACAGTCCATGGGGTTGCAAAGAGTCGGACGCGAGTGAGTGACCAACAGCTTCGCTACAGTATGAAGAGTGGGAGTGAAAGCCGCACAGGTGTGTCTGGCCCTGCGATCCCGACGATCACTATGGTATAGTTGGTGTTAAAGTGGAGCTATAGAAGTTCAAAGTCAACGATGACAACAATCCCTTATATTTGTCATCAACAGTTTATGATTTGGCTTCACACACATTTACAGATTGTGAAGTTTAGTGACTTGATCGAGTGGCAGAGCCAAGAATAGAACTCCCCTCCCTGGAAGCAGCTCCCAGCTTTCTACGTGCAGGTGGGTGCCGCAGAGGGACTCGCTGGACTCCGGGAAGGTGAAGCGGAAGACAAGGGAGCCAGGAGGAAGAAGTGGACGGCAGAATTCCAAAACAAGAGTGGCTGGGACTTCCCTGATGGGCCCGTGGCTAAGAATCCACTTTCTAATGCAAGAGACGTGGTTTTGATACCTGGCCGGGGAACTAAAATCCCACACGCCGCAAGGCAGCTAGATCAGAGCACCACTAGAGAGACGCCCCTACACGGCAATGGAAGATCCTGCATGCCTCAGCTAAGGGCCGACGCAGCCAAATAAATGGTATTAAATTTTAAAAAGTGGCTGGCCCTGAATATTCCGTCGGCATGGCCTCAGTGCCCACTCCTCCTCACCCCCAGGTCCCCACTGCCCCATGCGCTAAGGAGCAGTCTGCCTCAGAGCCCCAGAAATGCCTCTGCAACACTGACCCAGCCCAGCCTCGGATGCTGAGCCAAGTGCTTCCAGCCTCCTTGGCTCTGCCTTCCCTTCGCTCAATCTGTAACTGCTCAATCTCACCTGCCAGGCTGTGCATGGCCATGATGCCCTCAAGAGATGCTCTCATCTGCTGATCCTGGTCAGCGCTTTCCCTATTAGCTCTCCTCTCCTAAAACCAGGACTTTGGAGAGAAGTGCAGAAACCCAGGTCTGAGCTGTAAGGGATGGTCTCAAAGTCAGCTTCCCTCTGATCAGTGGAACTTTCATTACAATATAGAGGGGGCTCTTGGATTTGTTTGAGGTGAGGAGGAGGGTCTGGACCAGGAGTGCACCTGAATTCTTAGAGGGTTGCTGTTTGGTCAGCTGAGGAAGCCAAGGAAGGCAGGCGGATGTGATGGAGGAGGGCATATGGGAGACCACCGTTCCCAGAATCCTTGCAGCCACGACTGTGGATGTGGGTCAGGTGGGGAGCATGAGGCACGGGCTGTATTGCTGCTGCCCGCCAAGCCTGTCTGTGAGCACACCTACCCAGGCGACGGGCTTTTTTGCATCAGAATGAGCAAAGGCTGCCCCTTCCCGTGTCTGTTCATTAGCCCACGGATGTCCAGAGGCAGGGCGCCAGGCAGCAATTTTGATGCTGTCATGTGATTCAGGACCTAGACAGATGATTGTGAAGCGGGAGGCTTCTGTTTATAACCCATTACCTTAAATGTTGCCATGATTCTATAGGCAATTTAATACCCTTTGCCAAATCCCTGTCTGATGAAACTCACTGAGAGGACTGTCCTCTGCAAGTCAACTCTGCCCATGCAGGATGTGAAGACTTCCAAAGTCACGTGTGTGTGGCATTGTGAAGAAAAAACTTCTAGATTAAAGAAGCAAAACAGACATACCTAAATGCAAGCTCCTGTCCTGGAGTGAGAGAAATGCTAGAAAGCTCACTCTTGGTCAACTGACAATTTGAAAATAAACAGTGGCTTAAGTTAAAATTGCAAGTCTATGAAAATTCATGCACTTAATGACTTTGCTTATGTAAAAGAATATCCCTGTTCTTAGAAAATACACACTGAAGTATTTAGGAATAAAGGTTCTCAGTGGATGTAACTTACTCCCAGATGGTTCAAAAAAATGAGCTGTGGGGAGAGGGAGAGAGAGAATGATAGAGCAGTGGAGCAGACGAGTTAAAATGTTAACAGTAGGTGAATCCAGGTGAAGGGTTTATTACTGTTCTTTTATATTCTTGGTTTAAAAAAAAATTTTTTTTTTAAATTTTTGGCTACATTAAGTCTTAGCTGCTGCCCACAGGCTCCGGAGTGTGCAGGCTTCATTGTCCTGAGACATGCGAGATCTTAGTTCCCCAGCCGGGGATGGAACCTGAATCCCAAGCATTGGAAGGTAAAGCCTAAACAACTGGACCACTGGGGAAGTCCCCTCCTTTTACTGTTCTTGTTTCTAAGGAGACGGTCACTCCTAGGGCCACAAGTGCTTCTTAAACTGGGGGCCTCAGCACCTCTCCTTCCCCAGCCCCGGCACTGAATGTCCCTCCTGCCACATCCCCTTAGCGAGTCACTCCACCTCCCTGGGCTGGACCAGTGATGGATGGTCCCTTCGCTCCAGCCATCCCATATCCTCTGCCCCAGGCTTGCTGTGAGTCCCTGATGTGTCCTCACAGAGCAGATGGGATGCCCCCCACCAATCTCCCCAGGGCCCGGAGTAAGGATTATGTTTTCCTTCATTCCCTCCGCCTTGCCTGTTTGCTTGCAGCTATCAGAGCCACTCTCCTCCACTTAGCCAGGGAAACTGAGGTTATTGCATTGCCGTTTTACAGTGAGTGAAGGAATTAGATTCTAATAGGGTTTGTGTAGGAAATGAGTTTCTTAAGTACCAGGCTGAGCGGTTTCATATTGTAACTGAGGGAAAAGGAGCCTGAAAAATTATTAAACTCTCTTCTTAGGTAAAGAAAGATGAACCACAAGAGAAGGGCCATGCACTGACTCAGTCTGCAAAATTACCAGCGCCTGGGGGAGCTTCGGGTCCCTCCTGACGTGTAGAGAGAGGAAGTAAACACTTGTAACAATCTTTAGCAGCTGGACGTTTCTTAGAGACTGCTGGCTGCTCCTCCACGGAGCTATAATCCTTACATCTGACTCCTAGACTATCCGCTCGGGTATTCGCACAAGTACCCCAAATTCAACTTGCCCCAAACGTAATGTATCATCCCTTACAACCCACTCCCCTGCTACCCACCCACCACGGGCTATCCGGTCCCCTGGCTGGAAACCTAGGAGTCACTGGATATTCTAGACAGTTCCCTGGCCCTCATTAAGTGCAGCATCAGTGGCAGATGCCCTGCGGTCTAACCTTGAGGTATAATCTTGAGGTTTAACCTTGGGGTCCACCACCCTGGGATCTAAATCTGGAGTCTACTCTGGGGTCCAACCCTGGGGCCTAACCCTGGGGGCCACCACTCGGGATGCCATGATGCCCCCTTGGTCTTCAACTCTCCGGCTAGCATTCCGACCCTCAGCACTTCTCGCCTGGATCACAGACTAGCCTCCTCACTCCTTGTCCTCTTTAGTCCAGTTCCTCTGCAGACAACCCTCTCTCCTGCTGCTTTTATTTTTCATGTTTTTTAATATCTCATCTACAGGTTAGAAAATGAACACTACAGTCACCAGTGCCCAGATGAAGAGAGAGAAGAGAGAAGGCTGCCGTTTCCTTAGAGGAGCCGTGCAGCCCCCACCCCATGCATCCTCCTCCTTCTCCCCAGGAGGGAACCACGACCCTGACCCTGAGAGGGCTTCCACGTTTCTGCACACAATCCAGAGTCAGATCCTGGAGTCCCCCGCGACAGACCCAGCTGAGACTGTATGGATTCTCTAGGTTACTTGGGGAGGGCTGACATCTTTAAAGCATGGAGGCCTCAGTCCGTGTACACTGTCTATGTCTGTCCTTTCATGCTCAATGCAGATCTGTATTGAAGTCTGGTAAATATTTTGTTATTTTCCCCCAAGTTGTTTGTTGCTGTTTTACCAAAAAGCAGGTGGTTTTAGGTTGATCTTGGATCCAGAAACCCCTAACTCATCTGCAGAACCTACTACAAAGCTTTTGAACAGCGTCACCAAAAGCGTGTTCTTTTGTGGACAGGTGTTCACACAACGGTTTTGGGTTCTGAGTTCAAATATCCTGAGAGGGAGCATGCTAGGGTTTCTGGGGGTTAGACACCCCTGACCTGGTGAGGGGCAGCCCTGTGCGGGGAGTGATCACCCAGGCGAGGCAGGGTTCTCTGAGCCCCTCTTTGGGTCTGCACTGAGCTAGGTCCTGGGGGACCAGCCCCGCTCTTGGGGGTCTCCTTCCAGCCTGGCGGAAGCTAGAATTACTTGTTCTTTGCCAGACTACAGGGGTTTCTCTTCTGAGCCCAGCAAGTGCCCACAGCTTCCCTGCTTGTCCCTGGAACCACCCCTGGGCTCCCTTCCCCCTTGTCCCTCCAGCGTCCTTTCCGTGTCTGGCTCTTCCTCTTCACAGTAGCTCCCAGATCACAGAGCCCCTGAGGGAGCGGGGAACTCACCCCCGCCCAGCCAGCCTCTGCTGAAGTGATTGCTGGGTGCAGCTTCATTCCAGATGGCTCTGAGGGAACCTGGCGCCCAGAGTCCTCATGGGAGGGACTGACCAGGCTCTGTTAGACTCTGGCGGTCACATCCTTTCTCACCTCCTCCCCACTGTGCTATCCAGCCTCCCCAGGAGCTGCTCCTCCAAAAACTACTTGTCTCTCCATCTCTTCCTTCTGTTTCCCTTTTTAGTGAGACTATTTGGCCCAATCTGCATCTTCGCCAGACACCCAAGTAGGGAGGAGTTTCTAGGCACATGATTTTGTGTCCAACTGTGAAAGCAAGGTGCCCTCCCCATGATTCAGAGCAGGAACTCAACACAGGGGAAGGATGAGCTGACAGACCGAGCAGAGGGCTGAGGGGTGGCCAGAACCAGCAGTAGCAGGGAGCCGGACCCCTGCCCCCACCAGCCGGGAGGCAGGGCTGAACCCCCAGAGGGCCTGTCTGCAGGAGGTGGGGCCCCAGAGCCCACACCGCTGCTGCTGAAAGAACAGAAACCAGGCGGAGAGGTGGGAAGACGAGGCCTGACAGCAGAAAAGCAACAGGCCACGGACCAACTTCCAGCAGAGAAACCTGCTGCCCCAAGCAAGGGCATTTCTTTCCATTGAAAACACATCTGTGTTAAGAGCACATCCCTCCCAATCCAAGGGTCACACCAGAAAATCCAGGGCCAACCAGATGGCCTGAAATGCTCATCTGTGAGCGAGAGCAGCCATGACCTACAGAGATGTCATCAGAAGGCCCTAACTGGACCCGCCCCTGGATCTCTAAGACACCTGCAGCCGGGAGCCAAGCCCCGTGACCTCTGAGCTCCACCAAGATCCAGGGACGCAAGCCGGGTTCAGTGACCTCCCAGAGCTAAGCCCGTGGGCTCCAGTGGATGAGGGCCCTCCCCACCCCCGTGGGAACCCCTGCTTGGGGAGCAGCGTCAGGAGGAGCCCAGTCAGCTCTTCCCGCAGCCCCGGGGCTCTGGCAGCAATAGAACGATAAACAGGGCTGGAGCAGCTGGTGCAGGGACTTTGTGTCGGCTCCCTGGGAAAAGAGGACTGGCCTCAGCCTAGCAGGGTGATCTGTCATCATTTTCTGGGGGTTAATTATAAGCCGGAAACCAAAACTTTGCCAATTTTGCCCTCTCCTCTGAGGACAGCAGGCAGCTGACAAAGGTTTCACTTTGGGCAAAATGGTCCAACATGCCGTGATCTAGATTTTCCGGCCTCAAAAATAAGATCAAATGATTCGTTTGAAACTGGGCCACCACATCACGGCGAGAGGTGCCGGACGAGCCAGGGGCTGGGGAACTGTGGTGTCTTGGGAGCCTGACAAGATCACCCGGCTTGTCCCCCGCCTTCAGACAGGCAGCTGCTCATGGAGTCTGCACGGATGAGGGGTTTTTCTCATCTTATAGTCCTTCTAAGCAGATTTCACACTATTGTCAGTTGACCCTTTTTTTCGTATTTATTTATATGGCTGTGCCAGGTCTTAGTTGCAGCAAGAGGCATCTTTAGTTGTTGCGTGCGAACCGGTAGCTGCAGCACGTGGGGTCTAGTTCCCTGACCAGGGATCAAATCCAGGCCCCCTGAACGGGGACTGCAGAGTCTTAGCCAGTGGACCACCAGGGAAGTCCCCTTGTCCGTTGATTTTGACGGTCAACAGCTTGTTAAGAAATCCCCCCGCCTTGCTGTCCTAATTCACACAGCCTGCACCGCTTGCACAAGCCCTGTCTGCCTCCTTAGCATTCCTGGTACTTGCGATGCTGACCAATGATGACCCGCCTGTCACTACCCCAGGAGAGGGCCACACCTCCGAGGCGAGAAGTCAGCGTCTCCAGAGAAAAGGCAAAATCCAAAGATCTCCGCCAGGAAAGCAAGCATGGGAGGACAGAAGCAAATCTGGCTGTTGGGGCCACAGTCCCTCAGGACCTGCAGGAGCTCGGAGGACTCCCAGAGCACAGGAGTTACGGAGGGCTTCTGTGTCGCGGAGGAAGTGCAGGAGCTGGACCAACTGCCACCCACGGAAGGACCTCGGGGCGAGCGTGTGCCGCTCACACATGGCTGAGCGTGCTTTCTGGTCTCGGGGTGAGCGTGTGCCGGTCACACACGGCTGAGCATGCTTTCTGATCCCCGGGCTACACTCCAGACCCCCACCCCTACCCCAAGATGAGCATTCCCTCTAAACTCTTCTAGGGAGCAAGCTTTGATGGAAATTTTGAGCGGTACTGTGCTGTAGCATTTGTTTTGTGGGAATACTTGGCTGTCGTTCCTATTCACCTTGGGCTTTCCCAGTGGCTCAGCTGGTAAAGAACCTAGTCACTCGTGCTTGGTTGCCCAGTTGTGACTGACTCTCTGCAATTCCATGGACTGTAGCCCACCAGGCTCCTCTGTCCATGGGA
Organism: Oreotragus oreotragus; assembly: GCA_006410675.1. Lineage (NCBI taxonomy): Eukaryota > Metazoa > Chordata > Mammalia > Artiodactyla > Bovidae > Oreotragus > Oreotragus oreotragus. The sequence continues at coordinate 61,433 of SJYX01009969.1, read as the reverse complement.
TTCTCCAGGTAAGAATACTGGAGTGGGTCTCCATTTCCTTCTCCGAAGGATCTTCCTGACCCAGGGATTGAACCTGCATCTCCTGTATTGGCAGGTGGGTTCTTTACCACTGAGCCACTTGGGAAGCCCAAGGCTACAGTCCATGGGGTCACAGAGCTGGACAGAACTGAGCCCATGTGTGTACACTGTTCACCCTGCTGGCCAGATGCTTCCTGGTTCTTCTCTCATCTTTTCATTCATTCCCCAAACATTCACAGAGCAGTTACCATGTGCTCGGGGTCGAGGACTAGCTGTGAGCACAATCTGCCTGGTGCCTGTCCTGCGGGAGGGTCCAGTCTATAGGGAGCAGATTCTCCTGTTCCTGAGCCTGTGTCCCTGCTATCCCCTCCCTGGCTGTCTCCCTGCTGTCTACTCTCAGGGCCTTCTAAATGTGTGTGTGATCTCGTGTCTCTGTGAGACACTCCTGTGTTCTACCTGCAAGGTGATGTTGGGAAGGTATGTGGTCCAGAGGGTCCCAGAGAGGTCAGTGGTGCTATGTGGATGCTGAGCCACTTCTGGGCCAAGGATTGCTCACTTCAAGACTGGCCTGTTTCAAAACAGACATAACTGACAAAGGAAAATCCACTAGACTGCTATTAAAGTAGCCAGGTGCTCACTCACTTACCCCCCACAATGAGTCACAGTTAATCCCCAGACTTAATGAAATAGCACAGCTGGAGGAAGCCCCTGCTACCAGGAACATGAGTGATAAGGAACCTTGGTAATAGGACCAGACTTTCTGGAGCAGGATCAAGCCGTAGCCAGCCAGACTCCAGCCACTAGGGTTGGGAGATCAGTACCAGCGTGCTCTCACTCCAACCCCGCAGCTTGGCATTATCCGGCAGAGACGAGGTGAGAGGTAAACACACAACATAACATGAAACAAGACAGTGACCTTCCAGAGGCAGGTAGTTCACAGGACACCCACAAAGGCGTTTTGCCTCTTAACCAGCTCTCCCTCCTAACCACCTTAACCTGTTCTCTAGAATGAAAGAAGAAGAAATATTAACTACCCATGGGCCCTCTTACTCTTGCCTGGAAAATCCCATAGATGGAGGAGCCTGGTGGGCTGCAGTCCATAGGGTCGCTGAGAGTCGGACACTTACTGAGCAACCTCACTTTCCCTTTTCACTTTCATGCATTGGAGAAGGAAATGGCAACCCATTCCAGTGTTCTTGCCTGGAGAATCCCAGGGACGGGGGAGCCTGGTGGGCTGCCGTCTATGGGGTCACACAGAGTCGGACATGACTGAAGTGACTTAGCAGCAGCAGCAGCATGGGCCCTCTATGAAGTATTTAGAAAAAGATGAAGTGTAAAACTTGCCTGAATGTTACATGGAAGCCTGAATGGGAGGGGAACTTGGGGGAGATTGGGTACATATGCCTGAGTCCCTTCGCTGTTCACCTGAGATTATCACATTGTTAATCAGCTACTGTGCTGTACTTCAGAGAAGACAATGGCATCCCACTCCAGTATTCTTGCCTGGAAAATCCCATAGATGGAGGAGCCTGGTAGGCTGTAGTCCATGGGGTTGCTGAGGGTCGGACACAACTGAGTGACTTCACTTTCACTTTTCACTTTCATGCACTGGAGAAGGAAATGGCAACCCACTCCAGTGTTCTTGCCTGGAGAACCCCAGGGACGGAGGAGCCTGGTGGGCTGCCGTCTATGGGGTCACACAGAGCTGGACATGACTGAAGCGACTTAGCAGCAGCAGTGCTGTACTTAGTCACTCAGTCGTGTCCGAATCTTTGTGACCCTGTGGACGATAGCCCACCAGGCTCCTCTGTCCATGAGGATTCTCCAGGCAAGAACACTGGAGTGGATTGCCATGCCCTCCTCCAGGGGATCTCCCCAACCCAGGGATCAAACTCAGGTCTACCTACTGCATTGCAGGTGGATTTTTTACCAACAGAGCCACCAGGGAAGCCCATTAATCGCCTATATCCCAATACAAAATAGAAAGGTTTTTTAAAGAAGAAAATAGATACATGGATATGAATAACAAAACCACTTTGCTATACACCTGCAGCTAATACAACATGTTAATCGACTGTTGTGGTTCAGTTGCTCAGTTGTGTCGGACTCTTTGTGACCATGGACTGCAGTATGACAGGCTTCCCTGTCTTTCACTATCTCCTGGAAANGGTTTTTTAAAGAAGAAAATAGATACATGGATATGAATAACAAAACCACTTTGCTATACACCTGCAGCTAATACAACATGTTAATCGACTGTTGTGGTTCAGTTGCTCAGTTGTGTCGGACTCTTTGTGACCATGGACTGCAGTATGACAGGCTTCCCTGTATCTCACTATCTCCTGGAAATTGCTCAAACTCGTGTCCATCGAGTCAGTGATGCCATCCAACCATCTCATCCTCTGTCATCCCCTTCTCCTCCCACCTTCAATCCCTCCCAGCATCAGGGTCTTTTCCAGTGAGTCAGCTCTTCCCATCAGGTGGCCAAAGTATTGGAGCTTCAGCTTCAGCATCAGTCCTTCCAATGAATATTCAGGGTTGATTTCCTTTAGGATTGACTGGTTTGATCTCTTTGCAGTCCAAGGGACTCTCAAGAGTCTTCTCCAGCACCACAATTCAAAAGCATTAGTTCATCAGTGCTCAGCCTTCTTTATGGTCCAACCCTCACATCCATACGTGACTACTGGAAAAAACATAGCTTTGACTATATGGACCTTTGTTGGCAAAGTGATGTCTCTGCTTTTTAATATGCTGTCTAGGTTGGTCATAACTTTTCTTCCAAGGAGCAAGCGTCTTTAATTTCATTTCATGGTGGCAGTCACCATCTGCAGAGTGATTCTGGAGCCCAAGAAAGTAAAGTCTCTCACTGTTTCCATTATTTCCCCATTTATTTGCCATGATGTGATGGGACCAGATGCCATGATCTTAGTTTTCTGAATGTTGAGTTTTAAGCCAGCTTTGTCACTCTCCTCTTTCATCTTCATCAAGAGGCACTTTAGTTCCTCTTCTCTTTCTGCCATTGGAGAGATATCATCTGCATATCTGAGGTTGTTGATATTTCTCCCGGCAATCAGCTATACTTCAACATAGAAAAAAAAGAAAAAAAAAAAACTTGCCTGCAGTGATTGGAATGGCCTCTTAATGCCCACATCTGCATTTTCCCAGCTGAGTTTCCCTGCAGCATTTGGCCATAGCCCACTCTGTGACCATAGCACTGGGCAGAGCAGAACAGCACCCAGACAGAAGCCACAGGAAGTCCTGGCTCCATTAGGATTAGCACATGACGTATGTTGAGTGTTTTCCCAGACATATCTCCTACAATGTCCCTCTAATTATTTACTAGAAAAGAAAAAAAATTCTGGGGAAATTGAACTGCCTGGCTAGGAATGGCTGATTGTTTTTCTTTCATCTCATCTGTTTCTTAGGAGAAATAATCCACCAGTGAACCCCAGGCAGCCATGTTTCTAAACAAGCATGTTCGGTATAATAAGCCTGGTAAACTATAGTATTAATATTAACTCTGACTAGCTAGGCTCGGGCAAAGTGCCAGGATCAAGCATCAGAGGATGCTCTCAGGACCTCTTGAATCCAGACATCAGCTGTTACCTTTGGGTAACAGCATTTCCATCAGGCTCTGAACCAATCGATCATTTCCACGCCCTGCTGGAGGCAGCTGGTGAAGTGCAAGCTAGAGCACAGTTTTGTTTTTATTTCAGATGGTACGAGCATCTGATTGGACCCTTACACAATGGCATTCCAGCCTGGAAAATCTACCTGCTGGTTTCACCACCGACTGGGAGTTCTCAGAAGCAGGTGACACTTCCACAATAGCGGTGGCGATTTCATGAAACTGCAGCTTCTGGCTTGATTTCCCCTTCAACATTGCTTGCTCATAAGGCCAGTGACGGAGGAGAGACACTGTCGCCTTCTACGCCACCTTCAGCTTAGTCACCCCGAGTGATGTACACATGCATAACCACTCTTGTCTCAAAATAAAGCAAAGAAGGGAGTCAGAAAAAGAGTGAGGGGGTGTCTGCTTGCCAGAGGAGGGGTTGGCTCCTTTTTCTTCAGTCTAATGAGCTGTTGTTAATTCTTTTCTTCCCACTCAAGAATGATCACACTCCTGTTCCTTTCATAGTTTCCAGTAGAAAACACACTTATTTTCCAGAATAATATTTCTTCTTCTTTTTCTTTTTTTTGCCCTAAAGCAGAAGGGCTTCCAGATCGATAAACAAAGGTTGGTGACTTTCATAAGACATCAGTAACTAAAGTTCTTCACTAAATTTGAATGTGATTCTGAGTCATAGTTTTAATTATGCTCATTTAACTTTGTGTTTGGGGGTTACTGCTCTAAGAGTTTTTAACATCAGTTCAAACAAAAGTCACCAGAAAAGCATGTCTATGCAGGGGAAAAGCTAAGTAAACCAGAGAATGCGCCATACCAAACATCCAAGTACACTGAGTAGCTGTTAAATAGAAGCGTTAGCCATGGATATTGTTACATTTTTTAAAAAGGTCAAATTAGGTAACCTGATCTCATGTTTGCAGGAACAGAAGTAGGGTGTTCGTGAAGATGCTCAAAGTGCACAGAAAGGAGCCTGGGGATCGCTCGGGAGCCCCTACAGTGGGGGCACAGTGCTAGGGAACTGGGGTGGGAGCGGGAGGAAGGGGGAGGTGCGTTTCTCCCTTTCTCTTTTCTTGGCCACGTGGCATGAGGAAGCAGCTCCCTGGCCAGGAAAGCACCCACATCCCCTGCATTGGAAGTGCAGAGTCTTAACCCCTGGACCACTAGGGAAGTCCCGAGATATGCGTCTTCGATTCCTGTTGTGTCACTGGATCTGTTACAGGAAGAGTATCTCACGTCTGTAATATATATATGTGTACACGTACACACACGCATGCATGAGTAAGGATGCATGTGTATAAAAGAGAACAGTAACTTCACATTTTATTCCACTGCCACCGCAGCGTCCATATGGTAGTATGATCACTCCCGGAGGCTGGAAACTGTTCTCCTCTTTAGTTGATGGACTTTGGGAGGCTCTGTCTTTCCTTTATTGCAACGACTCCTGACCTTGAGTGCAGATTAGTATCACCTAGGAGCCGAGGCCACAGCTCAACCAAGGGAGCAAGCTTGGCATCCCTACCAGAGGAACACGTGGCACTGGGCCTCTTGAGGTGATGCCATAGGGAGCATCCCGTTTCACCTGTGAAACATTTCCTCCACCTACGGGGTATTTAACCTGCCCCTAAATGAAGGCTTTGGGGCTTCCCAGGGGGCACTAGTGGCGAAGAACCTGCCTGCCAATGCAGGAGACGTAAGAGGTGCTGGTTTGGTCCCTGGGTCGGGAAGATCCCCTGGAGGCGGGCATGGCAACCCACTCCAGTGTTCTTGCCTGAAGAATCCCATGGACAGAGGAGCCTGGCGGGCTACANCACTAGTGGCGAAGAACCTGCCTGCCAATGCAGGAGACGTAAGAGGTGCTGGTTTGGTCCCTGGGTCGGGAAGATCCCCTGGAGGCGGGCATGGCAACCCACTCCAGTGTTCTTGCCTGAAGAATCCCATGGACAGAGGAGCCTGGCGGGCTACAGTCCCTGGGCTCTCAAAGAGTCAGACATGACTTAGCGACTAAGCACAATTAAGCTTTTAGTCCTACCTTCAATGCACAGAAAATTCGATAGCTAGGACATCAAGATAATAACATGACAAGGATGTAATTAGACACGTGGGACATTCTACAAGACAAACTGGCCTTGCCTCTTCAGAAAATCAATATGATAGTGGAAAGCAGATCAATGGTTGCCTGGGCCCAGAAGCAGAGAGGGAGAATGACTGCCGAGGGGCACAGAGGAGCTTTTTAGGATGACAGAAATTTGTATCTTGATTGGCATCATGATTATTAACTGATGCTTGCATCTGTCAAAGGTATGAACAGTACATGTGAAATGACTGCAATTTACAAAATCTAAATTATACCCCAATACAGTTGATTTTAGAAACAAAAACAAAGTATCAGTGTCAAGAACTGAGACAACTGGTCCATATTTAAATAGACTAAAGAGCCTTTATAACCAGATGTGATGAGAGAAACTTGGTAAATGTGGGTTTGAAAAAACGTGAACAACCAAGAAAGGCACTCTGGGAATAACTAGGAGAATTTACACAAGGACTGGATATTAGATCATATTGAAGACTTTTCAAAATTTCATATGGTTGTGTAAGACAATATTCTTATTATTAGAAGATGATTACTGAAATATTTAGGAGAGGGGACTTCCCTGGTGNACCAAGAAAGGCACTCTGGGAATAACTAGGAGAATTTACACAAGGACTGGATATTAGATCATATTGAAGACTTTTCAAAATTTCATATGGTTGTGTAAGACAATATTCTTATTATTAGAAGATGATTACTGAAATATTTAGGAGAGGGGACTTCCCTGGTGATCCAGTGGTTAAAACTCTGCACTCTGCGATCCCTGATCAGCTAATTTGATCCCATTCACCCCAACAAAGAGTAAAGATCCCAAATGCTACAACTAAGACCCAGCACTGCCAAATAAATACATAGAAATAGATAGAAGTAAATTTTTTTTTTAAGATCATATGACTCTCCTACTGGAAACTCTTCAACTGACCTCCACTGCACTAAAAATAAGATGCAAATATCCTCCCAGGTCCTTCCTGATCTATGCCTTGCACCACTCTTTCAGCAGTTCTGTGGCCTTTCTACTCCTCGAACATATTAAATTTCTTCCTCCCTGAGGACCTTTGGAATGTTCTTCCTAAAGATCTGCACATGACCTCTCACCCTTGTCTCACATCACTTCCTCACTAGCCCCTCCACCAGCACCCCACTCCCCTCTAGAGGCCTTCAGCCTGGGTTATTTCTACCTCAATGAAACCTCTGCTGTGCCCACTTTCTGTTTTGCCTGAACATCCTTTTCACCTTCGACCTTTCTTCTTTGAGAATAGCACAGAGCCAGATTTTGTTAATTTCTCATAAGTATGAATTTGTTACTCTGCTCATTAGTATATAATTCAATATATGATTTAGCTGCCCGAGTTTATCATGATGGCTTGTTATGGAGACTTGTCTCTACCAGACAGTTCTTGGTTTTCTATTTATCATGCATTTTTCATGCTTCTTTTTGCTCATTTCCTACCTGCGATATTTTTTCATTCTCTTAGTTTCTTCTTTTAGTTTGAAAATTATATATTTTATTTCTTTTTTATTTAATTTTATTTTTGGTTGCCCTGGGTCTTCATTGCTGCACACGGGCTTTCTCGAGCTGCAGTGAGTGGGGGGCCACTTTTCACTGTGGCTTCTCTTGTTGTGGGGCGTGGGATCTGGGCACATGGGCTCAGTAGGTGTAGCACAAGGCCTTAGCTGCTCTACGGCACGTGGAATCTTCCTGGCCCAGGGATCAAACCCATGTCCCCTGCTTTGGCTGGTGAATTCTTAACCACTGAACCATCAAGGAAGTCCTACATTGTGTTTTTGTTGTTAAGTATTATTTTAACCGTGTGTACTTAACTAAGCGTGGGCGGCTGTGACCCGCGCACTAAGCACAGCCGAGAGGAGTTACCCCACGTCGGAGGTCAGGGGCAGGAGCCGTGAGTGCCAGGCTGCAACGGCACAGGAACAGCCGAGAGGAGCAACCCCATGCCCGAGGCCAGGGGCGGCGGCCAAGAGGAGCAACCCCATGTCCAAGAGCGGTGGCTGCGCGGGCGCAGGAGGGCCTAGAGGAGCTATCCCACGTTGAAGGACAGGAACGGCAGCAGTAAGGAGATACCCCTCGTCCAAGGTAAGGAGCAGTGGCTGTGCTTTCCTGGAGCAGCCGTGAAGAGATAACCCACGCCCAAGGTAAGAGAAACCCAAGTAAGATGGTAGGTGTTGCAAGAGGGCATCAGAGGGCAGACACACTGAAACCGTACTCACAGAAAACTAGTCAATCTAATCACACTAGGATCACAGCCTTGTCTAACTCAATGAAACTAAGCCATGCCCATGGGGCAATCCAAGACGGGAGGGTCATGGTGGAGAGGTCTGACAGAATGTGGTCCACAAGAGAAGGGCAACCACTTCAGTATTCTTGCCTTGAGAACCCCATGAACTGTATGAAAAGGCAAAATAATAGGATAATGAACAATGAACTCCCCAGGTCAGTAGGTGCCAATATGCTACTGGAGATCAGTGGAGAAATAACTCCAGAAAGAATGAAGGGATGAAGCCAAAGCAAAAACAATACCCAGCTGTGGATGTGACTGGTGATAGAAGCAAGGTTCGATGCTGTAAAGAGCAATATTGCATAGGTCCATGAATTAAGGCAAATTGGAAGTGGTAAAACAAGAGATGGCAAGAGTGAACGTTGACATTCTAGGAATCAGCAAACTAAAATGGACTGGAATGGGTGAATTTAACTCAGATAACCATTATATCTACTACTGCAGGCAGGAATCCCTCAGAAGAAATGGAGTAGCCATCATGGTCAACAAAAGAGTCTGAAATGCAGTACTTGGATGCAATCTCAAAACGGCAGAATGATCTCTGTTCGTTTCCAAGGCAAACCATTCAATATCACAGTAATCCAAGTCTATGCCCCAACCAGTAATGCTGAAGAAGCTGAAGTTGAATGGTTCTATGAAGACCTACAAGACCTTTTATAACTAACACCCAAAAAGGATGTTGTTTTCATTATAGGGGACTGGAATG
>SJYX01009969.1:26690-51632 GCA_006410675.1 Oreotragus oreotragus | reverse complement strand
GGGGCTCCAAAATCACTGCAGATGGTGATTGCAGCCATGAAATTAAAAGATGCTTAGTCCTTGGAAGAAAAGTTATGTTCAACCTAGATAGCATATTCAAAAGCAGAGACATTACTTTGCCGACTAAGGTCCGTCTAGTCAAGGCTATGCTTTTTCCTGTGGTCATGTATGGATGTGAGAGTTGGGCTGTGAAGAAGGTTGAGCACCGAAGAATTGATGCTTTTGAACTGTGGTGTTGGAGAAGACTCTTGAGAGTCCCTTGGACTGCAAGGAGATCCAACCAGTCCATTCTGAAGAAGATCAGCACTGGGATTTCTTTGGAAGGAATGATGCTAAAGCTGAAACTCCAGTACTTTGGCCACTCCATGCGAAGAGTTGACTCATTGGAAAAGACTCTGAGGCTGGGAGGGATTGGGGGCAGGAGGAGAAGGGGACGATAGAGGATGAGATGGCTGGATGGCATCACTGACTCAATGGACGTGAGTCTAAGTGAACTCCGGGAGTTGGTGATGGACAGGGAGACAGGGAGGCCTGGCATGCTGTGATTCATGGGGTAGCAAAGAGTCAGACACAACTGAGTGACTGAACTGAACTGAACTGACAATATACAGCCTTGATGTACTCCTTTCCCGATTTGGAACCAGTCTATTGTTCCATGTCCAGTTCTCACTGTTGTTTCTTGACCTGCATACAGATTTCTCAGGAAGCAGGTCAGGTGGTCTGGTATCCCCATCTCTAAGAACTTTCCACAGTTTGTTGTGATCCACACAGTCAAAGGCTTTGGCAAAGTCAATAAAGTAAAAGTAGATGTTTTTCTGAAATTCTCTTGCCTTTTCGATGATTCAACGGATGTTGGCAATTTGACCTCTGGTTCCTCTGCCTTTTCTAAATCCAGCTTGAACATCTGGAAGTTCATGGTTCACATACTGTTGAAACCTCGCTTGGAGAATTTTGAGCATTACTTTGCTAGCATGTGAGATGAGTGCAATTGTGCAGTAGTTTGAGCATTCTCTGGCATTGTCTTTCTTTAGGATTGGAATGAAAACTGCCCTTTTCCATTCCTGTGGCCACTGCTGAGTTTTCCAAATTTGCTGGCATATTGAGTACAGCACTTTCACAGCATCATCTTTTAGGATTTGAAATAGCTCAAGTGGAATTCCATCACCTCCACTAACTTTGTTTGTAGTGATGCTTTCTAAGGCCCACTTGACTTCACATTCCAGGATGTCTGGCTCTAGATGAGTGATCATGCTATCATGATTATCTGGGTCGTGAAGATAGTGTATTCTTGCCACCTCTTCTTACTATCTTCTGCTTCTATTAGGTTCATACCATTTCTGTCCTTTATTGAGCCAATATTTGTATGAATGAGAAAAGTAATGTCTCTCCTTTTTATTTTTATTTTTGTTTTATTTATTTATTTATTTTTAGAGCTTCCATTTTACTGTTTGGGAGTTCGTGTACACCTGTGGCAGATTCATGTCAATGTATGCCAAAACCAATAGAGTACTGTCTCTACTTTTTAATATGCTGTCTAGGTTGGTCAGGGATCAAACCCATGCTCCCTGCATCCCTGCATTGGGAGTGTGGAGTTTTTTAACCACTGGACCACTAGGGAAGTTCCATGAAGTTACTTTAATGAGCAAACTTACGGATTTTGCTTAGTAATTTACTCAAGTCTGGTGCAAAATTATAAGATTGGCTTCATTTATTATTTTTTAAAAATATTTTATTTGTTTATTTTCGGCTGTGCTGGGTCTTCGTTGCTGCGTGTGGGTTTTCTCTAGTTGCAGCCAGCGGGGGCTCCACTTCGTCGTGGTGCGCGGGCTTCTCGTTGCCGCGGTTTCTCTTGTTGCAGAGCTCGGGCTCCAGAGTGCGAGCTCAGTAGTTGCGGCACAGGGGCTTAGATGCTCCACAGCATGTGGGATCTTCCGGGCCCAGGATCCAAACCCATGTCCCCTGCGTTGACAGGCAGACTCCTGTCCACCGTGCCACTAGGAAAGTCCAAAATTGGTTTCGTTTGAATGTCACACTCCTGTTTGTTGACCTTGTTTTCTAAAGCTATTGGGTGGCTTTCACTTCTGGGTTTTTAGGTCACTATCCACCTGTATGCCTTTACAGAAGCAGGGACACTTTCTGCCTAGGGTACCCTTGCTGCTTGTTCTCTGGCCAAAGAGTGCCTCCTTCTCAGGTTCAGCCTTCTCTGCGAAGCCTCCTTTCTTCCTTTCCAGAACGTACACAGGACTGGGAGATAGACTCTTGGAGGCACAACAGAACCTTGTGCACCAGAGCCCAGGGGAAAGGAGCAGTGACCCCCCAGGAGACTGTCCTGGACTTGCCTGTGGGGGTCCCAGAGTCTCCAGTGGAGGCGTGGGATGGTGGTGGCCTGCTGCAGGGTTGGGGGCACTGAGTGTAACTGTGCATGCAGGGATCTTTTGAGGGAGGTCACCACTATCTGCATTACCTCCTGCACAGTTTGAGTGAGTGAGTAAAGTTGCTCAGTAGTGTTTGACTCTTTGTGACCCCATGGACTGTAGCCTACAAGGCTCCTCTGTCCATGGAATTTTCCAGGCAAGAGTACTGGAGTGGGTTGCCATTTCCTTCTCCAGGGGACCTTCCCGACCCAGGGATAGAACCCAGGTCTCCCACATTGCAGGCAGATGGCCCCCAGGTAAATAGAAGGGAGGGAACACAGCCCCATGAATCAATAGAAAATTGGATTAAAGATTTACTGAGCATGGCCCCGCCCATCAGAACAAGGCCCAGTCTCTCCCTCAGTCAGTCTATCTCATTAGGAAGCTTCCATAAGCCTCTTATCTTTCTCCATCAGAGGGCAGACAGACTGAAAACCACAACCACAGCAAACTAACCAATCTGATGACATGGACTTGTCTAACTCAATGAAACTATGAGCCATGTGCTGTGTAGGGCCACCCAAGATGGACAGGTCATGGTGGAGAGTTTTGACAAAATGTGGTCCACTGGAGAAGGGAATGGCAAACCACTTCAGTATTCTTGCCTTGAGAACTCCATGAACAGTATGAAAAGGCAGAAAGATAGGACAATGAAAGATGAACTCCCCAGGTTGGTAGGTGCCCAACATGCTGCTGGAAAACAGTGGAGAATTATCCCCAGAAAGAAGGAAGAGATAGAGCCAAAAGCTGCTTTTATTGCACCTTAGATCTTGGGAATAACCTGTGGGTAAGGAATTCTTTTCCCTCAGCAGTCTGGAGATGTCATTAGGTAGCTGCTGGCATCTGCTACACCTGCTGTCAGTCAAAGTATCCTTGTTTTTAGGTACCTGTCTTTCTGGTGATGCTAGGCTGCTGATATTCTGTGGTTCTCCCTGCCACATCTGTGTGAGGACATATTTGTATCTATTCTGCATAAGACTGGGTGTGTCCCTTAAATCTACATGCTCATCTTTTGTTTTCCCTTTTATTACTATGACTATATCCTACATTTGAAACAGTACATGGACTGTACGGGTACAAAAGTAGTGAAATAAACACCTGGAGCCACCAACCAACTTAGGAGACAGAGCTTCATCAGAATATCAGAAGTCCCCGTGTGCTCTCCCTGACCACATCCCTCTGCATCGTCTAAGAGGTATTTGTACCCTTGATTTTTACATCAACAATTCCCTCGTTTTTCTTGAAGGATATACCACAATCGTATGAGTTTCTACACAACACATTGTTTAATTTTGCCTATTAGTCTGGGGCTTCCTTGGTGGTTCAGTGGCTTAGACTGTGGTCCCAGTGCTGGGGGGTCTGGGTTCGCTTCCTGGTCAAGGAGCTAGAACCCACAAGCCACAGCTATAAGTTTGAATGTCAAAACAAAGATCAAAGTTCCTGCGTGCCACGACTCAGCCAAATAAATAAATAAAACTAAATTTTTAAAAAATTTTCAACTATTATTCTACTCTATATTACTATAATCATATATTCTCCATGCTCTGTGACTCTTTTCATTCAGCATAATGCTTTTGAGATACATTCTTGTTAGTATAAGCAACTGTAGTTCACTTAAAGTACTGTATGATATTCCATTATATAAATATACCAGGAAATAAATATTTATGCCACGAATAGGTATATGAATAAATAAATTTACCATTACACACAGCCCCATTCTGATGACTAAATTTTGTTCTCAACATCAATTTTTGAAGGAGGCAAAGATTTCCTAAACAAGACACAAAAACTTTGGTAATAAAAGAAAAAAATGACTTCAGTTGGAAAATATTAAAATGAAGACTCCTATTCATCAAAGAGACATTATTAGCAGATTAAAAATAGAAGCTGCACATTGGAGGAAGCATTTGCAATACATGCTCAACAAAAGACTCACATTGTGAATAGGAAAAAAAAAACAAACCTTCAAATCGATAAGGAAAATAATATTTTGTAGAAATAATGAACAAAAGACTTGAACAGAAACTCAACAAAAGAGGATAGCCAATAAATATCTGAAAAGTTGTCGACTTCATTAGTCACCAGGAAATGCAAACTATAATTTTAATGTGATATCATTATACACTTACCAAAACAGCTAAAGGGAAAAACATTAAATACTGCAAGGATACAGAGCAACTTAGACTCCCACCTACTTCTGGCTGGTATGTGAATTTGCAAAACAAGTTTTGGAAAACTGAACATAACCTGAATGAAGGCTTAACATGCTTTCTCCACAATTCAGCAATTCTACTGCTAGGTAGAGATAGGTAGGGACCCACCAAAAATGTATAGAATGATTACATTCAGCACAATCTCAATCAAAGCATCAGAAGGTTATTTTGTAGATATCAGCAAATAAATTCTAAAGTTTATATGGAGAGGCAAAAGACTTAGAAGGACCAACATGAGGTTTAAGAATAGCAGAATTGGAGGACTGACACCAACTAGATCTAAGGCTTATTATAAAGCTGCAGTAATCAAGCAGTGTGCGGTCGGTGAAAAGATAGACAAATAGATCGACAGAACAAAACGGAGAGCCCATAAAGAGACCCACACAAATATAGTCACCTGACCTGTGGAAAGGGAGCGAAGGCATTCAATGGAGAAAAGACAGTCTTTTCAACAAACGGCGCTGATCAACGGGACATCCACACGTAACACAAACAAAGAATCTAAACCCAGACATTATACCCTTCACAAAAATTGCCTCAGAGCAGATCATATACCTAAATGTAAAATGCAAAACAACTCCTAAAAGCTAGCATAGGAGAAAATCTAGATGACCTTGGGTTTGGCAATGACTTATAGATTCAGCACCAAAGGCATAAACCATGGAAGAAAGAAGGGTGAGTTGAACTTCATTAAATTTTTAAAAATAGTTTAAACATTTTGTTTCCTATTAGAGTCCAGCCAGTTAACATGATGGTGATAATTTCAGGTGAACAGTGAAGGGACTCAGCCATACATATCCATGTATCCATTCTCCCCTCAAATCCCCTCCCATCAGGCTGCCACATAACACTGATCAGAGTTCCCTGTGCTATATGGCAGGGTTATTATTGGTGGTTATTCATTTTAAATATAGCAGAGTGTACATGTCGGCCCCAAACTCCCTATCTCTTTCCCCTATCCTTCTGTCCTGGCAACTATAGAACTTCATTAACATGTAAAACTTCTGCTCTGTGAAAGACACTGTCATGAGAATGAGAACATAAGCCATAAACTTGGAGGAAAAATTTGCAAAACACATATCTAATAAAGAACTGATATCTACAGTATGCAAAGAACTCTTAAAACTAAATAAGAAAACAAAAATGAATTTCAGCTGTGCAAAAGGGAATTGCCTGGCAGTCCAATGATGAGGACTCACTGCTATTACTGCTGGAAGTTTGGGTTCCATCCTGATTGAGAAATTGTCTCACAAGCCACTCAGTGTAGCCAGAAAAAAAAAAAAAAAANGAATTGCCTGGCAGTCCAATGATGAGGACTCACTGCTATTACTGCTGGAAGTTTGGGTTCCATCCTGATTGAGAAATTGTCTCACAAGCCACTCAGTGTAGCAAAAAAAAAAAAAAAAAAAATGAGTGAAAGATCTGAAAGGACAGCTCATCAAAGAAGACATATTAATACAAACAGCAAATAAATATATGAAAATATGATCAACATCATAGTCATTAGGGACTTGCAAATTAAAACAACAATAAGATATCACTGCACAGTACTAGAACGCCTAGAACCCCAGCTACTGATCACTCCAGTGCTGGTAAGGGTGTGACGCAACAGGAACTGTCACTCACTGCTGATGAGAATGCAAACTGGCACAGCCAGGGACTTCCCTGGTGGCCCGGTGGTTAAGAATCTGCCTTCCAATGAGGGGGGTACAGGTTGGATCCCAGGTCCGGAACTAACAGTCCATGTGCCATGCGGTGTGGCAAAACAAAACAAAACAAAAAAACTGTTCAAGTCCATGAGCCTGTAAAATTTATTTGTTTAAATCATCTACAATGGTTCAGTAATGAAATAGCCACTACATTTCTGGTGAAATAAATGCTATGCAAGAGAAATAAAAGTATAAAAACAAGAAAAAAAAATCATCTACAATGATTTATCCTTCTCCCAAGACTGACTTGGAAAATTACCTTAACTGGGATTTCTTTGGAAGGAATGATGCTAAAGCTGAAATTCCAGTACTTTGGCCACTTCATGCGAAGAGTTGACTCATTGGAAAAGAATCTGATGCTGGGAGGGATTGGGGGCAGAAGGAGAAGGGGACGACAGAGGATGAGATGGCTGGATGGCATCACTGACTCGATGGACGTGAGTCTAAGTGAACTCTGGCAGTTGGTGATGGACAGGGAGGCCTGCCGTTCTGTGATTCATGGGGTCGCAAAGAGTCAGACACGACTGAGCGACAGAACTGAACTGAGTGTGATTCTCACTGTTTTTGTTGTTGTTTTAATCACTTCAGTCATGTCTGACTCTTTTGTGACCCCATGGACTGTAGCCTGCCAGACTCTTTTGTCCATGGGATTTCCCAGGCAAGCATGCTGATTGCTTTTTGTATTACAAAGTCATTTTATCTCAGTTATAATTTTATTTTCATTTTAATGCTATGACTTTGTTGCAATGATCTGAAAAAGCTAATTTCAAAGAAGGATTATTTTCTCATTTTTATAATCATGTTCTTATATCCTGTAGAAAAATATTATCTGAAATGTGAAGAAGTCTTTTCTGATTTGAAAATTTAAGAAAATCTTTTTTCTATTATGTGTTACACGCTTCAGCCAAAATCTTTTAGGACCCACTTTATTCTCTGTGAGTAGCAAACCAAGAGAAGTTGCATTTTCTATCTTGAGGCTGTATCTACACAGTTTGCAACTGAGTGAAATGAATAAGCACTCGTGTGTGTGTGTGTGTGTTAGTCGCTCAGTCATGTCCAACTCTTAGGGACCCAGTGGACTGTAGCCCACCAGGCTCCTCTGCCCATGGGATTCTCTAGGGAATAGCATATACTTTGGGGAGCTTTTTGCCAGAATTAGTAAATTGCATTATCCTCATATAAGGAGAAGGCAATGGCAACACACTCCAGTACTCTTGCCTGGAAAATCCCATGGACCGAAGAACCTGGTAGGCTGCAGTCTGTGGGGTCCCTAAGAGTCGGACATAACTGAATGACTTCACTTTCCCTTTTCCTTTCATGCATTGGAGAAGGAAATGGCAACACACTCCAGTGTTCTTGCCTGAAGAATCCCAGGGACAGAGGAGCCTGGTGGGCTGCCGTCTCTGGGATCACACAGAGTCGGACACGACCGAAGCAACTTACCAGCATCCTCATATAAGGGGCTTCCCTGGTGACTCAGACAGTAAAGAATCTGCCTACAATGCAGGAGACCTGGTTTGATCCCTGGGTTGGGAAGATCCCTTGGAGGAGGGCATGGCAATCCCCTCCAGTATTCTTACTTGGAGAATCCCCATGGACAGAGGAGCCTGCTGCAGTCCATGGGGTCGCAGAGTCAGACATGACTGAATGACTAAGCACACATATCCTCATATAAACCTTCAAAAAGACACCATAAAAACAAGCTTTTGTGAGTGATAAACGGGAAAAGGCAGAACTTCCTGCCCAGTCCATGTTTAAGATGAACAATGAATGATAAAAAAATGATAATGTGGAGTGATAAAAAGGGAAACCATTTTGTTGAGGAAGATTTTGGGTGGAGCGGCAAATCTGACAGCTAGGACAATTGCTATGTGATTTTGCAATTCAGTTCTCATTCATTTCTAAATTTCTTTTCCTCTGTCTCTCTCTCTCTGCAGGATGTTTAAAAGTGTTTCAATAGCAAGAAAGAGTCTTTTAAATAATTCAAGCAGAATGACACCTGTGCCTCTTTGAGATTCATCCCACTATCATCTGTGTCTGTCTTTGTTATCTCTGGAAAGACAAACACCATTCAGGAACTAAGCCCAGGTTTGGAGAGCTCCAAGGATAAGCATCAACATGCCTGAAGTTATCAGAGAAAGAAAACACAGAGAGGGGGCCTCACACTGGCCACCGGCATATAGATTTTAGATTTAAATCTACTGCTCACTTCCCTGGCATTTCCCCAAGCTGGCCCTTTGAATAACTGCTAAATAAATCCAGATAATTGTCAGGCAACATGTTACCCCATACCTGATGGCCACTGTTAGCCAACTTTATATTTAAGCAGACATATGGAGAAGGCAATGGCAACCCACTCCAGTACTCTTGCCTGGAAAATCCCATGGACAGAGGAGCCTGGTGGGCTGCGGTCCATGGGGTCGCTGGGAGTCGAACAGGACTGAGCGACTTCACTTTCACTTTTCACTTTCATGCATTGGAGAAGGAAATGGCAACCCACTCCAGTGTCCTTGCCTGGAGAATCCCAGGGACGGGGGAGCCTGGTGGGCTGCCGTCTATGGGGTCACACAGAGTCGGACACGACTGAAGTGACTTAGCAGCGTGGTAGCTCAGCTGGTAAAGAGACCACCTGCAATGCAGGAGACCCTGGGTTAGGAAGATCCCTGGAGAGGGGTAGGCGGCCCACTCCAGCATTCATGAGCTTCTCTGGTGGCACAGATGTTAATCTGACTGCAATGCGAGAGACCTGGGTTTGAACCCTGGGTTGGGAAGATCCCCTGGAGGAGGGAATGGCAACCCACTCCAGCATTCTTGCCTGGAGAATCTCCATGGACAGAGGAGCCTGGCGGGCTCAACAGTCAAATATGACTGAGCGACTAAGCCCAGTACAACACACAATGGTTTTTAAAACAAAGTGTTTTCTTCACACAGAAAGAAAAAAAGATATTGAACCTTAATTATCTGGGCTCTGGCAGTCCCCAGGGTCTAGGAAGCATAGAGGGGTGGGGCAGAGAAAACACCCTCAACCCTCGAGTCCAACATGTGGCTGGAGTTTCAGAGGTTCCCCCACCCCTGGCTCCAACACCGACAGCTGTCAGTGGGGAGTTAGGAGGTTTCACCCCCTAACAGGCTGACAGATCGCGCACATCATGGGTCTGTCTGCTCAGACCCAGTGTCTCCTTGGATGACTCCCTGCTCTCTTCCCCTGTCACAGCCTCGCCTACTGCTGTGCCCTCCGGAGCTGTGCCGTCATTCAGAGCAATTAACAGGGCATCTGACGCACCGGGAAGATCACGGGGAGTGTTGTCAGACAGAAGCTCCATCAGCTGCCAGCAGCTCTGCTCTGCTGGGAGGGTTGTGATTCATGAGGGAGGGCACCCAGCCTGGCTAAAAGAACCGGGAGTTGGTGTGTTTGCTCTGCTTCCCACTGCACAGAAATCAGGGGCCGTGCCCTGCTGCCCCAGGCCCAGCCCCCGCCTGGCACACAGGCAGGCCTTCCCTTCCCTGGAGGAGGAGGCCCAGGGCACTGCCACCGCACTCCTGTTACTACCCCAGTCATTCTTCTCTCCATTCCGCTTCTCCCTCCAGTATGAGGATAGAAAAGTGGTGTCTGCCTGCAGCCCTTGGAGCTTTTGTTGGAAGGGGCCGGGGGGTGGAAAGTATTTCTTCTAGCGCCTGTCCAGTCCAGCAGTCCTCACACTCCTCCCCATCAGTCACAAATTCCTTCTGAAATTCCTCCAGGCTGGAGCAAGACCCAGCAGTGTCCCCCACGCAGGGTCACTGAGAAACTACAGAGCTTCTTCAAAAGGCCAAACCTTAGGCTCCCAAAAAGGGTTGTGCCTCCCTGGTACTTTCCTGGTGGCCCAGTGATAAAGACTTCATGCTTCCACTGCAGGGGGCATGAGTTCGATCACCAGTCAGGAAACTAAGATTCTACAAGCTGCGTGGTGCAGCAAAAAAAAAAAAAAAAAAAAGAGGTGGCAAGACCTAGCTGCTAGCCAACTGTTGTTCAGTCGCTCAGTCATGTCTGACTCTTTGTGATGCCGTGGACTGCAGCCTGCCAGCCTTCCCTGTCCTTCACTAACTCCTGGAGTTTGCTCAGACTTGTGGCCATGGAATTGGTGATGCCATCCAACCATCTCATCCTTCTCCTTCTGCCCTCAATCTTTCCCAGCATCAGGGTTTTTTCCAATGAGTTGGCTCTTTGCATCAGGTGGCCAAAGTATTGGATCTTCAGCCTCAGCATCAGTCTCTCCAGTGAATATTCAGGGTTGGTTTCCTTTAGGATTGACTGGTTTGACCTCCATGCAGTCCAAGGGACTCTAAAGTCTTGCCCCTTCTGTTTTTCCTTAGTGACAGAACTAAGTATCTTAGTGACAGAACTTAGTGACAGACACCTAGTATCACTAGGGGTGCCAAAGACACCCAGAGAAAAGTCTACATTTCCCAGCTTCTCTTCAAGCTGTGTGTGACTAAGGAGATACAAATGCAAGTATTGTGTAGGACTCTGGGAAGATTCACAGATGAAAGTTAGGTCATGTGGGATCGTCCTTCCTGCTGCCTGGAACTTAGATAGCTGGTGCTCCACACCCATCCTGGACCATGAGGAAGACCCCGAGGGTGAGAGGCACATGCTAGCTAGAAGGGCAAAAAGATAATGGTTTCCTCAACTCAGATTAGCAGTAGAACTACCATTCCCGCCCAAGGTATCCTACGCTGGACTTTTTTTGTTTTAATTCATTGGTTTCGTTTTTGAACAATGTTAGGTTTATAGAAAAAATTGAGCAGAAAATTCAGAGATTTCCTCCTACCCACAGTTTTCTTGCTTAAATCAGAATTTTGCTTGAATCTGGTACATCTATTCCCTCAGTGAAGTAATATTGATACGTTATTATTAACTAAAGTCCATGGTTTACATCAGGTTCACTCTTTATGTTGTATATACTGTAGGTTTTGACAAATGAAAATGACAGGGATCCACCATTTCAGTATCATATAAAATAGTTTCACTGTCCTAAAAATCCCCTATGCTCCACCTGTTCATCCCTCCCTCCCTTGGAATCCCAGACAACCACTGATCTTTTTACTGTTTCCATAGTTTTGCCTTTTCCAGAATACGCTTAGATAATACGTAGCCTTTTCAGACTGGCCTCTTTCACTTAGCAATCTGTGCATAAATCTCCTCCATGCCTTTTCGTGGCTTGAAAGCTCATTTCTTTTTATTGCTGAATTAGTATTCCGTAGCCTGGTTGTACCACAGTTTATCCACTCATCTCATAAAAGGTGCCGGATTGCTTCTAAGGGACTTTTTAAATATGAGAAGAAACTTCCTGTTTATTGAAGCCTCTGTCATTTTGGAGTTTCTATTGTAGCCAAAAGTAGTACTCCTAACTGACATGCTTCCATTTTAAGAAAGACTCAACCAAGTTCCAACTAAATCTACGCAGCCCCTTCCAGCCAGGCCGATCCCCTGCGTACAGTGTCTCTAGACCCCAGCTCTGCCTGGGGGAGGAGGGAGGAAATGGCTAAACTTAGAATCCAAGTTCAACAGAAACTTGTGGGGAGGGAGACTTTTGGGGAGAGAGGTTTGTGCAGAGGGGACTTCGAAGGAATCCCCTGATGAAACAACAAGTCCTGCTTACCCTCCTGGGGCAAAAGTGAAGTGTGAGTCACTCAGTTGCGTCTGACTCTTTGTGACCCCATGGACTGTAGCCTGCCAGGCTTCTCTGTCCATGGGCTTCTCCAGGCAAGAATACTGGAGTGGGTTGCCACACTCTCCTCCAGGGGATTTTCCCGACTCAGGCAGGCAGATTCTTTACCATCTGAGCCGCCAAGAACTTCACTAAATCATAACCAGGACAAAAAAGATGACTTGGATTCCTCACCTCAGGAAAGAAGTAGGTGAAAAGGAGCCCTGAAATGTATTTTCCTCGATGGTCAAGAACGAACCGAGCCAGTGTCTGCCCCTCACCTACCACATGCCTTGCACAGTTGTGGGTTGGGTGGGCGCCTTTCTTCTGGTGTAATCCTCGCTTGTGCAAGGCACTGGAGGGTGTTTTCCTGGAGCACCTGCTCGCCCTCTGGCAGGTCACTTGCCAGGTAGACAGGTCTTCCCGTTTCTCCTCCTTCTTGGCTCTAGCCCAGTTGTGTCTAATGGTTCCTGTCATTCAGGGAGGAGCCCTTGGCTTCTTACCTGGTCAAGGGATGACCTCCCTGACTTCTAGGTGCTGGTGCTTCTCATTTCTTCTCCAGCTCATAACCCCCAACCCTCCAGACCCTGGGCACCTCTCCAGCTCTGACTGGTACCATCTCCTCTCGAGTGTTTACTCCTGGCCTCGTTTCCACTGGCCTACCTGGCCCCACCTCCTGTCCTTGTCTCACCTGTCACACCTGACCGCACCAATTCAGGCCCCACTCTGGATCTCAACCTCTGTTTCATCTCAAAGGTTGGCTTGTTGAGTCCAGCATCAACAGGGGCCACTTTCCTCTCCAACCAGTTTCCATGCTGACTGCCCAGCCCACCTGAACCTCAGACCATTGTCCTATATCATCCTGGAGTCAACAGTGTGTCTATACAAGGCAAGGAAGAGCAACAGGTTAAATATTTAGGAAAATAACACTGGCACAGTCTCTGCAAGACTTTTCCCAGCAAGGAGGGAAGAGGGTGCCAAATGAGAGCAGACACTCTTGGAAGGGATTCACCATCATTTATCAATGTCCTGTTCTATTTGATTAAGCTCTACACGACAGCCAAGGGATAAAACACGTTAGAGCATAAACGATAGATATGAAGACAAGCAGAATCATTTAAGAGTTAATCTCAACAACAATAAAAATGCAAATTTCTTGGACACCTACTTTGTGCCAGATGCCTGTGCATGTACGCGTCACTTCACTTACCCCTCACACAAATTGCATGAACTGAGGGTGGAGAGGCTGGGTTCTTTGATCAAGTTATAAAGTAGTGGAGTGGGAATTCCAGCCCAGATTTATCTAATCCGAATGTGGGCTAGTTGCTGAGTGACTGAAACCAGCAAGAGGCCCACAGAACAGGGAGACTTTCCTGGCTCATTCTCACTCTGATCGACTCTGTGCTCCAAGTATCCAGAGACTGTCTACAGAGGAGACAACTGGGACGCTTGTTAAGGAAAGGAAAGATAGTGCTAAGTCATGTCCAACTCTTGTGATCCCATGAACTGTAGCCTGCCAGGCTCCTCTGTCCATGGGATTCTCCAAAAACATATCAAATGGAGCTTCCCCAGGAGCACAGTGGATAAGAATCTGCCTGCCAGTGCAAAAGACATGGGTTTGATCCCTGGTCCAGGAGGGTCCTGCATGCTCCTAAGCCTGTGTGTCACAACGACTGAGGCTGTGCTCTAGAATCCGTGCTCCACAACAATAGAAGCCACTACAATGAGAAGCTAGTGTGCCCCAACTAGAGAAAGACCACATGCAGCAACAGACCCAGCACAGCCAAAAATATAGTTTTTTAGTTAAAAAAAGAGCACATCTAATGAATGAGAATGTCTGGTGTTTAGGGGTCCATGGATCCAAGTTGAGAATTTCTGGAAACTGCCAGTGATGGAAATTTCAAACTGCTATTTCTCCAGACCCC
This sequence comes from Oreotragus oreotragus, assembly GCA_006410675.1. NCBI lineage: Eukaryota > Metazoa > Chordata > Mammalia > Artiodactyla > Bovidae > Oreotragus > Oreotragus oreotragus. The sequence goes on along the minus strand of SJYX01009969.1, from coordinate 37,678 downwards.
ACTGAAAATGTAAACAGCTGTCCTCCTGATTCAGAGTGGTCAAACCATCTAGATGATGCTCAGGATGCGATGGCACAGGGCCCCCCAACTTTCAGGGTCCCTCTGCTGCCAACTATTGCCTGCCCACCCACTCCAGCTTCCATGATTGAAAAAGGACAAATGTTTCCCATCCCTTGTGATTCCACCCTGGAGGCTTCATCTCCACTGACTTCTCTGACTGTGCCACCTCTCCCCCGGCCTTCTCAGTGGGGTTTATGTGATACGTGCTTTCTCCTTTGTGAGGGGCACCCCAGTCAGCCCCCACTGGTCATTCATGAAGACTGAGAGGAGCTAGCTACAAAGGACTTGTACATAATTACAGACTGAGAGCCGAGGAGTCACCTCTAATCCTCTCTATCCTAGCACAAAACAGAGGTGGGGGGAGGGCTTTCCAAGGTACTGAAAAGACACAGACTAGACGCCCTCTCTGCCTTGACTCTCTCTCGTGTCAGCCTGCGGAGGGTCAGCTCCTCAGCTCCCAGGGGGAGGTCTGTCCGTATCCCTGCCATCTGCAGTGGGAGGTGGTGGCACACGTGTGCACATGTGCACACACATGCATGCACACACATGAGCAGTGTGTGCACACACTTTGGGGATCCTGCTTCTGTGCTGTGCTGATGCCTCGGGGTCCATCAGCTGCTTCTGCTGCCCTTCCTCGTGATTCTCAACTCCACTGCAATCCACAGCCTCCACTGGACATTACCCAGCGAGGAAGAGGTCTCAGCACTTGCTATAACCCATTGTTAGCTATGTTTTTGGTACATTGTGAGTGCTATTCCCTTCCTTCGTGTGACATGTTTGCTGCTATCTCCCCAGTCACTTTCAGCACTATTGAAATTCCTCCTTTGTGAAACTCAATAGCCAGAATTAAATTACTTGAGGTGCTCCTGTTACAGGCATTGATCTGGGACTGTAGAAGATGTTTTGCTCACAGGTCCCTGGTTTCACCATAGTCCTTGTCAGCTTGCACCAGAACGGTGACGCCCTGACTCAAAACCAGCTGGGAGCTTGAGCACCACATCACGTTTCATGCACTTTACTGAATCCTAATGTGGACCCGCTAAACACCCCTTGGTAATACAACTGGGTCAGAGTCCTCAAGGGACTGAATCAAGAGGCATGACTATTCCTTGGGTGAATTCAGCTTGTTCAAAAGGCTGTTTGAACACTGCCAACACTTGAATATTTTGGAATTGCTTTCCCAACTGAGTAAAAAAGAAGACCCCAATTCTGTAACTATACACAAAGACCATTACTGGGGTTTATCATAAGATCTTTGGTTTCAGTGGTAAAGGATCCACCTGCCAATGCAGGAGACATGGGTTTGATCCCTAATCCAGGAAGACCCCACATGCTGTGGGGCGACTAACCCGTGCGCCCAACCACTGAGCCCGGGGGCTGCAGCTGCTGAAGCCCGTGCACCCTGGAGCTCGTGCTTCACGGCGAGAGAAGCCTCTGCGGTGGGCTGCCCACTCACTGCAGCTGAAGAAAGCCTGTGGGCAGCAGCAAAGACCCAGCACAGCCAAAAACAAATAAGTGAAATTATTTTTAAAAAGACTTTTGGTTTGAACTCAAAGTCAGATTCTAGACTCGATAGGTAAGTTTTTCTTGCCAACCCACGTGACGCTGGGATGTCCCCGGTGCTCCAGTGGCTAGCACTGTGTGCTCCCAGTGCAGGGGCCCAGTGTCAACCCCTGGTCAGGGATCCAGAACTCGCCTGCTGCAACTAAGGCCTGACCCAGCCACACAAACAAAGACAAATGGATAAACTACTCCACATCGCCAAACGAATCCATATTCTCCACATTGCCAAACGAGTCCATATCCCAGAAGAGAAAAGACTCAAATCCCACACCGCCAAACGAGTCCATATTCCAGAAGAGAAAAGACTCAAGTCAACCTTGGCCTGAAGAAAACATTCGAAACAACTTGTAAAGAAAAGAGTACAAGCGGTGAGCTACCTTTGGGTGTGTGGGTGAAATGGGCTGGATAGGGACAGAATGAAGTGAAGATTTTGAGATTTCCACTTGATGCCTTTTTATAGCTTTACATTTTTCTGAACTACATAATACACCTGTTTCAAGAAAATAAAACTGGAAAATTCTGCTCCACCAGGTACGTTTGACTCTGGCCATCTACACAGATGCGGTGATAGAGATAAAGAATCCATCTGCCAATTCAGGAGACATAAGAGACACGGGTTCGATCCAGTTGGGAAGATCCCCGGGAGGAGGAACTGGCAACCCACTCCAGTGTTCTTTCCTGGAGAATCCCATGGACAGAGGAGCTTGGCAGATTACAGCCCATAGGCTCGCAAAGAGTCAGACCCGCCTGAAGCAACTTAGCATGCAGACGCATGATAGACTGCTATCATCACATTATGTCACCCAATAACCCAGCTTAATGCCGATGACTGAACATCGGATGGCACAAAGCTCTAATTGTTTGCACAAGGTGGTGTGTAGCGTGGAGAGAGCGCGGGAGCAGTCATTAAAACAAGGCTCTGATTCCCGTGCTGCCACATTCTAGTCATGTGTCAAAGCTGGTAGTCTTTCTGAGCCTCGGTTTCCTCCCAAAAGTGGAAATAATAGCTTCACTGCCTAATTTACAGGCTCCCTCGATGGCTGAATGAGGCAGCAGCCATGAAAAATGTCTGCAGGCTCCAGAAAGCCACACCAAAGCAAAGGTCAGTTACTAACAGAAATTCCTTCGCTTCTAAGAGCTGACATGGGCAGCGGGTCAGTGACATGGGAGCCCAGCTCCATCAGGCTCCCTTCCTCTCCTGCCCTGCGGTCAACAAGGGGGGATGAAACAAGACCCCGGATGGCAGAGAACATTCAGCCAGCTGCAGGGGTTGGGGAGTGGTGGGAGGTGGCGTGGCCCCAGTGACATGGACCCTGCACAGTAGGGCCTCATGGGATCCAAGCAGGTCGGTTTGGCCTCTGCCACAAGCATGTAACAGTTGGATTGGCAACCCTCTTCCGGAAGAACTTATACAAACAACCTCTACCCTTAATGCTTGCATTTAAAGGAATATTTACAAACATCAGGCTTCTGGTTCCCAGACAAACTCAGCATCAGCAAGATTATGTTCTTGTCAGGGCCAAGTAGCCTCGTGCACTCCTCTCTATGTCCAGCCTCCCAGCACAGACAGAATAAAATTCAAATTCAAAATTCATGTAAAATTCAAATTAATTGAAATCAACCCTTGGCAACCATCTACTCTCCTGTGACCTGGATAGTCCCTTAGCCCACTTGTGCTATAATTTCTGTGACTCTAATCAGCGTTACTAAGAGTAAAGGAGGCAATGAGCAGTTCGGGTTTTCCCCCTTCATTTACTCAACTCACTTCAGAGTAACAACCAAGCACCTACTATGTGCTTGGGGCCCAGGGAGGAGGCATGAAGGGGTCAGAGGAGGCTCCATGGAGGAAGGAGAATGTGCGTCTGCTCTTGCAGGCAGGCTAGGACCTTGACGGGCAAGAGTTCCACGTGGAAGGAGCACATGAACGTGGGCCTGGAGACAGAACAGATAAGCCGTGTTTAGGGTCAATGAGTACACAAGGTCTGGTAGGAACCAAGAGAAGATTGTGTCAGGATACGCGGACGGCCACTCTAGACAGGCAGGTAAGACTCGACCGGGACTGACAAGGGAGGACCCCGCCACTTCCGCAAGGCTTGAAGTCAGCCTGCAGAGATCAAGCAGGGCTGCGCAGCGGCCTTCCTTCCAGGGGAGAGGGTGGAGGGAGGGGAAAGAACGATGCTGACGGGCTGCTCTGACGCCAGTCGGCACAAGTTTTCCCCCGCTTGGAGTCTCCCGTGGCTCCGGATCCTGCCCATCCTTCCAGTGGGTGTTCGGATGTGCGTGTCAGTGTGAGGGAAGTGGTGACTACCTGTTTTCCAGCATCTAAATCTGTCACCAGTTGAATGACTTCACTTGGAATCCCTTCATGGAATGAGTATTGTTTTTACTCACACAGATGCTCCTTTCAAATGCCCGGATGGCTGGGAGAAGAGAGAAGCTGACTCTGGGACCAGTGATGGGCCTCTGAGACCTGAGCATCTGTTACAAGCTCCTCCTCCTAAAATGCAATCACAGGTGAACATGCTGGCTTCTTAAAGTGCACTGGGGAATGGGGACAGTGAAGAGGGGGACTGAGGAAGGGGTGCTCCCGGACTGCACCCCATGGGGTGTCGTGAGGACTCATGAGTTAAACTCTCCTCAGTCCTAACTGTCTGATACAGCCGGTCATTCAAGCAACCAGGGCCTTTCTGTTCAAAATTGTTGGTCAGGTGCCTCCTTCTTGCTTGTTCACGGCACTCAGGGTTTTCAGCGCACCCGAGAAAGAGAAAAGGGAATCTTGTAAAATGTTCATTTTTGTTTTAACCTTCTGAAGCATGAAATTAAAAAAAAAAAAGTGGTCTGCTTTGTGCCAAAGGAACCACGCCTTCAGAAAGATTCAGCGATGCTGTTCAGGTGGTCATGTTGAGAGTCTGAAATGCTACTGAAATATGTTATTTTCTAAAGTGCCAATAAATGTTGGGCTTTGGACAAAAGAACCTAAAAATATTAGCTAGACATGACAACTGAATAACATGATGCGACAGGATCTCCTACCACAGAGAAAAGACGCCATAAAGAACATGACTGGAAGCTAACCGCGTCCTGGTCAGAATCGCAGTGAGAGGCCTCTGCCCTGTCGGTTCACACACCTCCTCGGGAGCTTCCTGGGTGAAGTCGGAAGAAAGAGACAGACACCTCAGACTGGTAGGCAGCAGGTTTAGTAAGCGAGGGAACTCACGTGGAGTCTGGAGCGGCTGCAAGACAACAAAATCTCCGCCCTGCCCTCGAGAATCTTGAAAGTTTACCCAGAGGCCTCAGCTGGGTGCAGGCAGACTCACAGTCCAGATGGTCTGGACACATCACTGTCTCAAGGCTAAGTCCCCTGCAGCTTCTGGGAGCAGGGAGGACAAGCAAAGGGCACATTCCAAGGACGGGGGCGGGGTGAAGGACCTCCAGTTGCCTGGGGCCAGCTGTCGGGTCAAAGCAGAGGTCACATCTTCCTGGGGACCTCCTCCAGAACTGCACCCTCGTGATCGGCTCTCACAAGCTCACGTGCCCTCTCTCCCACAGTGTGCCCTGCATGGTCAGCGAGGGTCCCACTAACCACAGGTGGCTCCTCTGGAGGCAAGCTGGCAGCTTTGAAGGCAGATGTCACCGCAACCATGCAGGCACATGCAAGAGAAAGCATGGATTAAGACAGTCATTGCTGGAATTTCCCTGGCAGTCCAATGGCTAACACCCCATACTCCCAATGCAGGGGACCTGGGTTCAATCCCTGGTTGGGGAACTAGATCCCACATGTTGCAACTAGATCCTACGTGCTGCAACTAAGACTCGGCACAGCCAAATCAATCAATAAATAAATATGGCCTTGGCCATCATCACATTTACCTTTAAGGTGGGAAACCCTCTGCACACGCAGTCACCATTCAGTGGGTGCAGTGGCTTTTGCCACCTCGGTGTCAGAACCCCTACCAGTGTCTGGAGTGAGCCTTCACCTCAAAGGTCTGAGTGGGAGACAGGGACCACCTGCCAAAGCAGATGCTGAAAACGCCAGGTATTTTCTTGGCCTCTGTCTAACTGTGCAGCCCCCACGGCTGTTCTCTAGCTCACCCAGCGATTCCGTGAGTTACTTAAAAGCCTTTTAATAAACCCTTGCCACCGACATCTTTTTTTTTTTCAATCAGCCAGAGTCTTTTCTGTTGTTTATAAATGAAAACCTTGACGGGTGTACCATGCTATAGTCAAGGTCAAATGCTTCACAGGAGAATGGTAGCAGCTTCCAGGGCTGCCTGCAGGGGGATGATTGGCTTCGAATGAAGTACAGTACAGTGGTCTTCAAATCAGAAAGACTTGTGCTTGACTCTCAACTGTGCCACTCTACCTGCTGAGAGGCTTATGAGAAAGTTAATGAACTTCTCTGAGCCTCATTTTCCTCATCTGTCAAATGCGGGTGAAAACAAGGAGTTACTGTAATAGAATCATTGGAAGGATGGATTAAATGAGTGAGTGCACCTAAATTACTATATGTGATTGGCTATATTACTCTATGTGTCAACTTGACCAGGCCATGGGGTATCCAAACATTTGCTCCAACATTATACTGGTTGTGTCTGGGAGGGTGTTTCTACATGAGATTAACATGTGATTCAGGAAACCTGAGGAAAGCAGATTGCCCTCCCTGGTGTGGGTGGGCCTCATCCAATCAGTCGAAGGCCTAAATAGACTAGAAAGGCTGATTCTTCCTGAAGAAAGAGGGAACTCCTTTCAGCCCGACTGCCTGGAGCAGTCCTGCCTCTGGACTCAGACTGAAACACTTGCCCTTGGGTCTTGAGACTGGCTGCTTCAGGCTGGAAACACACCATCAGCGCTGCTGGGGTCCCAACTCACTGATGGCAGCACTTCTCAGTTCTCCATTATTACATGAGTCAGTTACTATTATTACCTGTAATAATAGTCATAAGAGGGACCCCCCTGGTGGCCCCGTGGCTGCGATTCCGTGCTCCCAAAACAGGGGTCCTGGGCTGGATCCCTGATCAGGGAACTAGGTCTCACATGCTGCAACTAAGAGCTTGCACGCCGCAGGTGAAGATCCTGTGTGCCATAACTAGGACCCCAATAAATAAATATTTAAAATAATGATAATAAATACAAATACATCTTTGTCTTGTTGGTTCTGTTTTCCTGGAGAACTCTACTACCGTAATACATGGAACACAGTGTATATTCAGTAGTTATGGTAGGTAATGGTTGTTTATTATCTTATTATCATGCTACAAAGATTTAACCAGCACACAGATCACCAATGGCCTCTCAAACATTGGGGCAGAAGCCTCAGATTTTCTCCATCTGGAGAAATTCATTGGCCTTTCTTTGTAAACCTTTTTCTTTTCCCTCTCTCTTGCCTCCCACCCCAGCAAGTACACTCACCCTGAGTTGGGGCAGGGAGGCACTCTTAGCCCCCACTGTGCACTTTGAAGCTCTGCTCCAGCAGTAAACCCCTCTGCAGTGACCCACTCACTGCCACAGCCCCTGGAAGGTGACCTTCAGCTCGCCCCCTCCTCCCCTGCAAGGTGCTAACCTCCCACCTCCTGGAGAAAAGAAAGCACGTGAATCACCAGGGCTGCTGTGGAGGTATCTCCTCCAGGTGCCCATCAGAGAAGAGTCTGGGGAGAGGACACAGCCCTGGAGCCCACACATGTGGTGGGCCATGCCCATCACCCCGGCTCCCACCCACGGCCCGAACCACCACCCCCACCCCCATAACCTTCAAAGCGCCGCTCAGGCAGGAGCTCTCAAGGGAAGGGCAGTCCTGCCACCTGGATGCAGCACCAGCCTCACCTGCCTCACCAGCTCAGCTCCAGGCCAGTCCAGCCCCCCTGCTCCTGTGACACCCCTGCTTTCCCTGCTTCAAGTCTGACTTCCCTGGTTAAACAGGAAGTCTGGGGTGGAGTCCAGGAGTCCGGACTGGGATCTTTCAAACAGGAGACAACCTCAGGACTTCAGAGTGCTCGTGGAAATGCAGATTCCTCCTCCAGGGCTCAAATACTAACAACAGGGTCTCAGGGATTCCCCTAGAGGTGATGGCAGGTCCTATGGAAGGCCAGAGAAGCATCCCCTGAAATTCTTTCTTCTTCCTGGTTCTTGGCTTAAATGAACTGAGGCCACTGTGTGACTTCTCTGAGCCTCAGTTTCCTCATCTGAAAGATGGGAATGATCGTAACAGTACCCAGAGGATTGTGGAGAAAATTAAGGTGCTAGCACATGGTAAAAGATCAAGAATTGTTAGGTATTATTATTGATTGAATAACAATAATATTGTTATTCAGCAAACCTTCTTTTTCCCAGATGTGAAGTGGGAAAAGTCACATCGTTCAAAGCAACTACTTATACCTTGTAGAGTGTTCAGGTATGCCCTTTCCTAAAACAACTTCAAAATAATAGTAGTGACAGGGGACTTCGCCGGTGGTGTCCTGGTTAAGAATCCTTCTTGCAAACCTCAACATGAATCAGCCATAGGTATACATATATCCCCTCCTTTTTGAAGGTTTAACAGAAAGCAACAAAATTCTTTAAAGCAATTATCCTTCAATTGAAAAATTGAATTAATTAAAATTAAAAAGAAAAAGAATCCATCTTGCAACGCAGATGATGCAGGTTTGATCTCCAGTCTGGAAACTAAGATTCCGCCTGCCACAGAGCAACCGTGCCTGCCCGGCACAACCCTTGAGTCTGAGGACCACAGCTCGAGAGAGTCTAAGCACTGCTGCCATGAAAGATCATGCAGGATGCAACAAAGGTCCTGCATGCCACAAGGTCAAATAAATAAATAAAATAAATATTTTTTAAAAATTAAAAAAACAACAACAACAATAAAACAAGAACCACAACTGAGTGCCTCATGTGTGTCAGACTCTGACAACCCTTCTGCTCAACGGGTACTGTTAGCTCCATTTTAAGTCAGGGAAACTCTTCTTTCTTTCACTTTGCCTAAGCTCACAGGGGATCCACGACAAGGCAGGGTATGAAGCTGGTCTCACTCAGGAGCCCACCTGTGCTGCCTTCTGAAGGTAGTTTGGTAACTGTTCTTTGGCAGGAGCTCCTGAATCTTCCCAACTTTTCCAGAGTTATAAATCCATGTGAGTGTTTCCAGGCAAAGTAATCTTTGCTGTTTTTAACACTGTTCTTCTGATGTAAATAGAGAGCCCTGGTAAGAAATGGTAGCGAGTGTTTTTACAACGTTACGCATTAATCCTCGTGGAACATGAAATGATGCTCAAAGAAGATGGAAGTCTTAGTCACTCAGTCGTGTGCAACTCTTTGCGAACCCACGAGGCTCTTCTGACCACGGAATTCTCTAGGCAAGAAAACTGGAGCCGGTTGGATTTTTGAATGAACTTTTTGCCCAACCCAGTATATAGGGTGGATAAACAACAAGGTCCTACTGTATAGCACAGGTAACTATATTCGGTATCTTGTGATAATGGGACTTCCCTGGTGATCCAGTGGTTAAGATTTTGTCTTTCAGTGTAGGGGACTCAGGTTCGATCCCTAACTAGGGATCAAAGATCCCACATGCCTCACCCTCAGGACCAAAACAGCAAATTATAAAAAAACAGAAGCAATATTGTAATGAAGTCAATAAAAGACTTTAAAAATGGTTCACATCAAAAGAAATCTTTAAAAAAAAATAAATCCTGTGATAAACCATAGTGGAGAAGAACATGAAAAAGAATGTGTGTATGTGTGTAACAGAATAACTTTGTTGTACAACAAAAATCAACACTTACCTGGTGGATCAGACAGTAAAGAATCTGCCTGCAACGTAGGAGACCTGGGTTCAGTTCCTGGGTCAGGAAGATCCCCTGGAGGAGGGCATGGCAACCCACTCCAGTTTTCTTGCTTGGAGAATCCCATAGACAGAAGAGGCTGGCAGGCTACAGTCCATAGCATCGCACAGAGTCAGACACAACCGAAGCGACTTAGCACACAGTGTAAATCCACTATACTTCAATTTAAAAAATTAAAACTTTTTTTAAAGGGATGATACGTATTTTGTCCAAGTAGACCTGCTCTGGAGAACATTTTCTTTCCAGTTCACCAGGAGAAGAGCCACCTCTGACAGTTTGATGGAGGGTGCAAAAATATCTTTTCGAGGGGTGCTGTTATGCACAGGAGACCCTTATAGGTGCTGTGGGGCTGAATTCAATGATGATGACCCGTCCAGTCCTGAGAAAGCTGATTTTCTACTGGGGTGGAGGCACCTGATGGCGTTTAAACAGGCGATGACTACGTTTCATTTGGGACCGGCAAATTTCTACTCCGCTGAACTATCTGCTCTCGCCCAGTCATCACTTTCGTCCGTTCACTCGCCTTGAGCCCTGGCTAACTTAATGGTGTTTGAAAAATCATTATTTGGGGATTTTTTCCCCCCTAGATCACATCTTTCAAACTAGCTTGAGACAAATTTCATCCAAGTCTTTCCAAGTCTCCTTTTGGAGATAGATCAAATGGTAAGGATAAACTATTAACCACACAAAGTATCTTCACATTGTAAATTTGAATTGGTAACTTTGCATCATGAGCAGTTAAAATTGCAACACACGCCAGGGAGAAAAGTTACTCAAGCCCCACATTCTTGACTAAACAGTCATCTGGTCTCTCCTATTTGCTCTTTTGTTCACTGCCGCCTTCCGTGGCTATTTACTTTAATCCATTTTCTTGAAAAGGATATTAATAAACTCCAGAACGTCTGTGGTGTCCTTCATCCCAATACGAGCAAAACAAATTTATTTTCTTCTGTTCTAATTGATTTATCTTCCCATCATTCAAGTTTGCTTTTTTCATAGGTCTCATGTCAAGTACAGAACGTTTGCAGGATGTACCACTTAGCCATTTGGACTCCGTCCCGTCCTCCAGAAGCTCACTGATGATAGGCATGTTAATTAAATCATTCTGCAATTTAAGGGCAGAATTAAAGTTGAAGCTTGACCAGAAGGAGGATGATTGGTGGATAGAGAAAGAGCCAGAAATTTCAAGACAGAGTGATGATGGGGAGGGGTTAAGAAGGACCAAGGATGCTTAGTTCCTCCTCCCTTGTGACTGATGATGACACTTTGGAGGTAAGGCAAACCTTACGAATGTGCATAGACTGTCCTGTCCTCAGCTACCCAAGTTTTCAACATTCTGCCAAATGTTTCAGTTCTACCCTCGTCAGCAGTATTTCCTCTCTGCCACTGCTAATAAAGAACCTTCAACCACTCTGAACACCTCCTGCCCTCATTCTGCAGAAGTGACAATTTATTTCATCATTGTCTACCTCGATTGTCCTGGGTACCAAAAATAATGTAGTCACTCATTCATTCATCAAATATTTACTGCAACCC
>SJYX01009969.1:12548-25159 GCA_006410675.1 Oreotragus oreotragus | reverse complement strand
ACCAAAAATAATGTAGTCACTCATTCATTCATCAAATATTTACTGCAACCCCCGCCCCCCCACCCCCCAGCCTATATGAAAGCACTGGGCTAGTAGCACTGGAGTACAAAGTCATAAAATGCCGTGACTGCCCTCAAGCAGGTTGGGTTATAACACAAATGCTACAGAAAGATTCTGAGAGGGCGCCCCAGGAGTTGAATATAGCATGGGACTTGAAAGACCTTTTAGGTGGATAATAGAACAAAACATTCAAGGCAGTAATTTGTGCCAAGGCAAGGAGGCATGAAAGAACCTGGTGAAGAGTGAGAAAGGCAGAGTGTTCTGTTGGAATGGATTGTCAGCTGTGTGTGTGTGTGTGTGTGTATGTGTGTGTGTTTGTGTAGCGGGGGCAAGGGTTTTAGGAGGAGGGAGTAATGAATCTGGAGAGGCGGTAAATAATCCGGATTCTATACCTCATTAATATTTTATCCAGTAGATAAGGGCAAACTAGCTGAATTTTTTCAATCACAGAAACAAGATGATCAGGTTTGGTTTTAGTAAGTTTGTCTGGGTGCAAAGAAAGAAACCATTCTGCCAAGAAACCAGAGTCTTGTCCACATGCTTGCCTGCTAATCTGGGCAAGAGCTGCGACGGTCTAGATTAAGACAAAGTGATGATTTAGAGAAAAGTAGGAGAACAGACAGACCAGGTGCCCCACTGGTGAGGGTAAGGGAGACAGAGACGGGTGGAGAATTTTCAAGCAACTCCAGGGAGCGTGCACTTATTGACAATGGCAATACTCAAAGGGAGAGTGCTTCTCTGGAGAGGGCAAACTTCCATTTGAATCAATAAATGATAATGTTATTCATGTCATAATTTTTTAGTATCTATGTGCAAGGAACCTCTCCCCTTGAAAATTACCTGGTGTCAATTTCATGCCTGGAGAAAAGTGCCCTAATTAAAGATGTGTGTGGGACCGCAGGCTCAGTCAAGTCCAACTCTTTGCGAACCCATGGACTGCAGCCCTCCAGGCCACTCTGTCCATGGGATTCTCCAGGCAAGAATACTGGAGCGGGATGCCATTTCCTTCTCCAGGGGATCTTCCTGATCCAGGAATTGCATCTCCTGCATTGGCATACAGGTTCTTTCCCAGCTGAGCCATCCTGCAGCTATCCAAATCCCATTCCTCCTCCACAGACTCTTCTTTCTCCCACAGATTCCTTCTAAACCAATCCCATACTGCGGAAGCCACCAATCAGAGTTCAGATCCAGGGCAAGCTCAGAGCAGTTCTGGGCTCTGGTGCAAGTATGATTTCTATAAAAAGACATTTAAAAACAAGGAGCAAGGTTGCCATTTGCCTTTAATGGAAAAGTGGCTAGCTGTTAGTTTTTTAAAGACCTATTATTAAAAAAAACAACAAACAATCTTTATCCAACTTCTAGACAAGCACTGTTTGAATTTTCAGAAATACAGATACACTTGAAAACCAACAGTCTGTATAAAAATAAACTCTGAGTGTCTGATTAAAAAGGAGGACCCCTCCCCCGCAGTCTTCTCAGTACCACGAATGCATGGGTTACAGTGAGACGAGTCAAGCAGCAGTGGTGCTGTGTCTACCCCAGGGCGGGGGCAGGGGGGGCCTTGGCCTTGGAGGACAGTGCCTGCTTGAAGCGCCTCTTGAGGTCCTGCATGTTGGGTGAGCGCGGCCGCGGGACGACTGACGCTCTCCTCCTCTCTGACCCCAGGCTGTGCAGCTTGCTTACTTCTCTGCACAGATGCCGGAACGCATCACACACGTCTTCATAGTTCTCGCTGGTGGAAACTTCCAGGAACAGGCTGCCCAGCTCGCTGGCCAGTTGGACGCCCTCTCGGGTCTGCACCTGCCGGGCATGCAGCAGGTCCCCCTTGTTGCCCACGATGACGACGGGGGCTCTGGAGTCGGGGTGGACCTTCCGGATGTGCTGGTGCAGGGGGCGGATGGCCAGGTAGCTGTCATAGTCCGTAATGGAATAGACCAACAGGAAGCCCTCTGCCCACTGCACGCACTTGGACAAGGGGTCACCTGGCTGCATGAGGCTGTCCTGGACCTGAAAAGAGCGAAAAGAGCCCGGATCTAGGAAGGCCTCGGTGGGAAGGCACCGAGAGAACATCAAAGCCACCCTTGGAAAAAAGGTTTGAAAGAGAAATCACTAAAAATAGTTTTCAGATGCTACCTGGCTTCTGCAGGAGGCTTTTAACATGGAAAGACCCGATTCTCAGGCAGGGTCCCCACCTGGGTTATTTTCTGAGCTGTTACCCATGTACCACTTTTAAGCTTGGCAGGTTGTCTGTGATGAACCCTGGAGGACTGACTGAAGAGGATTTCAGTGAGAACTTTCAACTTAGGATGGCGCAATTTTTAGGGAACTAACTTCGAACAAACAAAACTTTGAGCATAAGCCAAGATAAATATCTATTCCCAAACCCATAAAAATATTTTTAGCATGTCCTTCTTGAGAATGTTGCAGAAACAAATTCCTTCTTTCAGATCTTCCCTCTCTAGGACAGAGAGCAATTAGTAACTTGTTAATCAAGTTACATTCCTGACAGCTTGCCCAGGGGTTATCTGAATGCAGGTACTGCAGAAGCAGCTAGAAACGGGAGCGCTTCGGGGGTCCTCCTGGAGAGAAGACCCTCTCCAGAGTCCCACCCCACAGTTTTGTTCAGGCTCCAAGGCTGAGCTCTTACAGAATTCCTGGGATCCCTGTAACCAGTGATGCCCGGGCTGCTGCTGCATAGAGAAGGTAAGCCTGACTCCCCGTTTCCGGGGTGGCCGACAGGAGGGGACGGCCTCTAACGACCTCCTCTCCCCGCCCCCTCCCCCTATCGTGGCCGGTTTCTAACACTCCAGCGACTGGGCCCCACCTGGGGAAGGCCCACCCCTCCATCTCCTGCCATGGCAGGCGGATTCTTTAGCGCTAGCGCCAACTGGGAAGGCCCCTGCATCTCAGTGCACAACCGGCTCGCCTAGACACCTGGCTTCTGCGTCCGCAAGCGCGTGGGCCGCGGGCTACCCGCAGTTCTTACCTGGATGCCCCCGGGGGTGTCCTGGATCTGCAGGGAGACCTGGTCTCCCTCCACGTACACAAGCCGCGAGTACAACTTGCCTGGAGGATTAAGGAGACTTGGGTTTTAAATTCTCATACTCTCATCAAGGGAAAACACACACACACACATCCCTCTCCAGAGTCCCACCCCACAGTTTTGTTCAGGCTCCAAGGCTGAGCTCTTACAGAATTCCTGGGATCCCTGTAACCAGTGATGCCCGGGCTGCTGCTGCATAGAGAAGGTAAGCCTGACTCCCCGTTTCCAGGGTGGCCGACAGGAGGGGACGGCCTCTAACGACCTCCTCTCCCCGCCCCCTCCCCCTATCGTGGCCGGTTTCTAACACTCCAGCGACTGGGCCCCACCTGGGGAAGGCCCACCCCTCCATCTCCTGCCATGGCAGGCGGATTCTTTAGCGCTAGCGCCAACTGGGAAGGCCCCTGCATCTCAGTGCACAACCGGCTCGCCTAGACACCTGGCTTCTGCGTCCGCAAGCGCGTGGGCCGCGGGCTACCCGCAGTTCTTACCTGGATGCCCCCGGGGGTGTCCTGGATCTGCAGGGAGACCTGGTCTCCCTCCACGTACACAAGCCGCGAGTACAACTTGCCTGGAGGATTAAGGAGACTTGGGTTTTAAATTCTCATACTCTCATCAAGGGAAAACACACACACACACAAATATCCAAGCACGCAGCCCCAACAGCGCGAGAGGAATCTAACCTGTATTCGGCTCATAATCGCCGATGAATCTCTTGGTCAGGAAGCGCACGATCATCGCTGAAAAGGAAAGAGGAAAATTCAGCTGCAGCACTAGGACGAGGCTGCCAAGGCGACCGGCTCGGGAAAGAGGGCGTGACCGGCCGCGGGGCCGCGGGTGCCGCGCGCATCCTCAGGGCTCCGCAGAGCCCAGGGCGCGGCCGTGGCCTCCGCAAGTTTTGAGGCGGGTGCGGCCGTGGGTGTGCTACGGCCGCACCGGGCACCACACAGGTGCCCGCTGGCTAGGGCCCGGGCATGGATGCTCCGGGGGAAGCCGCGGGAAGCCAGGTGAGCGGGGCGGGCGGCAGGCCTGCACGCGCGCGGACACCAGCGGGTCTCCCCTGCCCTCCCCCGCTCCGCGAAGAGCCCCTCTTGTCCCCGAGGCACTCACCACTCTTGCCCACGCGGCCGGCGCCCAGCACGGCCAGTTTGATGTCCTTGGGCAGGAGGTAATCGGAGGAGGACTCGGGGATGGGCGCGAGGAGAAAGTGCCCGGACATGGTGGGCGGGCGCACGGAGCGCGTGCTGGAGCGCGGGTACACCGGTGAGTGGGGACCGCGGCGGCCGGCGCGGCTGGCCAGGCCCGCGGCTTTTAAAGGGCTGGGCGCGCTGGGGGCGCTGCGGCCGCCTCCTCTTCCCGCCCCTTCCCGCAGCGGCGGGCAGGGGGCGGAGCCGGAGGGCCCGGGCGACCGTCACCACCGCGCCGCTGCCTGACGCTCCGCGCCAGCCCCCGGGCCCTGGAGACCCCGCCTCCACTGCGCCCGCGTTGCCCGGGCGGCCCCTGCATCCCGCAGAGGCGAGCCCTGGGTCACTAGACCAGTGGGTGAATCTGAGATCAGAGTTACGAGCTGGGGGACGAAAGGAAGAGGAAAAGGGCGATCGGCCAGATGTTTCCGCATCAATGGGAAGGATAAACTCCTGTCCAGTGTTGCCATTCGTATCGTTGAAAGATGCTGAGGGGCGGCATTATTAAGGAGAAGCGCCCCGACTGTCAGTGGAAGGGAGGCGCGGTCAGTGTGACCTCGCTCCAGATTTGTAAAGGCCCCTTGGGGAGGCGGTCGTTCACAGCTCAGCCTCCAGACCCAGCCTGGCTGCTGATGCCGGCTGAATTGACTCTTTAGCGACACTCAATCAGCGTCCCATCCATTGAGAGCTCTGACTCCGGACTAATTCTCCATTGGATCCCGTCCTAGGACCTGAGTCACTCGTTCACTCCGTTATACAAGTGCTTACTTCTAGGTGTAAAGTGGAGTTTAGGGTGGGC
Organism: Oreotragus oreotragus; assembly: GCA_006410675.1. NCBI lineage: Eukaryota > Metazoa > Chordata > Mammalia > Artiodactyla > Bovidae > Oreotragus > Oreotragus oreotragus. The sequence continues at coordinate 20,076 of SJYX01009969.1, read as the reverse complement.
GTGGAAGGGGGAGGAAGAGGACACAAAAGCAAAAGCGGGCCTGTCTTGGGTTTCCGAGCCCACAGTGGCCAGGCTGAACAGCCTGGCTCTCAGTTCTCGCCCTTGAAAGGCCTTGACTCTGACCCCTCTCACATCCACATGGGTTAATCGCCAAGTTTCCTCATTTCTTCTGCCTCAGTCTCCTGGGGTCTCCTCGGCTCCCTCCCTCCTGCTCGCCAGGCTTCTTGCCTGCAGAATCTGGGAGTGGACTGGTTTCCTTCCCCCTCCCCCGGGGTCGCTTCCTCTGATCTTCGTCATCCCCAGCCTTGTACCCCAGTGATGCACTGTCAGGGCACCCTTGGCAGCACTGACCCCCAGCTGTCATTACTGCCTGGTGGAGTGTTTATTTCATGTCTGTCTCCCAGAATGCAGGGCCTCTAGCTTGGTCTTGGGTGCCCAGCACATAGTGGTATCTTGGGAGGCCATTAATAAATGTGAGTTCACTGACTGACTTTCTGAATGAATGAGGTCTTCACTGTGTAAACTGGAGAAGACAGAAGTCACATGTGTAACCTTATTCCCCAAACCCTGGTTTTGAGATTAACTTGCTCTCAGGAGAAAATGTTCCAAAAAACACCCTGAGAGGGATCGCCTTATGTCAGCTGAACTGGCTTTTGGCTGTGCACAAGGCAGTTCCTTTCTGTGCAGCCTCAGTCTTACTGGAGAGACCTGAAGCCTGGACCTCCTTCCCTGACCGGGGAAAAATCCCACAAAGATGGTGGTGACTTACAGAACCACCTTGAAATCACCGGGTTCAGTGACAGGCACCTAGGCTCTTGCCTTTCAGGTTCTCTTGGCCTCTGCTTCTTGAGCACAGAATGGCTCCTGCGTCACCATCCAAGTACTCATCCAAGCCAGAAGGGAAGGAGGGAATCCTCTGTCTCTTTTTATTATGAAATAAAGTAACTCTCAGAAGAACCCAGTAGACTCTCTCACATCCCAGTGGCCAGAACTGAGAAGCTGGGAATGAGTGTTTCCAATGCCCAGCAGAGAAGACCAGGACTAGCTCGAGTCAGTTCCTCCCGGAGGTGACACACACTGCTACTATGCTAGGAACCCAGCGATGGAAGAGGGGACGCGTGCTGAGCAGCAGTCATGGGCTCTGTCCACACATCCTCACTCTCCTGAGGCTAAAATGTAAAACTTACAAGGGGCAATAGAGCCCTTTCTTGGCTGAATCGTGGGTTTTCTGTCACGTATATACGATCATTGTAGGTTAAGGTCACCCCATAGGGAAGATTCCTAAGACTGTTCTCTGCCCGGTGGCAGTTACGTTGTCTGTACTTACACTGCACCTTTGCTCAGAGAGCTCGAAATGTTACTCCATTCTCCTTGGAAAGCTCTTTGCATTTGCAAACACACAAGATCACCCATGATCTTTCAATGCAGATGTGTACCTGAACGGTAGAATTATAAATAGCCTTGCCTAAACCATAGGTGCTTGTCTTCTATTTCATTTGAATTTCTTTGTGTCCAGAGTTATGTAATATGGTGGTGCAAGCAACATATCACAGGCATGCTGAAGTGGTTTTTTTTTTGAAGTGGTTTTAAAAAGATAATAGAAGTGTGTAGGCACAGATATGAATATACAGATCCGTGGGTGTTTAGAAGTGTGAAGAGTAGATTTGGTAATACGCAAATAGCAGGCTCCGGACGCTATTAACCTTCACCAGCCACAGGAAGGAGCTTGATTTCCAGCCTTAGACAAAACTTTGCCAGGGGTCCTCCTGGGCTTTAAGAACATCTCTTCCAGCACCATCACCCAATGTCAGCTTCCTTTCCTGTGTATCCTAAATTCCCCAGTATAAAAATTAGGCTCTGTCCTCTACCCACTCCCTACTTTATTTCAGTTCAGCAGTCAAATGATTGAAAATCTACTCTCAGCAAAGCTACTAAGCGCTGGTACAGAACACAGAGAACAGCTTTCTATTATCAAACATTTACCGAGAGGACAACAATGTGTAAGACACTCTCACCTGCCTTCACAGACATCCCCATTGTGAAGTTAGTTAAGAAGTGAAGTGAAGTCACTCAGTTGTGTCCGACTCTTTGCGACGCCATGGACAGTAGCCTACCAGGTTCTGCCATACATGGGATTTTCCAGGCAATACTGGAGTGGGCTGCCATTTCCTTCTCCAGGGGATCTTCCCAAACCAGGGATCGAACCTGGGTCTCCTGCATTTGCAGACAGACGCTTTACTGTCTGAGCCACCAGGGAAGCCCAAAGTGAATTAAAATAATTATCAAATTATCATTTATATATTATTCTTGAGTTTACAAAAAAATTCTAAATTATCTTCAGCTCAGTCGCTCAGTCGCTCAGTCATGTCCAACTCTTTGCGACCCCATGAATCGCAGCACGCCAGGCCTCCGTGTCCATCACCAACTCCCAGAGTTCACTCAGACTCACATCCATCGAGTCAGTGATGCCATCCAGCCATCTCATCCTCTGTCGTCGCCTTCTCCTCCTGCCCCCAGTCCCTCCCAGCATCAGAGTCTTTTCCAATGAGTCAACTCTTCGCATGAGGTGGCCAAAATACTGGAGTTTCCGCTTCAGCATCATTCCTTCCAAAGAAATCCCAGGGCTGATCTCCTTCAGAATGGACTGGTTGGATCTCCTTGCAGTCCAAGGGACTCCCAAGAGTCTTCTCCAACACCACAGTTCAAAAGCATCAATTCTTTGGGGCTCAGCCTTCTTCGCAGTCCAACTCTCACATCCATACATGACCACAGGAAAAACCATAGCCTTGACTAAACAGACCTTAGTCGGCAAATTATCTTAATTCTCCCTTAATCTTAATCCTGTGAAATGGGTAAAAAAAAATTTTTTTAACTTTTTGGCCACACTGAGAGGCATATGGGATTTAGTCCCCTGATCAAGGATCAAATCCACATCCCTGCAGTGGAAGCATGGAATCTTAATCAACAGGACCGCCAGGGAAGTCCCTTTAATAACTTTTAATGGAGTATAATCTATAAAAGTATTGAAACACTATGCTGTGCACTTAATATAAGTCAGCTATACTTAAAAAAAAACTCATGGATACAGAGAGCAAGACTGGTGGTTACCGGTGGGGAAGGTTGGAAGGGAGGCGAAAAGAGTGAAGGCGGCCACCTGTATGCTTATGGATGGTTAACTGTAGCTTTGCGGTGATCGCTTTGCAATGTACACAAGACGCTGGTTTATAATGCTGCACACCTCAACCTTATGTTAGAAACATGAGGTGGGGGTCAGGTTATCAGGGAAAGCTACAGGGAGAAAAGACTGGCCTCTGGGCATAGTGGACAGATGGAAACACAAGGGTAGAGACAGGTCTCATCTAACTGAGGGAGCCGCATGAACAAACCAGGAAGGTAGGATGTGGCGGCACATGGTCTCAGACCAGATGCAGTAGACGCTGATGCTGGGAAGGACTGGTGGGAAGAGGCGAGAAGGGGGCGGCAGAGGATGAGATGGTTGGATGGCATCACGGACTCAATGGACAAGAATCAGAGCAAACTCCGGGACATGGTGAAGAACAGGGAAGCCTGGAGTGCTGCAGTCCATGGGGTTGCAAAGAGTTGGACTCGACTTAGCAATTGAACAACAATAAAACGACCCCAAAGGTTGGGGAGCAGACTGTGGATGGTAGTGAAGGCCATACTGTGGCTTCATGTGGGGGGCTCCTGAACACCCCTGACCTGTCCCTGAGGAGGCGGCCCCTAGTACATGCAAGTGCCAGAGCTGTGAGTATGCAAAGGACAGGAGACGTCTCTGCTCTCAAGCATCTTCAAGCTGTTTGCTTACTCATCTCCTGTGAGAAATTAACTGGAATTCTTGTTCTTTCTCAGGAGCAGACAATCACATCTCCCCTTGAGCTAAGCCATCATCTCATTTGATAGACACCAAAGAGTACCCCGTGGCATCCCTTTTCTAACCCAAATGATTTCCATAAACTGCACTCTTGCTGGGAAAGTTCTGTGAGGATTCTCTATGCCTTTTTTATGCGGAACTCTGAGAGATGGCCCATCCGTGGCTCCTCACCACATGGCTCCTGCTGTTTGAAAAGACCCACAGTGGAGTCTTGGATAGTTATTCACGCCTCTGAACATTCTCCATCTCAGCATAATAGCTGCAGTTGCTGCCTGTTTTCATAACCAAGCAATCTGCCTAAGAGTCTATGAAGATTTCTCACTTGAACAATACCAACTTTTCCCTTTTAAATAGGGCTGGGATGAATATGCTATAAACACTCATATCCCAAACAAATCTTGAAATTCTCCTGTTCTCAAAAAAATAAGATAAACCTGTTACATTATAGTGATGCTTATTGCTAAATTTTGGCAATTGTTTATGTTTTAGAATCTTTCCTATCCTTGTACAGAGAAAAATGCAAATCTACGCTAATGGGAAAATAGAAGAGATATGAAACTGAGGTTTTTTTTGTTTTGCCAATCATTTAGAAGGTAATTTTGGAGATATAGCTTATTCAACCTTTCAGATTGGGTTCAGCTGAACACGAACGTAAGGCCTTCAGTGATACCTGGCTAGATCAGAAGTCCAAGAAGCCACACAGCCTCAATCACGATTGTGGCTCTTAGTAAGAACAGGGTGAATAGTTTTATAGTTAGAATATTTTTTTTCATTTTCATTGGTATGTGTGGAAAAAAGGGAATTGTACAGTAAGAGATTCATTTATAAATGCATACTTTGTGATGGTTACTCATTAAAGGACCTGCATTTCAAGGCAGGCACATACTTTTATCAGCACACACAAAGCTCAAGGGTTTCAATTTAATTCATCTCTCCACTAATAAAACCTTCCAAGGTCATCTGTAAAATAATTGCACTAAATAAGAGATGCCCAAGAGTTGGAAATACAGATGTAGAGCTTCAGAGAAAGTGAGCTCTGAAATTGAGTCTCAAGTTTATTAGAGACGGCTAAAGATAAATCGAGTGGATCTCACATTTGAGAATACTTCTCAATCATCCATGGAGCTTGTTTCAAGTGCCAGGCCCCACCCCCAGAATTTCTGACTCAGTAGCTCTGGGGTAGGTCTGCATTTTTAACAAGTTCCTAGATGTGGATACCGCCTCTGGGGCACCATACTTGGAAGAACCACTGCTCCTAGAAAGAACTTAGGAGGGACAGATGTGGAACCTCAAGGAAGATCCAAAATAAAGTGGCCAAGGGAGTTAGACAGGCAGGTAACTTGATGAAAGGATGATGGCAGAAGGGCCTTTCCAGGTGGCATCGTGGGAAAGGACCCACCTGCTGATGCAGGAGATACACACATGCATGACGGCCGAAGCCTTTGAAAGGAAAAAAATTTCCTGGCTCTGACAAATACTACGGAGATGAAGCCAAATTGGAAAAGTCTCCAGATTTAATTAGCAGGTGTTTGGTGACCTGTAGGAGTATTTCATTAGAGTGGTGTAGGTGGAAGCCAGATTTGAGTGGGAGACTAGGAGTTGAAGCTACAAAAGAAATGAGACACAGGAGAAGCTGTTTCATTTGCTGGCTCTCAGCAGTCCATAAGCTGAAATGAAGGCAGCAGTGGAAAGGGTCAAGCAAACAAGACAAACCAAGAATAAATGGTGAAACCAAGGACCCTGTAAGTGTCAATGCACCTCTTGAAGCCTTATTTTGTCTTGATTTAAATAGGATTTCTGATTGGACTCCTTCTAGGTTGTAACTTCCTTAAGGGTGTTTAACCTCCTTTCAGGTAAAGTAGGGGAGGTGACAGTAACCATCTCCTAACTTACTGAATCTGACTTTGGCTGGAAGTGGCACAAGATGAGGTCAGAAAGGCAGGTAGAGGCCAGATAATACAGGGCTTTGAATGTGAGAATAAAGGTCAGAAAGACATAATACAGGGCTTTGAATGTGAGAATAAAGGTCAGAAAGACAGGAAGGTCCAGCAGAGACGGCAGTGGAGGCAAAAGGAAACCAGGTAAGTGGTCCAGAAGCTAATAAAAGCTAAATTCAGTAATGCAACATTTTCTCTCACCAGATTAGCAAGGACTAAATTATAATGGGGCTTCCCTGGTGGCTCAGACGGTAAAGAATCTGCCTGCAATGCTGGAGACCTGGGTTTGATTCCTGGGTCAGGAAGATCCCCTGGAGAAGGAAATGGCAACCCAGTCCAGTGTTCTGGCCTGGAAAATCCCCATGGACAGAGGAGCCTGGCAGGCTGTAGTCCATGGGCTCAGAGTCTGACACAACTGAGCGACTAAGCGTTAACAAATTAGCAACAACTGGGGAGAGTGAACAGACAAGCATTTTCACTCACTCAGAGGGCAGACTGGCACTACCCTTTAGGAAAGCCATCAGTATCAAGAATCTGAAATTCAGTACTGTGCCCGAGGATGCAGATTCATAGTCTCACCATTGACAGCAATTTATAAAACTGCTGTACTGCACACCAGAGGAGTTCCCATTTCCTGGTGACCTCCCCTCTGCGTGGCCGGCCCCACCTGCAGCCCTTTCTCTGGTCTAGCCTCAGCAGCCCTCCAGCACTGAGGTGTCCTACGATCCTCCATTTCCTTTCTGACAAGTCAAATTACATTTCATTTAGTGAGTTAGTGAAATCACTCAAAGCGCACAAAGGACTTCTAGGAAACCCTTTGGTCCAATCTGCTGGACTTGCATACAGTCCTCATTTTACGGGAGCAACACAAAACAAGGTCAACACAACTTGCTGGGAAACGAACAAAGGCTGGAAATATCTTGATGTTTCCACATCACATGAAATAGTTAATAACCCCAATTACTCCTCAGCAACGTGGTTGGTTAGCCCTCAAAACTCAGAAACACTGTAGGTTTAACAGTCACTATAGTCAATAAATGCTCAATGAGAAAAGCACTGCCTTTTAAAACAAGTAGACATCTACTTTAGGTAGTTTTATTTTCCTGTAGTTTATAAAGTCCGTAGGAAAATAAAACCACCTAAAGTATGTCTACTTTAAAGATTAAAAAAAAGGGCAGTACTTTTCTCATCCAAGAGCATTTATCAAGGACTTATGTGCCTGGGGCTTCCCTCACAGCTGTTGGTAAAGAATCCACCTGCAATGCAGGTGATGCTGGTTCCTGGGTTGGCAAGATCAGCTGGAGAAGGGATAGGCTACCCACTCCAGCATTCTTGGGCTTCCCTGGTGACTCAGCTGGTAAAAGTTGTTCAGCAGTGTCCCACTCTGCAACCCCATGGACTATACAGTCCATGGAATTCTCTGGGCCAGAATACTTAAGCTGGTAGCTTTCCCCTTCTCCACAGGATCTTCCCAACCCAGAGATCAAACACGTCTTGGGAAGTTTTTATATTTTTTGGGGGGAGGGGAGCGCAGATTTCATTCCATCAACCTCAGTTCAGTTCAGTCGCTCAGTCGTGTCCGACTGTTTGCGACCCCATGAATCGCAGCACGCCAGGCCTCCCTGTCCATCACCATCTCCCGGAGTTCACTCAGACTCACGTCCATCGAGTCCATGATGCCATCCAGCCATCTCATCCT
>SJYX01009969.1:0-12511 GCA_006410675.1 Oreotragus oreotragus | reverse complement strand
TCTTGAAGAGATCTCTAGTCTTTCCCATTCTGTTGTTTTCCTCTATTTCTTTGCATTGATCGCTGAGGAAGGCTTTCTTATCTCTTCTTGCTATTCTTTGGAACTCTGCATTCAGATGCTTATATCTTTCCTTTTCTCCTTTGCTTTTTGCCTTTCTTCTTTTCACAGCTATTTGTAAGGCCTCTCCAGACAGCCATTTTGCTTTTTTGCATTTCTTTTCCATGGGGATGGTCTTGATCCCTGTCTCCTGTACAATGTCACGAACCTCATTCCATAGTTCATCAGGCACTCTATCTATCAGATCTAGGCCCTTAAATCTATTTCTCACTTCCAATGTATACAATGAAATGGACCTTGAAACTCTCAAAGGAAGTCTGCGAAGCTCCTACTGACAAATTGGAAAAGGTTTGATGGACAATATAAATAACAGAGTATTGGATGATAACCCAAAGTATACAGTAATATGTGTGAGTCCACACTAATATGTGTGAGTCCACACTAATAAAATAAATGATTAAGTAAATAAATAGGAACTTCTCTGGTGTCCAGTGGTTAATAATCTGCCCTCTGATGCAGTGGTAATTGGTTCAGTCCCTGGTCAGGGGCCTAAGCTCCCCCATGCCCTGGGGCAACTAAAACCCTCCTGCTGCAACTAGAGACTGTGCTCTGCAAAGAGAAGTCCCACATGGCGCAACAAGACCTAGCACACCTTGTCTCCACACCCTCTCCAGCATTTACTGTTTGTAGACTTTTTGACGATGGCCATTCTAACTGGTGTGAAGTGGTATCTCATTTCAGTTTTGATTTGCATTTCTCTAATATTGAGCAATGTTGAGCATCTTTTCATGTGTTTGTTAGCCATCTATATGTCTTCTTTGGAGAAATGTCTTTTTAGGTCTTTTTCACACTTTTTGATTGGGTTGTTTGTTTTTCTGGTATTGAATTGCATGAGCTGCTTGTATATTTTGAAAATTGATCTCATGTCAGTTGTTTCATTGCTATTATTTTATCCTATTCTGAGGGTTGTCTTTTCACCTTGTTTGTAGTTTCCTTTGATGTGCAAACGCTTTTAAGTTTAGGTCTCACTTGTTTATTTTTGGTTTTATTTCCATTACTTTAGGAGGTGGGTAATAGAGGATCTTGCTTTGATTTATGTGTGCTGCCTGTTTTCCTCTAAGACTTTTAGTTTCTGGTCTTACACTTAGGTCTTTAATCCATTTTGAGTTTATCTCTGTGTATGGCATTAGGAAGTGTTCTAACTTCATTCTCTTGCATGCAGCTGTCCAGTTTTCCCAGCACCATTTATTGAAGAGGCTGTCTTATCCCATTGTATGTTCTTGCCTCCTTTGTCAAAAAGTAAGGTACCAATAGGTGTTGGGTTTATCTCTGTGCTCTCTATCTTGTTCCATTGGTCTATATTTCTGTTTTTGTGCTGGTGCTATACTGTCTTGATGACTGTAGCTTTGTAGTATAGAAGAAATGGGAACTCTCTCCTGCATTGCTGGTGGGAATGTAAATTGATACAGCCACTATGAAAGATGGTATGAAGATTCCTTTATCTCTATCTTGTTCCATTGGTCTATATTTCTGTTTTTGTGCTGGTGCTATACTGTCTTGATGACTGTAGCTTTGTAGTATAGAAGAAATGGGAACTCTCTCCTGCATTGCTGGTGGGAATGTAAATTGATACAGCCACTATGAAAGATGGTATGAAGATTCCTTTAAAAAGCTAGGAATAAAACCACCATATGACCTAGCAATCCCACTACTAGCCATACCCTGAGAAAACCAAAACTGAAAAAGACACATGTGTCCCATTGTTCACTGCAGCATTATTTACAATAGCTAGAACATGGAAGCAACCTAGATGTCCATCAACAGATGAATGGATAAAGAAGCTGTGGTACATATGTACAATGGAATACTACTCAGCCATAAAAAGGAACTGCATTTCAGACTCGCTTGTTGANACTTCAGCTTCTTCAGCATTACTGGTTGGGGCATAGACTTGGGTAACTGTGATATTGAATGGTTTGCCTTGGAAACGAACAGAGATCATTCTGTCATTTTTGAGATTGCATCCAAGTACTGCATTTCGGACTCTTTTGTTGACCATGATGGCTACTCCATTTCTTCTGAGGGATTCTTGCCCGCAGTAGTAGATATAATGGTCATCTGAGTTAAATTCACCCATTCCAGTCCATTTTAGTTTGCTGATTCCTAGAATGTCGACGTTCACCCTTGCCATCTCGTTTGCCCACTTCCAATTTGCCTTGATTCATGGACCTGACATTCCGCTTGCGAGAGCCGGGCTGGCGCACTAAGCGCGGGCGAGGAGCTAACCCACGTCCGAGGTCAGGGGCAGCAACCTAGAGTGCCAGGCTGCGACGGCGCAGGAACAGCCGAGAGGAGCTACCCTGTGTCTGAGATCAGTGGCAGCCGGGAGGAGCTACCCCTCATCCGAGGACAGTGGCGGCCAGGAGAAGACACCCCGCGTCTGAGGTCAGGGCGGTGGCCGGGAGGAGCTACCCCTTGTCCGAGGTCAGGGGCGGCCAGGAAGAGACACCCCACGTCCAAGGCCAGGGGCGGCCGGGAGAGGCCATCTCGCGCCCGAGGCCAGGGGTGGTGACCCGGAGGAGATACCCTGAGCCCGAGGCCAGGGGCGGCAGCTGGGAGAAGCCACCCACGCCCGAGGCCACGGCCGGCGCCAGGAGGAGCAACCTGAGAAGCAGGGGCTGCGCAGGCGCAGGAGGGCCTAGAGGAGCTGTCCCACGTTGAAGGTCAGGAACTGTGGCGGTAAGGAGATACCCCTCGTCCAAGGTAAGGGGCAGAGGCTGTGCTATGGAGCAGCCGTGAAGAGACAACCCATGCCCAAGGTAAGAGAAACCCATCAACCTAAACTAGACGTTATTTCCAATTCCAAGCACTTTCATACCCTTCCTTAACACGCTTTTATCAGGGACTGTTCGCCTATGATTCAAGGTAAATGGACAAGCAGAAATTCTGTCAAATGAAGAAAGTCAAGTATGGGTGTTTTGGGCCAAGGCAAGTGTATGTGCAGAACTGGGGCAATGCACAGAATTTTCCTAATGGAGCCATCATGTAGGAAAAGAATATAGTAGGATCTGGACTTCAGTTAGAGTTACAGACAGCTGTTTTAATATTCCTGCCCTGGATGAAAACTGCAAACTCAAGAGATCACGATGTCGCCACCAAACACTAGGTGACACCACGTTATGTGTTTTACATGGCTTCCAATCAAATCTCCATAACCACCCTGGAGGGGAGATCTTATTTTCCTCTTTGCAAAGGCAGAAGCAACACAGGCTAAACAGTATGCATTGTAGGAAGAGGATCACTAAGTGTGAAGTCTTAAAGCTACTCTAACAGTAGCTGCAAGAAATGAAGAGAAAGTGAGACTAAAAAGGCAGGAATGAAGAAATAGCTGTGAAAGACATTCATAAAATAGAATTTTCAAATAGACAAAGTGACTTCAACTGGTGCTTAAGTGGTACCATCAACTTATCTTGAAAAACACAGAACAGGAATGCCCACAAATACAATTCATTAAGGTTTTCCTTTTCTGCAGTGGTGTACACTATTTCTTTTGCCCAACAGTCATGTTTAAACATAACCCTCCACCACTAGGTGCGCATCTTCAAGGGCAATTAATAACCTACCACAGTCACTGTGTTAGGTTAGGAATCCAAGACTCAGTGCCAGGTGTGTTGGACTCCAAAGCAGACCTACGACCATCACGCCACCCCAGATAAAACCAAAGGCCGCCAACACCAGGTTTTCACTCATTCATTGCATTTAATCCTTGCCCGACTCTCCCCCCTCATAACCTTGGCAACTTACTTGTGCCCCTGCTTCCTTTCATGCAGAATGGGCAAAACTGAACTTATTCCAAGTTTTTTTTAGTACATTTTGTTAAGTGCTTAGAAGCCCACATCCATTTAAATAAAAAAGGTCTTCCAGTTTTTAACACTCCACTGAGCACTGCTGCATGAATGGTCTAAACAGCTCAGGCTTCAAAGTTAAGTTCCTGATCCTCAAAATATATCTATTTATGATGCAATTAGAAGTAATCAACTTTTCCTGAACTTATAACTATAACGCAATAGATAATCTTTCATTCATTATATCCCCCCCCAACAGGGATTTAATAGTCTGTTTTCCAAATACTTTATAAATAATATCTGGCAGTTTATTAAAAAATGGAGCATACCAAACAACAAACTATCTTACACCTTTCAGGAAGAAAAAACAGTAAATTTGAAAAGACATTACCCACTGAATTTGGACACAACACCTCTACTCAATTAAGAGAAACATTTGTACAGTCCAGGTCTTTATTTTTACACCCATCAGGCCATGAATTCATAGGGGATGGGCTCCAACAGTTCGGGTTCCTTTCCATTGGTCCTCACAAAGTGTGCTTCTCTAGGTGGAGCAGGCTAAAAAAACACAAGGGAATGATTATACAAAGTACTGTAACTCAATTTCAAACTGCTCCCAGAAGCAATAACACACTCAACACCAAGAAACCCTGCCAAGTACTCACCTGGCGCTTCAGCTGAACCCAAGTCCCTTTCTCTTTGGCTTCCTTCTTTTTCTGATCATTTTCCTTCACACGTTTCAGGAAGCTATCTCGGCTCTTAGAGTGCTTAATATGCTCGATACGCACATTAATTCTCTTGGCAAGAATCTTGCCCCTGGAGAAAAAAGAGCCTTTAAGTGCTTCATCAAAAACAGAGCCTAAATTCAGAGAATCCTTTTACGGGTTTCACTTTAAACCACGAACCTCTACCCACAGACAGGATAAACCAACAAGATGACAGCAAATTTATAATTTATAATCATTATTAAATCTTGCTGAATTGGGTGTTGAGGCAAACATCCCCATTCATAAGCTCTCTTCTGTGAGACGACAGACTCTGAAATACCAAATAATTTAAACAAAACCAGACCACTAATAAAACGTACAACTTTAATATTAAACTTCTTACTTTCTGAAAACTCTACTTAGTTAACATACTGCATAAGACTTCAACATTGTAAGGTGCAAACTAAGTTTATTACAATGTTTCCTCTGACAGGTTACAAGACAAACACCCAGTTTGCCTGAGTTTTAAAAGGTTATTTCCTTTGCCCCACTTGAATGACCAATAAAGACATAAGTCCGATTGGCAAAGTGAAAGGGGGTGTGAGGCAATACACAAAGAATTAGACCTTACTTACTTAACTTGTTTGTTTACAATGATGCCAACAGCATGCTGGGTAACATTGTAGACTCTCCCAGTTTTGCCATGGTAACATTTGTGGGGCATTCCTTTTTGAACAGTACCCATTCCCTGTTTATAAAGGAAATCAATGTTATACCAGCAATTTCCCCTCTCCTTTTAAACCCAAAGTAAGATATTTTAACTTTTTTTTTTCTTTAAAAGGCAACTCAAGAGCTCTCAGAGCCGGTGAAATGTCATTTTCACGTTGCTTTTAGCAATCAAAAAGACAATCATCATTAAGCTCTGGAGTGCCAGGACACATAAACTCAAGTTTTTATGATTCCCCCCTAACTTTTCCACTAGCTGTTAAAAACAAGTAATGAGAAAATTCTTAAGACTCAAAAATAGCATTTTAAAAGCTTGTTTTTAAAAGTAAAATTACAATAGCCATTCTACAATCTAAGGAGCTCCTTCTCAGTAAACGGATTTCCCCTCAATTAAGAAAATAAAAAGATGCAATACATGCTGTTCAAATTTCAGTATTAAACACAACTTTTCTAACTTCTAATGTTATTTCATGGTTAATTCTCCAGTTTTATAATTTACCTTGATATCTACAATATCACCCTTCCTGTAGATTCGCATGTATGTGGCCAAAGGAACAACTCCTGCAAAAAAAAAAAAAAAAAAACACAAAATAGTCAATATTGAGTAAAACAAATACTACCTTCAACACACTACTTTTTGGCTGTTTATCTTGATGGCCAACAATTTAGAAATTATATATAAAATGCATGTTTTCTATTTATTAAAAGGCAGATACTGATTAATCAGTGTCATTTATTATGAACACACTGTATCAACTGCAACACACAGGCAATAAACCAGGAGGAGGGCAGCTCCACTCACCATGTTTTCTGAAAGGCCTGGAGAACATGTAGCGGGTGCCCCGCCTCTTTCCCTTTGTGTTGGTCATCTTGGCGAATCACTGAAACCAGAAAGCACAGAACACCCAAACACAGTCAGTGTCAACATGCCATCTTCTCCTTTAACCAAAAAACATGCAATTACAAACGCACTCATTTCAGTAGCAATGTCAGAATTAGGCAACAATCTACAAGGTTAGCTCACCAATCAATAGCTCTTATAAAAGGGGAAGAAGCAGTAATTTTACCAAGATTTTTGCCAAAATCGCCTAAAGTCTAAGAAGCAGAACTGGATTTCAGAATCCAAACCAGCACTTTCCCTACAAGAATATAAAAACACAACAGGACCCTGGCATACTATTTCTGAGACTGCCAAGAGCACTGGAATTACTAGAAGGCAAAGCACAAAACTCAGTCTTTTATTTTTGCGTATTGGATAAACCCCCCCTTTCAACCTACAGGTTTCTCTTATACAGCATCTATTAACTCATCAAAAATCTCTAACTCCACATATCTAATTACTCAGTTGTTTACCAGGAAATGTAAGGTTTATCTACATGCTGTTTAACTTTTCACTCTTGTTTCCCAAAAGGTCAAAATAATGGTTTTAATTGCTTCAGATCACCCAAGAGAACTACCATTGCTGGCAACGACTCCTACCACAAGGAGATCACAAGTTAGAACACAGTGTTCTAACCTAAATCAACCTCTTAATGTTACCATATCTTCAAAAGAACTGACTCCCAAGAATCTTTTTCGTATGACTTGCCTGGCAAGGAAGCAGAATAATGTTTTACCTAACCCATCCAAGTTAAACCACTGTGCACACTCTTACTTCACATTCTACTAATTACTCTGTAATGGTCTATATGGGAAAAGAATATTAAAAAAAGACATGTGTATGTACAACTGATTCACTCTGGTGTACACTACAAACAGGGAGGAGAGGAGGGAGAGGGTGAATGTATGAAGAGAGTAATGGAAACTTACATTACCATGTGTAAAACAGATAGCTAATGGGAATCTGCTGTATGACTCAGGGAACTCAAACAGGGGCTCTGTGACAATCTAGAAGGGTGGAGTGGTGAGGGAGATAGGAGGGGGTTTCAGGAGGGAGGCGACATGGGTGAACCTATGGCTGATTCTTGTTGATGTTATGACAGAAAACTACAAAATCTGTAAAGCAATTATCCTTCAATTAAAAAAAAATTAAAAAACAAACAAACAAAAGCCCTAGTGCACCTAAACAAAACTAAAATAATGTGGGAGAAGAGACAACCATTCCTTATGGAAACATCTCTAGTTACACAGATAGATTATCCCCTTCAGGAGGGAAAACTTACTGCTCTGCACTCCCTGAGCATGGGCTAGACTCAGTAACTCATTTCCAAAGAAAAGAGGAGGAGAGAAGAAGGGGAAAACAGTGCAGATCTGACAAACACATAACCTTAATCAACAATCAAATATGACATATCCAGTGGTAAGACACACAGCTGTCACATGTACCCAGATTAAGAAGACAAGCAGGGGGCTTCAGCTGGGTTGTCTTTCGCAAAACCCAATGTCTGAACCCTCCTCTGTGCTGTGCTCAGAGTTATGAGTTATGTTTGACTCTTTGTGACCCCAAGGACTATAACCTGAGAGGCTCTTTTGTCTGTGGGATTCACCAGACAACGATACTGGAGTGGGCTGCCATTTCCTCCACTCTACAATATAAGAACAATAGCAGACAGACTCAGCTTGGAGGGCCTTCCACCATCCCTCACCAGTCCTTCTCAGACCTCCCAAGGCCGTGACAGACCAGGAGAGAATGAGCAATTCCACAGAGCAGAGGACACTGGGGACACATGACAATGAATGCAGCTTGTGTAGATCATGTATTGCATCCTGGAATCCAAAGACACATTAATGGACAATCTGATGAAATCCAAATCCTCGCATATTGTGAGGTTGAATAATTAGTAATGCTCCAAAGTTGTCTGTCAGTTTTGACAAATATTTTCAACTATTCTATAAGTCCAAAATTGTTCCAAATAAAATTTTATTGAAAAACAACTTGATACAGAGAGCTCAACGTGGTAATCTGTGACAAACTAGAAAGGTGGGATTGGGTGGAAGGTGGGGGGGAGGTTCAAGAGGCAGGAAACATATGTATGCTTATGGCTGAGTCATGTTGTATGGCAGAAGTCAACAGAAATTCAAAATACATTTGAAAAAACAACCTGTATTGGGAAAGGTTTACATCAGGTGAATCCTCCATTGACCCTACCCAGCTTCTCACTCTGATGTCATTAAATGTCCCCATCATCCAGAGATGTGTCAGAGGACTCTATGGCACCCTTGAAAGGGCACTGGGCTGGATACATAGCAGCCACTTGTATTACTCAGCACTCCAAGCCCTGACTCCTCTCCTCACAGAGCTACGGAGGGCATTGGGGGCAGTGTCTTCTGAAGGACAGGAGGCATGGGACCCATGGGCAGGGATCGCACCACACAGAAGTCCTGCCACCATAGACAAAGGGCCAGCATGTGCAGCCTGGGCCTTGGGGCGTTCACCTTCCTGCCCAGGAACCTCTGAGACACATCTGCAGTCACCTGAGCCACTCATGGGGTGACCTTCAGAGAGGTGGCCCCCAGGCAATAGGAGTCATGGTGAGCAGGGGCTGCATGGTGGTCAGCTGACACTGCAGCTCAGTACTTGGTGCCTCTTCGCCAAGAGCAGTTACCGGATGTGAATCCTATTTGGCATAGGGTTCTGACTGTGGTCACACCTTGTGTCCCAACTCAGTAAACTTTATTCCGCTACAGGTGACTCAGGCAAAGGCCAGTCAGGTGCCTCTAGCAAAAAGCTACTTGATTCTGACTTATCAAACATTTTAAATCTTTACCTTATTTATTTTCTCTCAGGCAATATTTATAAGCATATCTACAGTAAATAGAACTAAAAAATTCTTGTTTATCAACTCCAGAGAAATGGAATATTCCTGCCATTATTCTAACAAACACTGTGCAACATCTACCGAATGCTGGGCCCTCCCCTAGTCCCGGGGATGCAGCAGCACACAGCACAGCTCTCGCTCTCCTGCAGCTCTTCATCACCTAAGAGGGCGTGAAAGACAGTGACCCCACGGGAAGAAGTGCTCTGGGCAAAAATGAAGCAGAGGGAGAAGACAGAGGGATGTGAGGGGAGGAGAAGGCAGATTTCTTTGATAATAGGGCTCAATAGTTGAGGGAAATCTGTGCCCTGTGATACTTGAAGATACCTGAGGATGAGGCATCACATCACCACAGGAGCAAGAGCCTTCCAGGCCAGGAGGCCTCCATGTGCAAAGGCCCTGCTGCAGGAGCACACTTGGTCAGGTCAAGAAGCAGAAAAGAGGCATTCAGGGAGGAGAGAAAGGTACGTATATGTTCATAGAGGCAGCAGCAGCACAGGGCTGGTTGTGCAACTGGCCCAAAGATTGTGGCCTAGAAGGGGCTTGGCTTTTCCTCAAGTGGGAGGTCTGGAGAGGAGATGGTGGAAACAGTACAGAGACACCCAAGGGTCAAAAGAAGTTGCAGAAAACAGATGGACCTAAGAACTATCATACTGAGAAAGACAAAGACTGTCATACTAAGTCAAAGAAGCAGAAATAACTTACAACATCTCTTATATGTGTAATCTAAAAAGACATGATACAAACGAAGTTATTTGCAAAACAGAAAGAGGCTGATGGACTTAGAGAATGAACTTAAAATTGCCAGCAGGAATGATGAGGGTAAGGCATAGTTAGGGAGTTTGGGTTGAACAAGTACACACTGCTATATTTAAAATGGATAAAGGTGGCACACCATGATCAAGTTGGGTTTATCTAATGGATGCAAGGATTCTTCAATGTATGTAAGCCAATCATTGTAATACATCATTAACAAATATAAAAAATTTTTATTTATTTTTAAATTGAAGGATAATTGCTTTACAGAATTTCGTTGTTTTCTGTCAAATCAACATGAATCAGCCATGATAAACTCTACAGATGCAGAAAAGCTTTTGACAGAATTCATCACCCATTTATGATAAGAACTCTCTAGAAAATCAGCATAGAAGGAACTTACCTGAACATAACAAAGGCTGTGTATGATAAACCCACAGGAAACATTATTTTCAATGGTGAAAAACTGAAAGCATTCATTCTAAGATCAGGAACAAGATAAGGGTGCCCACACTGACCACTATTTCCCAATAGTTTTGGAAATCCTAGCAATGGCATTCAGAGGTGAAACCAAAATAAAAGTAATCCAGATTGGAAAAGAAAAATAAAACTCTCACTGTTTGCAGATGTTATGGTACCATACACAGAAAACCCTAAAAATACTATCAAAAAATTAACAGAGCTAATCAGTAATTTAGTAATGTCACAGGATACAAAATCAACACATAGGAATCTTCTGTATTCCTGTACACTAACAATGAATACTCAGAAATAGAAATTAAGGAATCAATCCCATTTACCATTGACATAAAAAGAATAAAATACCTTGCAATAAACCTACCTAAGGGGACAAAAGAATTGTATAGAGAAAACTATAAGACACTGATGAAAGAAATCAGAGATGACATAAACAGATGGAGAGATATACCATGTCCTTGGAAGGGAAGAATCGAAATTGTGAAAATGACTATACTACAGAAAGCAATCTACAGATTCAGTGCAATGCTTATCATAGTACCAATTGCATTTTTCACAGAACTAGAACAAAAAATTTCAAAATTCATATGGAAACACAAGATCTCTTATAGTCAAAGCGATCTTGAGAAAGGAGAATGAAGCTGGAAGAATCAATCTTCCTGATTTCAGACTATACTACAAAGCTCACTCACCAAGACAATATGGTACAGGCAGAAATAGAAAAATATAGAACAATGGATCAAGATAAAAGCCCAGAAATAAACCCACACACCTATGGGCAGCTTATCTCTGACAAGGGAGGCAAGACTATACAATGGAGAAATAGCCTCTTCAATAAGTGATGTTAGGGAAATTGGACAGCAACATGTATTATAGAAGAATGAAATTAGAACACTGCCTAGCACCATACACAAAGATAAACTCAAAATGTATTAAAAACCTAAATGGAAGACAAGAAACTATAAAACTCTTAGAGGAAAACACAGGCAGAAAACTCTTTGACATAAACTGTAGTGCGATCCTCTATGACTCACCTCCTAGAGTAACATAAATAAAAACAAAAATTAACAAATGGGAACCACTTAAGTGGTCAAAAGCTTTTTCACAGCAAAGGAAACCATAAACAAGATGAAAAGGAAACCCTCAGAATGTGATAGAATAATTGCAAATGAAGCAACTGACAAAGGATTAATCTCCAAAATATACAAGCAGCTCATCTAGCTCAATATCAGAAAAATCAAACAACGTAATCAAAAAAAATGGGCAGAAGATCTAAATAGTTCTCCAAAAAAGACATACTAAAAATTAATCAATACATGAAAAAATGCTCAACATCACTCAATATTAGATAAATGCAAAACTACAATGAGATATCACTTCACACCAGTCAGAATGGTCATCATCAAAAAATCTACAAAAAATCTGGAGAGCATGTGGAGAAAAGNAAAAAAATGGGCAGAAGATCTAAATAGTTCTCCAAAAAAGACATACTAAAAATTAATCAATACATGAAAAAATGCTCAACATCACTCAGTATTAGATAAATGCAAAACTACAATGAGATATCACTTCACACCAGTCAGAATGGTCATCATCAAAAAATCTACAAAAAATCTGGAGAGCATGTGGAGAAAAGGGAAGCCTCTTGTGCTGTTTGTGGCAATGTAAATTGCTACAGTCACTATGGAGAACACTATAGAGAATCCTTGAAAAATTAGAAGTGAAACTATCACATGACTCAACAATCCCACTATTAGGCACATACAGTGACAAAATCATAATTGAAAATGTCACACGTACTCCAATGTTCACTGTAGTACTATTTGCAATACCTAGTACATGGAAGCCACCTAGATGTCCATTGGCAGATACAAGGATAAAGAAGTTGTGGTGTATATATATGCAATGGAATACTACTCAGCCATAGAAAGGAACACATCTGAGTTATAATGAGGTGGATGAAATGAGAGTCCATTGTACAGAGTGAAGCAAGTCAGAAAGAGAAAAACAAATATTACGTACTAATGCACACATATAAAGTCTAGAAAATGGACCTGATGAACCTATTTGCTGGGCAGGAACAGAGACTGAGACATAGAGAAAAGACTTGTGGACACAAGGAGGGAGAGAGTGTGATGAACTGTAAGAGCAGCATTGACATACATACATTGCTGCTGCTGCTGCTGCT
>SJYX01009967.1:387988-418254 GCA_006410675.1 Oreotragus oreotragus | reverse complement strand
GGACTCTGGGAGTTGGTGATGGACAGGGAGGCCTGGTGTGCTGCGGTTCATGGGGTCGCAAAGAGTCGGGCATGACTGAGCGACTGAACTGAACTGAAGGGTGATGGGCTGTTGTGTCCAAGGTTAGACTGTAAGACTGTGACCCCTGTCTTTCATCTCTCATTTGCTGGTGCTGTGGAAGCCAGCTACCATGTGAGCTGCCCTATAGTGAGGGCAGCCGACAGCTGGCAAGAAACAGAGGCTCACCAGTTTCCTGATCTTTAAAATGGGGATACTGGTAGTATGATACCTACCTTATAAGGTCAAGTGAGACTATGCACAGGGAGTGCTTACCATAGCAAAGCAAGTATTTTATGATCCATAGCAAATTAATTTTCTCAGTTCCAAATATATGTTAGAAATAATGTTTGCTGTCAATTTATTTTCAACCCATACTCCTGTGATGAAAAGACTATAAATTGGTAGATCCAGTCTATAGTGATGGATAGGCCAACTACTTAACCTCTCTGGTTTTATTCTTTTGGTTATGTGAAGTAGCTAGTTAGGGGATCTCTGAGTAGTTTTCAGTTTTAAAGTTTCATGTTAGGATTTTTTTCCAATTCATTTTTAAACAAAGTTTTAATAAAATTTTAGCATAGGAGGTATTATATGTTTTAGCAATTTATATTTTAATTAAATGTACTTCAGATTAAAATTGCATTAGGCAATGTTTAAAATACAGAAGGATATGGAAAGTGATACATGTACCAATCATTCACTTTAAGAAATAAAACTTAAAAAAAAAAAAGAAACACAGGCTCTCTATTTAACAGCCAGTGAGTGCCTGAAGGCCCCTCCAACAGCCTCATAAGACATCAGGGAGTGACCATCCTCCAGGTGAACCTTGAGGTGTTTGTACCTGGCCATCACCTCGACTGCCTGTGAAAGAACCTGAGATGGGGTCCAGCTAAGTGTACCCCATTCCTGACCCACACAAAGCATGAGATAAAAATGCCTGTCATAAGAAATATCATATGACATCCTGTATATGTGGAATCTAAAAAGAAATGATACAAATGAACTTACTTACAAAACAGAAAGACACTCACTGACTTAGAGAATGAACTTATGCTTGCCAGGGGAAAGGATAGTTAGGGAGACTGAGATGGACTTGTACATACTGCTATGTTCAAAATGGATAATCAACAAGGACCTACTGTCTAGCACATGGAACTCTGTTCAATGTTATGTGGCATCCTGGATGCGAGGGGCGTTTGGGTGAGTATGGATACATGTATATGTATGGCTGAGTCCCTTCGCTGTTCACCCGAAACTACCACAATATTGTTAATCAGCTATAACCCAATACAAAATAAGAAGTTTAAAGTTTGAAAAAAAATGCCTGTCATCTGAAGCTGTGAAGTTTGGGGACAACTTATGAAGTTCAAATTATTGCTGTTACTTTCCAGCAGTTTGGACAACATGGCTAACCAAATGTCATCAGGGAGAAACCTGGCTGGGCCCAGCTTAAAGAACAGGGCACAGTGAAATCAACAGATATGGTTTATTTCCTAATACCTTGGAATTAATGATCCCAGACACACAGATGGAGGTAAACAGAAGCACTTAATCACTTTGTATCTGTGTGCCCAGCAGCAGAAAGCATTGCATCACACTCCATGGAATAAAAAAAAAAAAAAAANAATACCTTGGAATTAATGATCCCAGACACACAGATGGAGGTAAACAGAAGCACTTAATCACTTTGTATCTGTGTGCCCAGCAGCAGAAAGCATTGCATCACACTCCATGGAATAAAAAAAAAAAAAAAAAGCTAGAAATTCAAACAACCTAAGTCCATTAATAGGGGACTGGGTCTATAAACTGGGGCATAATGATACAATGACATTATAGAGTTAACCGGAAAGAACTGTATGTTTCAACATGATCAATCTCAAATAGGAACATGGTATCATTTATATAAAATTTAAACATTCATAAAGCGATCATAGAAATTGTTTATACACACTGCATTAAAAAAACATTAAAAATGTTCACAGAGAAGATATAGGTTCCTTTCCTGAGTTTCAGACTCATGTACCCTACTGCCTACTTAGACATCTTGTAGGCTTCTCAAATATGGCCACAACCACCTGCCTGATTCTGCCCCAACCCCCAAACCTGCTCCCTTTGCAGGAAATGGCGGTAGATGACAACTCCCAAGTGGATCACGTGGAAATCTTTTGAGTCATCCTTGATTATTTTCTTTCTTTCACATCCCACCCCTCCTGTCTAATCCTGTCAACTCTACCTTTGGAATATATCTAGATTCTGCCATGTCTCACCCACCATTACCTCTGGGGCACACCATCACCTTTCACATGGATTATTTTGAAGATGCTCTTAACTGGTCTCTCTGTCTCTGCCCTTGTCCCCCTACATTTCTATTCTCTACACCACAGCTGTAATAATCCTTTACAATCTAAATCAAATTAGGTTGGGCTGTTCTGAACCCTCCAGTGGCCCTAATCTCCCTCATTACAATGGCAAATAAGGCCCTTAGGATCTGGCCTCCATTGTATCTTTAGCTTCATCTCCTGCTGCTCTTCCTTCCAGTCCTCCACTCCAAATACACTGGCTTCTTTGTTAGTCTTCGCTCGTTCCAGGCATATTCCTACCACAGGGACTTTGCATGTCCTACTTCCATGTCCATCATGTTCTTCTGGATATAAGCACCGTCTACTCCTTCACGTCCTTCAGTATCTGCTTAAATGTCATCTTCTTGGTCAACCTTCCCTACTCACTGTATTTAAAGCTGCATACCCTCTCCTAGTCACTATTCCTCTTTCTTCCTTTATTTTTTATCCAATAACACTTAGCACCATGTGTCATATTATCCGTTTTGTGCTGCGACCCCATGGACTGCAGCACACCAGGCTCCCCTGTCCTTCACTGTCTCCTGGAGTTTGCTCAGATTCATGTACACTGAGTCAGTGATGCCATCCAACCATCTCATCCTCTGTCACCGCCTTCTTGTCACAAACCTCTGTCACAAACCTTCTTTACCGGTTTATTTATTGTTCTCCACCTCCTCTCACTAGAACATAAACTGCGGAAGGGTCAGAGTTTGGTCTGGGGTGCTCTGCACTGCATTCTCAGTGTCTACGAACCTGGCACACAGTAGGCGGGGTTGGGGGCAGCCTCCACCCAGGACGTTGTGCCTATTGTCAGGGAAGGCTTCTAAAAGAGCCTCGAGTCACATCCGCAGCAGCAGTAGCTTCTGGCCCTGCCACCCCTGACGGCTTTCCAGGGAGAATGGGTTGGGTGGGGGGTGTGTACAACAGTGTGTGCAGAACTGTGTGGAAATAGGTAGGATGGGGAACAAGGGGTGCAGGTGTGTGTGGTAACTGTGGGGCGACTGCACCCAGGAGGGAGAGAAGGGCCTTTATGGTCAGCCGAAGAAGCAGAGAGCAAGTCAATGCTTCAGATTCGTCCTTGGCCTCCAGCAGGTGGACTTGTGGCGTGGCCAGACCCTCCCTGCAGTGTCCTCTAAGGGATCTGCATTGGTGGTGACTATTTGGCCAAGCATCTCTGAGGAGGTGGAGGGGAAGCTTCAGGCATTTCCCCTCCTGAGTCAAAGGAATGCCAGAGAAGCCTTGAGAACAATGGGGAGCCGACAGCCCCTCGGTGGCCCTGTGACGTGGGCCTTGAGGGGGGCTCACAGCTGCCGGCCAGAACCCAGGGCACGGGACAGTGGCTGGCGGGGATACAGAGGAGCCATGGAATCCTTGAAGGAGGAAGCCGGAAGCAGCTGGGGATGACACTGATAGGCATTTCCCGCCTCAGGATGCCCTCCCGCTTTCTTCACTGCCGCTGCAGCTGCAAAAGCAAAGATGTCTCTTCCCTCTGGCCCCAAATGCCCGTCCTAGAGATTGTGAGCTGTCAGGTCCACCTCCCAGCCTCCCTCCCTGTCCCTGAGGAGAGCAGGCAGCTCCCTCAACCCTCAGCAGGGCGCCCCATAGGCCTAAGGGAAAGCTGGGCCTGCCTGACCCTGGGTTTGCTCTGCTTTGCCAAAAGAAGGGCTGCTTTTGAGGGCTTCAGGGTCTGGAAGGTTGCTTGCCCTCTTGTGCTTTCCCTGGGCCCCTCCTAATGTGCTCTGGCTGGGCACTGCTGGCCTTCACGTCTTCACCTCATGTCAGTGTCTCAGTGTACAACGCTAGGCCTCAGGCCAATGGAGGCCTCTCACTCTGGACAGTGTAACCCACCTGACTTTCCTGTTCTAGGACTCCTTGATCTTTTTACACATTGCAACTCACTCTAAGCTTCCCAGGTGGCTCAGTGGTAAAGAATCCACCTGTAATGCAGGAGATGTGAGTTCGATCCCTGGATTGGGAAGATCCCCTGGAGGAAAAAATGGCAACCCACTCCAGTATTCCTGCCTGGAGAATCTCACGGACAGAGAAGCCTGGTAGGCTACAGTCCATAGGGTCACAGAGTTGGACATGACTAAGCAACTAAACACAATCACTCTGAGTATGCTTCTGTTGACATACCTGGGTTGTGATAACAACCAACCCCTCGCCCCAACCTACACACAGACATAAGTGGTAATCATGGCTGCACCTATTCATGATCCTCAATGGCTGCTCAAGGGTGGGAAGACAGGCTGGGGGTCATGCATGATTCCTAGCCCAGAAGCTATAACCCACTTTCTCTCCCATTTAAGAAGGCCTGCTGGGATGAAAGTGACCTTACTCTGTGGGGAACTCTGACTCTGCTTTTATTTAAATAAGAATGATGCTGAATCCAATCTCATTTATCACAAAAGGTCTGCACACTTAGCTGTGCTATGATTAGTCACACACGTCACAGCTGATCTGCCTTAACTCTGTTGTTGATGGGAATGGCCTCATCCAGAAACTTCTCTCGAATTGAACTGCATAAGAGGTTTCAGTGAGTGGCCCTTTCCTGGATGTCTCCACTGGGGTGGGGGTGACCATGAGTCCAGATGGCAGGCTGCACCAGGGGACAAGCACCCAGACCATACACACCACAGCTACAGTTTGGTTCAAGCCATACTGAACACCAGGAAGCAGCCTGCTNCTGCATAAGAGGTTTCAGTGAGTGGCCCTTTCCTGGATGTCTCCACTGGGGTGGGGGTGACCATGAGTCCAGATGGCAGGCTGCACCAGGGGACAAGCACCCAGACCATACACACCACAGCTACAGTTTGGTTCAAGCCATACTGAACACCAGGAAGCAGCCTGCTCACCAGCCCCAAGGCATAAGCCACCAAGCTGGACCCCATTCAGAGAGGGCCAAGTAAAGGATCCAGGGACAGAATGCTGTAGTGTCTGAAGACCAAAGACGAGGGCATGCATCAGGCGATGCCTAGGAGAGAGACAGACACAGAGAGCCCCTCAGTGAGAGAAAGGGAAGGGTGCTGAGAAATCCCATGGATCTCTGCTGTCCAAAACAGTCACCAGCAGCCACATGATATGTGATTGGTATGAAAGAAGACATCTTGTTAGTGTAAAACACACTGGAATTTGGTGGGGAGGGGTAAATTAGGAATTTGGGATTAGCAGATACACACTATTATACATAAAATAGATAAGCAACAAGGACTCACTGCATAGCGCAGGGAACTCTACGCTATATATATATACACAACTGAATCATTGTGCTGTACACAGGAAACTAACACAACATTGGGAATCAACCATACTTCAATTTTAAAAAAGGGTGAAAAGATACACTGGAATTTGAAAATCTGGTATTCAAAAAATGTTAAATACCTCAGTAATAATTTTCATATTGAATACATGTAGAAAGGACTATTTTGATAAATTGACTTAAAGTATACTATTAAACATATATAATTACAAAGAGGCACAAGGACCCTTTATCCTGAGGATGGCTTCACAGGTATACACATATGTAAGATCTTAAACTGTACACCTTGAATATGTGCACTTTATTATATATCAGTTTTACCTCTCTGATGTTGTTAAACAATACTTTAGTAGCTTCCTCACTGCTACCTGAGAGGATAAACAAGAACTAATTTCACCTGTTTACTTTTTTTGATGCCACTACTAGAAAATTTTGAATTACATATATGACTTTCATTGTATTTCTATTGAACAGGGCTGATCTAGTGATTGTAGACCGTTTTACATATCATGAGACTGAGGTGCAGAGAGGGAAAGGAGCTTGCTCATATAATGAGGTGGAGAAAATTTTATTCCTTAACAACAAGAATCCACAGGGCAAGAACTACCTATGTTGGTAAAAAGACTTAGACGAAAGGATCCCAAAGGCTTCAGGGAGTGGAGGAAGAACTTGGGGCAACCTTAGGAACCCTGGAGGGAAAGAGTAAGGAGCAGAGAGGAAGAGAGACAGAGGAGACAGGGAGCTGGAGGAAGTCTGTGAATTGTGTGTGATGTGACTCCTTCCGTGGGGGTCCATCAACCAAAGACCTTCAGTCAATTCTACTCTTATTTTCTTGATGGGAAGGGTCTAGGTTTCTTGCCTTGGTCAATAGAGTGGAAGTCAATAGGGAGACCATGCCCAAAGCTCCAGGAACCTGGGTGGCACAGGAGACTGTGAGAGTATAAATCTTACTTATTCCTCCACCCTAAGAAATTGACCAATACCTTGGACACGGTTCTTGATTTGCCTGGCTCATGGCCTGGGGGTGGGGATGGGAGAAGTCAAAGTAATATTGTTTAGATCTCAAGGGGCATGCATGACCTGGTAACTCTGGGGTCCCTAGTATGGTCAGAATTTCAAATTTAAGAAGAATATGATCAGAGTGACTGCAGCTGTATTTCCCTCCTCCCATGCCTTAATTCAGCAACTGAACTAGAAAGGATTAAGGAAGCCTCTACTGCGTGCAAGGCCAAAACTTTCACCCCAACATGCTAGGTGCTATGAAGTGGACAGAAAAGCCACAGTTGCTTGAAGGCCACAGAGTCATTTCAGCAAGTGGTGGCATAGGCAATGAACAAAAAATCTGAGTAGAATAGTTAAAGGTATATGGGGGTGCTTGGAAAATAGCCCAGCACCCTCATAGGGCCTAGGGCCCCAATGAATGATGGGTCTGATTCAAGGAGATGCTAAATGTGTCCATAATCGCTGGCCAGGAAGGAGAGGAGGGAGGGAGAGAGAGCATCTGGAGCCCAAGGTCAGCAGAACTGGGTCAACCATGCAGGAAGGGGAGCAGCGGGCTACACTGGGTGGGGGGCAGGAAATCTCTGGGGTTTGGCTTTGAGATCCTGGTCAATCTGGCCGTACTGTAGGCTGAGAATCCCAGGATGAGAGGCGGGATCAAGCAGCCTGAATGTGGTCCAGAGTGTACTTCGCCACTACTGTCAGAGGCCAACATGGGGTCTGCTGTCGACTGTGCCCCAGCCTGAGGGGCCTGATCAAGGAGTGGTGGTGGATCCATGTGAGCCAGCCCCAGCAGCCGCACTCATACCTCCCTGGTGATGGGTCCCCCACCTTCCTGCGGGGGAGGCCAGCCAGGACTGAGGAGCAACTGTGTCTCCCCGTGGGTCCCGTTATCGCCCCTTCTCAACTCCATGCAATCATTCTCCAAGGACCTAAAGAGCACCTCCTGGATATAAGGCCCTGTGGGAGTTACAGGAGGGATCGCAGCCCTTAGGTGACTGGCACATGTACGTGTCTTGTTATGACACCAAGTGGGTCCTCAGGACACATCCAATTAAAATCCTGTGGAAGGTTAGAGGAGGGAGAGAGTATTTTCACTTGAGTGGATCAGGAGGACTTCATGGAGGAGGTGGCACTGGAGCTGACTTTTGAAAATAAGTTGGATTTGGATATGAATTACTAGTCCCTCATATAGTGCTTCTGATTTACCAGATACTCTCCTGCATGCACTACACATGGTAACTCATTTAGGGTCAGCCACAATCCTACGAAAGAAGAACCATTATTATCTCCAGTTAACAGGTGTGGAAATGGAGGCATAGAGGTTATACACATGGCAAGCAAGGGAGCCCAGGATCAAATCTAGACAGGGTCCGTGCTTGTCACCACTAGACTACACTGTCTCTTGGATGGGCAGAAATGGGGTGGAAGCAGAGTGGTCCAAAGAACAGAATAAGCAGACAGTTAGGGATGCAGGAAAAGATGCCCCCTCCTGGAAAGAAGAGATGAGTCTATTAGGACTGGAGTGTTTGGCTCATGAAGGGAGAAGTCCGAGATGGGACAGAAAAGGAAGGTGGTTTCCAATGAAATCGTCAGGCATCTGATGGCAATGAGTCTCCGGCACTCACCTTAGCCCCGACTCCAGAGGGGAAGGCACACCCCTCTGAAGCTGGGCCCAGCTGAGACAGTGCTGTTCAGTTCTTGGGGGGCTTTGCCAAGGGCAAAGGCGCTGAGGCGGGTGTTCATCCACGGACAAGAATGCAAAATCCATCATGCTCAAGGCAGGAAATTCCACAGTGAAGGCTCCTTGAGCTGCATCATTGCAGCAAGACCCGTTGCCCGTGCAAGGCAGGTTCCGTTCCTGTTTTGTTTGTTTGAGGACCAAAGGTTGTTTTTACCCTGCTCTGCCTATGTTTATGTCAGGGGATATTTACCATCAAAACAAAAACAAAGTCCAGGCAGTGCGCCTGTCAATGCAGCGACCACGGAACCCTTCTCTCTGGCAGTTCTGGCTCTCTCCCACCTGATGGATTTCTCAATTGAACAACATCAAAGATCTCCTTTTCTGGTTTCTCTCTCATCTTAAAGGGACTGGTGCTGAGAGGAAGCCATTTGACTGTGGAAGAAAATTTGTTTCTAGATTTGGCACCTTCTCCCACGTCCAACCTGGGTGAGAAGTGAAACAGGCTTGTTCCACAACCGCTGCTACACAAGCAGGGGCAGGGAAGCCAAGGTCTGGACCCTCGTGCTCCACCGCCAGCCTGGGGAACATGCACAGCCCAGAGGCAGCAGCTCTTACTGAATCAGATTTCAGAGGCTGAAGGGAAAGCAGGAGAAGTGACACTAGGGGCCTGCAGTCTCCAGCACGAATACCTTTATTCGGCAGATGAAATAAATGAGACTTAGAAGAAAAAAGGGATGACGATGAGACCCAAAGGAGGGAGAGAGAGTAAGGATGAATGCAGAAAATAAAGGATACAGAGAAGAGAATGTGGGGTGGAGAGAAAGGGCAACCCCCATGGCCTCTGCAGCCATCTGGCCCAAGGTCCCTCTCTGCCTTTCTGCTGCCCCTACCTCTGCCCCCACCTGGCTGCTTGCCCTCTTGCCTGCACCTGACCCACATCTTCTTCCATCCTCACTGAAGGCCTGCTGGTCCCCTCCACCAGCCCTCACGCAGATGAGTGCCTCCCAACCTGGCCAGAACTCAATCTGCCCACCCCACGCCAATCCCTCCTCTCCTGCAGCGTCCAGCCCTACCCCCACTCCCCACGTGCAGACTCCTTCTGCTGCATAAAGTACAGGCTGCAGAGTCCAGCACTGGGCTATGGACAGAATCCCCCTAGACTTTCCTCCCACCCTCTTGCGTGAGGTGGCACCCTCCACCATCAGCCAGGGCCGAGACCAAGTCCTCTCTTTTTTTCTCCCTTCCTCTCCCTCCTCCTCTCTCGCCAACAGCACCCAACAATGGGCCATGCTCTCATGCCCAGTGAGACATACGATAAGATCCAATGAGCCTCCCCATGACAAGAGGGATCCACTAACCGCCAAGACTAGGGATGACTAAAGACAGGGATGGGGGAGTGGGAGACTGGGGGATGGGCAGGTGGCAAAAGAAAAGGGTCCAAAAGTGAATAGGAAGAGTCTTGGACAAGGAGAGGAAGCCGTTTCCCAAGAAATGGTAGAGAGTGATGACACGTTGCCTGTGGCCCAGAAGCTGGGGAGAGGAACAGAGACACAGTGACCTTGTTACGCTGGCCCCACGCCGGCACCACCTCCCCGGGGGAGCACCTCCCAGCACCCCTAGCTGCCGTTCTAACACTGGAGGGAGAGTGGACCATGCAGGTGTGGGTGGTGCCCTGATCTGGGGATT
The DNA here is from genome assembly GCA_006410675.1 of Oreotragus oreotragus. Classification (NCBI taxonomy): domain Eukaryota; kingdom Metazoa; phylum Chordata; class Mammalia; order Artiodactyla; family Bovidae; genus Oreotragus; species Oreotragus oreotragus. The sequence goes on along the minus strand of SJYX01009967.1, from coordinate 408,230 downwards.
CTCTCTGGCCTGGCCTCTGTGGGGGCCACACCACATGCTTGAGTGCCCGACTGTAAGGTCTCATGGGTGTGGCAGCTGGATCTGGGCAGGTGAGGAGCAGAACCAAGTTGGCCCCTGCTGGCCACTGCTGGCTACTGCTGGCTCATCTCATTTGTGAGGAAGGTGCTGCTTTTCTCTCCATTTTACAGATGAGAAAATGCATCCCCAGAGAGGTTACAAGTGACCTGTCTGAGGCCATATAGCACGTGGGTGGTAGTGGGTCTGGTATTTAAGGTCAAGTCTGTCTGATGCCAGAGTCAGGCTCATCGCCCCGTGTTACACNCATTTTACAGATGAGAAAATGCATCCCCAGAGAGGTTACAAGTGACCTGTCTGAGGCCATATAGCACGTGGGTGGTAGTGGGTCTGGTATTTAAGGTCAAGTCTGTCTGATGCCAGAGTCAGGCTCATCGCCCCGTGTTACACTGTGCAATGAAGGCAAGAAGCTTCGATCAGCAGTCGTGTGCTTGAAGCACAAGACAGGAATTGATAGGTGTGAAGGTCTGAAATACAGCCCCCCTTCCAAAGTACACACATCTACACACACACACACACGGGGCACACACACATGGGGCACACAGACGGGACACACATGTACACACATGCACACACATGGAACACACGTACACACACGGAGTGCACACACACAGGGCACGCACACACACAGGGCACACACACACACATTCAACTCTTTGGGAACATCTTTTTGATGCAAATGTTACAACTTCCAGCAGGGACGAGATTGCCGAGCGCACCCCTGGGGGTCGGAGGGAGACAGAGGGCCTACGGCAGGGTTGCCTCCACAGTAAAGATACGAAGTCAGAAGGACAGACACGGCTGAAGCTCTCAGCAGGGAACTGATAAAGCACTGCAGCATGAGGGTTGCCCCTTTGAGACTTTGGGAGCTTCTTGTGGTTGTCCACCCATCCCTTCAGTTGCAGGAGAAGCACAGGGGTGGGGTCACTTCAACACAGCAGCTTCCCAAGCCCCTGGCAAGGTGGGTGGGTGCCCTTGGTCTGAGCTAGTGGTGCCAAGCCCCACCCACTAGCTGCTGAGCACACGGAACAGACAGAAAGAGGACATCCACCTCCCAGGCCCTGGCAAGCCAGCCAGTGCCCTAGGTCTGCATATACAAAGGTCTCCAGCTAGGCCACAAGAAACACCCTTATTCCTTCAGAGGTTTGCCTCTGAGTCACTTTGTCAGTGAGGCCTGCCCAGGCCACCCTATTTAAAAGGGCACCTATCCCCAGCTCTCCTTTTCTTTTCTTGACTTTTCTCCAACAGCATTTGTCATCAAATTTTATGTTATTCATTTTCTTTATTGTCTGTTTATCTCTCTGGCACACTGTATGGATCATGAAGGCAGGGAGGTTTAGGCTGTTTTGCTCACTGCTGTAGCCCCAGTACCAAGAACAGTGCCTTGCATAGAGTTGGCGCTCAAGAAGAATGTTGATTGAATGAACTCACTGATTGCTACTATTTTTGAGCATGATGCAAAATATGATGGTGTTTACAGTCTCATGCGTTCTCAGCCATTCCAGAGAGGCAGGCTTGGTATTTGGGAATACAGCCAGTAAAATGGTCAGGGTGAGATCTTAATTTAAAACAAAAAAAATCTTATAAACATGATTTCCCTGCCAAGATCAGTTACTGCAATCATCACTCTGAAGGAAGGACCTCACTGAGGTTTAAAGTTCTTCAGTCACATACAAGAGCCATGAGAAAATTCAGGAGTGCTCCGTTCACACACAGGTCACCTCCAGCAATGTTGTTTATCACGACTACCAGCAGACAGGATCTAAACTGCAGCAGGAGCTAATAGAGAACTTCCTAAGCAACTTAGGTCAACAACGACCACAACAGAAACAGGGGAACTCCCTGGCTAGTGACTAATAATAACTCATTTCATTTTCACTGGCTGGGCCACCTCAGGCAATTTACTTGACCTCTCTGAGCCTTAGTATCATTGTAAAAATGGGAATGATAATAGTGCTTCCCTCATAGGGCTGCTGTAGGGCTTAAAATGAATGAATAGATGTAAGGTGCTTGGAACATGGTAGGTAATAAGCATTATACAAGTGTCACTTATTATTTGCATAGTTCTTTCTAGACAATGAATGTATGAGGTGAGAATCTTTGTCCTCTGCCCTACCACGTCAAGAATGACACATAAGAGCAGAATATGTTAGCTATTGATACTGTTATCAATATAACAGTCATAAGGAGGAGAACAAGGAGCAGGAGGGGTACATGTAACGTCACTACTGAACTGATGGGCCTTCTATAGGAACTGCAAGCTCCATGAAGTCAGGCAGGGGCCAGGATTGCCTAGATCCCTAGAACACAGTGGGCATTAAGCTTATACACAGCAGATGCTCAACTGAATCTCACGTGTGACTTTCACCCTGGGGTTTGGGAACTCTCCTGCCATGTTAGAACTCAAATGAGTCAGCCTTGGCCCTCCCTCCCACAGGGGACACAAAGGATAGAGACATCATAGCCTCCTCTACTTTCCCTGGGGAAACTTAGTTCAATTGGTCCAAACCTGAGAAATCACTTGCAAGCCATTCAGAAGGAAGTAATCAAACAGGTAGGCACAGGGGACTTCCCTGGTGGTCCAGTGGTTAAGAATCCACCTGCCAGTGCAGGGGACGTGGGTTCGATCCCTGGTCTAGGAAGATCCCACATGCCATGGGGCAACTAAGCCTGTGGCACCACAACTACTGAGCCTGAGGCTCTGGAGCCTGCGCAGTTCAATTAGAGAGAAACCCACATGCCGCAAGTGGAGAAGCCCAAGCACCGCAACAAAGACCCTGCACATCCAAATAAGACTTGACACAGCCAAATAAATAAATGGACTAAAAATATTAAAAAAACCCAAGTAGGTGCAGATTGTGATCATTGATATAATACCAAAGAAATAAACCTACTGATGATAAAGAGTATCTGTCTATGCTGTGGCCGGGGGCGGGGGGTGGTGGTGGGAGACTTTATGGCTTTTTATGGGTAGTCAGACCTCTATGCAGTGGTCTGAACTTAGACTTGAAAGATGAAAAGGAAGCAGACTGCAAAGATCTGGGAGAAGAACATTCCAGGCAGAGGGAGCAGTAAACACAGAGGCCCCAGAGCAGCCAAGGGTTTGAAGTCTCTGGAAATAGAATGGAGGCCAGTGAACCTGGGTCGTTAGGCAGAGGGGTGAGGTTGGAGAGGCAGGCGTGGGCCCTGTGAGCCTCCAGGAGGGAAGCCGTGACCCATACTCTCTCCTCAAACAACCTGTCAGAACACATTGCTCAAGTATCTAGTCGTTAAGGTAGCTTCCTGAAGACTTGTCCTTGGCAGCGACTGTTAACTCCCTTGTTTGTATATGTGTAGTGGAACATGAGGGCTTCCCAGGTGGTGCTAGTGGTAAAAAACCACCTGCCCACCAATGCAGGAGACACCGGAGACTTGGCTTTGATCCCTGGGTAGGGAGGATCCCCTGGAGGTGGGCATGGCAACCCACTCCAGTATTCTTGCCTGGAGAACCCCATGGATAGAGGAGCCTGGCAGTCTACAGTCCATGGGGTCACAAAGAGTCAGATACGACTGAAATGACTTAGCACACACGCACGCAGTAGGACATGAATTTATAAAAAATAAGAAATGGAGCTTTGGGAAGGGAAATATGCAATATGTCAGTTTAAAAAAATGGAATCCAAAGCCCGGTCTCTGCCCAATTCATCTGAATTTCCTGAGTCCCTATTGATATAACTGTGAGGAAACGTTTGTGTCCACATCCTGGGCAGGAGACACAGTAAAACCTCAAAATATCCCAACCACAGGGACAAATTTCCTACCCTCCCACCCCCACCCCCAAGAATCCTATTTAGAACTGGGTTCCATGTCTTGGCTCCTCAAACCTGCCTGGAAGGTCACGTCAGGAGTTTCTTTCCTCCCTTATATCTCAGTGCTGCTGCTCTCTCAAAATGTTTCTTCTTCACCTGACCCTGTCCAGCAGACCATGCGTGGCAAGCGTCGTGCTCAGCAGATATCCGCTTGCTCCCCGATGCTTCCCAGCCTCCCTTGGAGTTAAGTTTGGTCCACGTGAGGAAGTCTGACTGAGGGAGAGTCGTTGGAAGCCATGTACATCACTTTGGGGGCTGAGGGGCTTAAGACTTGTTATCAGCTCTGACTGAGTTGTGGCTCCGCTTCATATGTTGAGGGCCTAACTCTCAGGGTGGCTGTATTTGGGTTTAGGAAGGAATTATGGTTAAATGAGGTCATGAGCATGGGACCGTAGTCTGATGGGACAGTTGCTCTGATAAGAGGAGACAGCAGGAAGCTCATAGTGAGAAGGCGGCCGTCTGCAAGCCAGGAAGAGAGCTTGTTGTTGTTCAGTTGCCAAGTCATGTCCAGCTGTGCGCGACCCCGTGAACTGCAGCACACCAGGCATCCATATCCTTCACTGTCTCCTGAAGTTTGCTGAAACTCATTGAGAGCTTTTACTAGGAATCAAATCAGCCAGCACCTTGATCTTCGCCTTCCCAGCCTCCAGAGCGGCGGGGAGTAGAATTCTGTTGTGTCAGCCACCCAGTCTGTGGTAGTCTGTCATGGCCACCCCAGATGACTAAGATTCGAGCTTCCCTGTCTCTCTCCTCCCTGCTGTGGAGCTCTCGGAGGACACATGTTCCAGACAGTCCAGCTACCTGTCACTCAACCTGCATCACACTCTGCGTGAACAAGAAACAAGCCTTTCCTGTGCTAAACCACTGAGATTGCAGGGCTTCTGTGTCACTGCCGCAAACCTGGCCTACCTAAAGCAACGCACAGTGGCAGAGAAAAGGACGCGGAGTAGACCGTGTTTATCCAAACAAGAGCAGAAGCGGAGGAGCGCCACCGGCGCTTGTCCCTCTGGCCCAGCTTGCCCCTCACGTGTGTGGACCCAGTGAGCCCAGGGTATTCAAACAGGCGCAAATAAAATCATGCTTTCTGGGTCCCAGGATTCAGCCAACAATGAGGATCTAAACTGCTCCAGGGATTCATGGAGCTCTCAAGTGAGAAAACAAGACTTCTTGCTGCTAAAAAGTTGGGAAACGCTGGGAGAGAAGGCATTGTCTCCAGACAGCCCCCATTGAAATGCAGACCAGTTCCCTGGAAGGGGTCACTCATTTATCCACTAACGACCAGGAGGCACTTTCTTAGGGATCCATTTCTCAGGGGAGGGCTGGAGGGGACAGGCAGACTACACGGCCTGGCCCAGGATTACTCCTCCTCTACCCATGGGGAGGTTTGAATTTCATCAGGAGTAGGAGGGTCATTTCAAGACTTCAGTTTCCCTGTGACTTCTCAGTGGTATGCCCCCTCCTGGGTCAGGCCACCTGTGTGACCATGTCTTCAGACCATCCACGAGAGAGGATGGAAGTGAAATTTGAGGCCTTGCTTTTACTCATTCATTCATTCATTCAAATGCTTGGCAAGACTTAGAAGAATCTTCTTCTACCTGACTTTCCAAATTCGTCTCCCCATTTAAAGCCAAGCTTAACCCTAACCTTCCCTAACAAGCCTTCCCTTACTCCTCCTCCCCTTCTAATTCCTGCTGATCTAATACCAATAGCTCTAACCAACATTTACCTCATACCACTACACACCAAGCCCTTCACTAGCTCGTACTACATGAATGCCATCTCATTTGATCCTCTGGATCCTGAGGGGGGAGGGTGTTATCATCCCTACTTTAAATCTGAGGTAATAAGTTCAGAGAGGGCAAGTGACTTATCCAGAGTCACCCAGTAGGGAATTCCCTGGAAGTCCAGTGGTTAAGACTGTGAGCTTTCACTGCCGAGGGCTCAGGTTTGATCTCTCTTTGAGGAACTAAGATCCTGCAAGAGTGGCATGGCCATAAAAACAAAACAAAGCAATAAAGCTCAAACAAAGTCACACAGCAGAACCTGCAAGATTCCAGGTGTATCCAGTTCTAAGACCCCCTACTATAACCACCACACTCTCTTGCCTTCCACAGTTCAACTTCCGTTATCATCTGTTCTGAATTGCGCTCCCCCCACCCAATCCCTGTAAGCTCTTCGAGGGTATGGACAGTTTCCTCTGGGCTTCCCTGGTGGCTCAGCTGGTAAAGAACCCACCTGCAATGCAGGAGACCCAGGCTCGATCGCTGGGTGAGGAAGACCTCCTGGAGAAGGGCATGGCAACCCACTCCAGTATTCTTGCTGGAGAATCCTGTGGACAGAGGAGCCCAGTGAGCTATAGTCCATGGGGTCTCAAACGAATAGACATGACTGAGTGGCTAACACACACACAAACACATAGCTTCTTCTAATTGGTCAATAAAAGCACCTCTCCTTAGACCAGCACTTCCCAGTTTCTATAGGGCTTCTGCACACTTGATGTCATCTGTATGGCTGAAGAGCTTCTTCCACTTCAGGGAATTCTGACATGGGGAGGCCCCCAGACAGTTCCCAGGTTGGAGGTAGTAACTGAAGCAAAAGAAATGCTTTGTATGTCTGTACCCCACTGAGTCAAGACTCCACAACAAACCAGTTACGTGGTGTGAGACTCCATCCCCGAAAGCCTTCCATCCCTCTGAGCTTTTCTCACAGAGCTCTCGCAGGTGTGGTTTCCTTGTGGCCCTTCTGGGGTGAGGCTGAGCCAGCAGCTGGAGGAATGGAGGACAGGGTCTGGGGCCAGCATGGCAACCAACCTTGCCTTACACGGGCAGGCCCAGAACATAGCCTTTCCTTCAGGGGGAGCCCGGAGGAGGCCTGCAAGGAAGTTGCCCGGAGAATAGCACCCCTCACCTCCAACCCTCGCACCCCCCAAAAAAAGTCAAGCAAAGTTTTGTGACTGTGAGGGAGGTAAGAGCAGTGGAAAGGAAGGTTGGAGGCCCGTGTCTGAGGCCCACCTCTCCCACTGACGGCCTCTCTGTGAGTGTCCTCAGGTGGAAGGTGATGGTGGTGCCGCCCTCAGAGGGCTGCAGGAGAAGCCGGTGTGATGCCGTTGGCTGAACTATGGGCCACAGGCCTCCTTGTTCCGTGTCTTGCTGTATAATTTGGAGTAGGTCTCCTAAGCTCCCCGTGATTATCTGTAAGAAACCAAAGAATGTTTTAAACTATCTGAAGTGAAAGTCGCTCAGTCATGTCTGACTCTTTGCCACCCCCCGTGGAATTCTCCAGGGCAGAATACTGGAGGGGGTAGCTGCTCCCTTCTCCAGGGGATCTTCCCAACCCAGGGATTGAACCCAGGTCTCCCTCATTGCAGGCGGATTCTTTACCAGCTGAGCCACCAGGGAAGACCAACTGTCTGAAAGCAGATATTAAATGGAAATACAATTTTTAAAAACTATATGAAAGCAGAGGGCTAGTCTCACAAGGTCCCTTCCTGTTCTGTGTTTCCATGATTTAAAAACAAAACAAAACATAAACAAAAACTTGGAACTGGCAAAGGGAGTCGAATGCCAGGGAGGCAGCTTTCTGTACCACTCCCTCAACAAGCCAAACAAAACTGAGGTTATTCTGTCCCCTGGTGGACTGCGTTGCTACTGCAGCCACTGCCAGGGTCTGCTAGGTTTCAGATCTAGAATCGCTTATGGCCATTCACCCATTTATTCAGGCCTCACACGAATCGAGGGCTCTGCTCTGGGTCAAGTTCTGTGCTGTACACTGTGGGAACAAAGATGAATCACGTTAGGACTCCTCTCTGAAGGGGCCTTGTTATGATGTGATTTCTTTTGTGCTGTGATTCCTACTCATATTCTGTGAAACACAGGATTTAAGATACGTTTGTTCAGTCATCTTAAGCAATTTAAATGGAGTCACAGTGGCCAATGTGAACTTCCATATTAGTGATTTTAAAGCATGTGGTATAGGACTGCGAGTGTCTTAGAATGTCTTAAATCAAATCAAAGGGTGTTACTTACATAAGAAATTTGTTTGGCAATGTCCACGAAAAGACTTCACTGGAATAAGAGCAACTGATAGAGACAAGACACCCTGGGGCATAACTGTTATACCCTACTGATGGACTTCTTAAAAAGGGACCACTGAGCTGAGCGACTTGAAGTTTCCTCATTGGAAGACCAGGCTCTGTGTTGCTGAGAGCTGTTCACAGGGTCGCTGCTGGAGGTACTACGTGAGCAGAGGGTGATCCCTGCTCACACATGTGAGACCCATGGCCAGACCTGTGGCTGAACCTGAGACGGTGGCTCGTGTGGTGATGCCTCATCCCCGGGCTCCTCCTTGGACTGGTTGCTTACTCCCCTTTCTATTTTCCCCACTCTGACCAACCTGTGCAATAAACCAGGTGAGTCGTGAACTGAGTATTGGCTACATCTCCTTTGTATCTACAATCCCATACTTCTTCCCTGACTTCATTGCTGGGCCTTGATTAGGGGGCTGCAGTCTCGAGGGACAGACAGACACACAGAGAGATCATTTTGATACAATGAAATAAAGGCTGTTAAAGGTCATTATGTTTGGCTTGAGGGAGGGACAGGGGACATGTCAGGAAGAGCTTGGCAAGAAGAGGTGGTGGTTGAGTTTGATGACTGGCTTTACGTTCTTTAAGGGCCTTTGGACAGAGATGGCTGTGAGTGTGAAGGCACGGCACGTATGTAAGTGATGACAGAATATTTCATATGCTAGTATCATAGTGAGGGTTGGGGGGACAGTGGGAGATGACGTTGAGAGCTGGCTGGTGTTCAAGGGGTGGAGGGTTTCGTGTGCCATTCGAATGGCTTAGACCCTATCCCAGGGCAACTGGGAAGTCCCTGAAGGGCTCCGAGAAGGGTACTGACAGGTGAATTTCTGTAAGTTCGTTCTAGCTGCTTTTAGGGAACGGGCTGTAGGAGTGTAAGGCTGGTGAAGCTCTTGGGAGGGTGACCAGATTTAAAAAACAAAACAAAACAAAACAGGATGTCCACTAAAATTGACATTTCAGACAGAGAACAATTTTTAGTGTAAGTCTATCTCAAATGTTGTATGTTACATACAAAGAATCATTGCGTATCTGAAATTCAAATTTAACTGAGCATCTCATATTTTATTTGGAAATCCTATCCTAGAGTCATCAAGGAGAGATGATGGAAGCTTGAACTAACGTGGAGGCAGTAGAGTTGGAATTGAAGTGGAAAAATTCAAGAAGTATTCTGGAGACAGAAATGGAAGAACCTGGAGATGCTGTAGATGAGGGAAAATGAGAACGAAGCGTCAGACACAATATCCACTCTCAGTCTGAGCTGCTTGCTCTGTGTCTGGTCCTCTAACTGCACCCCATCCTAAACACCACGCACATCGAGGTCAAAGGTTCTTCCTAAAACCTCCTAGAGATCCCTGAACCCAGGAGCCAATATATCCTGCAGTTCCCCATTCGCCTCTGCCCAGCTCCTTGGCTTCCATATCTGCTTGGTTCTGAATTTTGGTCTCACCCTTTGTATGGTCCAGTTTATCAGCAATGGACTGCAGCCTGAAGTGTCATCTGGGCCACCTTCAGGCTTCTTTTCTTTGCCTCTCTGTTCCATGCTCTACAACGACTGGCATGGGGTGCCCAGCCCAGGCCCCTGAGGTTGATTAGGACACATCTTTCCTACCAAGGAGGAAAATCCCAAACAATTCCCAAAAGCCACAAGTTTCCTTCCCTGGTGGCTCAGAGGTTAAAGCGTCTGCCTTCAACGTGGGAGACCTGGGTTCGATCCCTGGGTTTCTGCGTGAACAAGAAACAAGCCTTTCCTGTGCTAAACCACTGAGATTGCAGGGCTTCTGTGTCACTGCCGCAAACCTGGCCTACCTAAAGCAACGCACAGTGGCAGAGAAAAGGACGCGGAGTAGACCGTGTTTATCCAAACAAGAGCAGAAGCGGAGGAGCGCCACCGGCGCTTGTCCCTCTGGCCCAGCTTGCCCCTCACGTGTGTGGACCCAGTGAGCCCAGGGTATTCAAACAGGCGCAAATAAAATCATGCTTTCTGGGTCCCAGGATTCAGCCAACAATGAGGATCTAAACTGCTCCAGGGATTCATGGAGCTCTCAAGTGAGAAAACAAGACTTCTTGCTGCTAAAAAGTTGGGAAACGCTGGGAGAGAAGGCATTGTCTCCAGACAGCCCCCATTGAAATGCAGACCAGTTCCCTGGAAGGGGTCACTCATTTATCCACTAACGACCAGGAGGCACTTTCTTAGGGATCCATTTCTCAGGGGAGGGCTGGAGGGGACAGGCAGACTACACGGCCTGGCCCAGGATTACTCCTCCTCTACCCATGGGGAGGTTTGAATTTCATCAGGAGTAGGAGGGTCATTTCAAGACTTCAGTTTCCCTGTGACTTCTCAGTGGTATGCCCCCTCCTGGGTCAGGCCACCTGTGTGACCATGTCTTCAGACCATCCACGAGAGAGGATGGAAGTGAAATTTGAGGCCTTGCTTTTACTCATTCATTCATTCATTCAAATGCTTGGCAAGACTTAGAAGAATCTTCTTCTACCTGACTTTCCAAATTCGTCTCCCCATTTAAAGCCAAGCTTAACCCTAACCTTCCCTAACAAGCCTTCCCTTACTCCTCCTCCCCTTCTAATTCCTGCTGATCTAATACCAATAGCTCTAACCAACATTTACCTCATACCACTACACACCAAGCCCTTCACTAGCTCGTACTACATGAATGCCATCTCATTTGATCCTCTGGATCCTGAGGGGGGAGGGTGTTATCATCCCTACTTTAAATCTGAGGTAATAAGTTCAGAGAGGGCAAGTGACTTATCCAGAGTCACCCAGTAGGGAATTCCCTGGAAGTCCAGTGGTTAAGACTGTGAGCTTTCACTGCCGAGGGCTCAGGTTTGATCTCTCTTTGAGGAACTAAGATCCTGCAAGAGTGGCATGGCCATAAAAACAAAACAAAGCAATAAAGCTCAAACAAAGTCACACAGCAGAACCTGCAAGATTCCAGGTGTATCCAGTTCTAAGACCCCCTACTATAACCACCACACTCTCTTGCCTTCCACAGTTCAACTTCCGTTATCATCTGTTCTGAATTGCGCTCCCCCCACCCAATCCCTGTAAGCTCTTCGAGGGTATGGACAGTTTCCTCTGGGCTTCCCTGGTGGCTCAGCTGGTAAAGAACCCACCTGCAATGCAGGAGACCCAGGCTCGATCGCTGGGTGAGGAAGACCTCCTGGAGAAGGGCATGGCAACCCACTCCAGTATTCTTGCTGGAGAATCCTGTGGACAGAGGAGCCCAGTGAGCTATAGTCCATGGGGTCTCAAACGAATAGACATGACTGAGTGGCTAACACACACACAAACACATAGCTTCTTCTAATTGGTCAATAAAAGCACCTCTCCTTAGACCAGCACTTCCCAGTTTCTATAGGGCTTCTGCACACTTGATGTCATCTGTATGGCTGAAGAGCTTCTTCCACTTCAGGGAATTCTGACATGGGGAGGCCCCCAGACAGTTCCCAGGTTGGAGGTAGTAACTGAAGCAAAAGAAATGCTTTGTATGTCTGTACCCCACTGAGTCAAGACTCCACAACAAACCAGTTACGTGGTGTGAGACTCCATCCCCGAAAGCCTTCCATCCCTCTGAGCTTTTCTCACAGAGCTCTCGCAGGTGTGGTTTCCTTGTGGCCCTTCTGGGGTGAGGCTGAGCCAGCAGCTGGAGGAATGGAGGACAGGGTCTGGGGCCAGCATGGCAACCAACCTTGCCTTACACGGGCAGGCCCAGAACATAGCCTTTCCTTCAGGGGGAGCCCGGAGGAGGCCTGCAAGGAAGTTGCCCGGAGAATAGCACCCCTCACCTCCAACCCTCGCACCCCCCAAAAAAAGTCAAGCAAAGTTTTGTGACTGTGAGGGAGGTAAGAGCAGTGGAAAGGAAGGTTGGAGGCCCGTGTCTGAGGCCCACCTCTCCCACTGACGGCCTCTCTGTGAGTGTCCTCAGGTGGAAGGTGATGGTGGTGCCGCCCTCAGAGGGCTGCAGGAGAAGCCGGTGTGATGCCGTTGGCTGAACTATGGGCCACAGGCCTCCTTGTTCCGTGTCTTGCTGTATAATTTGGAGTAGGTCTCCTAAGCTCCCCGTGATTATCTGTAAGAAACCAAAGAATGTTTTAAACTATCTGAAGTGAAAGTCGCTCAGTCATGTCTGACTCTTTGCCACCCCCCGTGGAATTCTCCAGGGCAGAATACTGGAGGGGGTAGCTGCTCCCTTCTCCAGGGGATCTTCCCAACCCAGGGATTGAACCCAGGTCTCCCTCATTGCAGGCGGATTCTTTACCAGCTGAGCCACCAGGGAAGACCAACTGTCTGAAAGCAGATATTAAATGGAAATACAATTTTTAAAAACTATATGAAAGCAGAGGGCTAGTCTCACAAGGTCCCTTCCTGTTCTGTGTTTCCATGATTTAAAAACAAAACAAAACATAAACAAAAACTTGGAACTGGCAAAGGGAGTCGAATGCCAGGGAGGCAGCTTTCTGTACCACTCCCTCAACAAGCCAAACAAAACTGAGGTTATTCTGTCCCCTGGTGGACTGCGTTGCTACTGCAGCCACTGCCAGGGTCTGCTAGGTTTCAGATCTAGAATCGCTTATGGCCATTCACCCATTTATTCAGGCCTCACACGAATCGAGGGCTCTGCTCTGGGTCAAGTTCTGTGCTGTACACTGTGGGAACAAAGATGAATCACGTTAGGACTCCTCTCTGAAGGGGCCTTGTTATGATGTGATTTCTTTTGTGCTGTGATTCCTACTCATATTCTGTGAAACACAGGATTTAAGATACGTTTGTTCAGTCATCTTAAGCAATTTAAATGGAGTCACAGTGGCCAATGTGAACTTCCATATTAGTGATTTTAAAGCATGTGGTATAGGACTGCGAGTGTCTTAGAATGTCTTAAATCAAATCAAAGGGTGTTACTTACATAAGAAATTTGTTTGGCAATGTCCACGAAAAGACTTCACTGGAATAAGAGCAACTGATAGAGACAAGACACCCTGGGGCATAACTGTTATACCCTACTGATGGACTTCTTAAAAAGGGACCACTGAGCTGAGCGACTTGAAGTTTCCTCATTGGAAGACCAGGCTCTGTGTTGCTGAGAGCTGTTCACAGGGTCGCTGCTGGAGGTACTACGTGAGCAGAGGGTGATCCCTGCTCACACATGTGAGACCCATGGCCAGACCTGTGGCTGAACCTGAGACGGTGGCTCGTGTGGTGATGCCTCATCCCCGGGCTCCTCCTTGGACTGGTTGCTTACTCCCCTTTCTATTTTCCCCACTCTGACCAACCTGTGCAATAAACCAGGTGAGTCGTGAACTGAGTATTGGCTACATCTCCTTTGTATCTACAATCCCATACTTCTTCCCTGACTTCATTGCTGGGCCTTGATTAGGGGGCTGCAGTCTCGAGGGACAGACAGACACACAGAGAGATCATTTTGATACAATGAAATAAAGGCTGTTAAAGGTCATTATGTTTGGCTTGAGGGAGGGACAGGGGACATGTCAGGAAGAGCTTGGCAAGAAGAGGTGGTGGTTGAGTTTGATGACTGGCTTTACGTTCTTTAAGGGCCTTTGGACAGAGATGGCTGTGAGTGTGAAGGCACGGCACGTATGTAAGTGATGACAGAATATTTCATATGCTAGTATCATAGTGAGGGTTGGGGGGACAGTGGGAGATGACGTTGAGAGCTGGCTGGTGTTCAAGGGGTGGAGGGTTTCGTGTGCCATTCGAATGGCTTAGACCCTATCCCAGGGCAACTGGGAAGTCCCTGAAGGGCTCCGAGAAGGGTACTGACAGGTGAATTTCTGTAAGTTCGTTCTAGCTGCTTTTAGGGAACGGGCTGTAGGAGTGTAAGGCTGGTGAAGCTCTTGGGAGGGTGACCAGATTTAAAAAACAAAACAAAACAAAACAGGATGTCCACTAAAATTGACATTTCAGACAGAGAACAATTTTTAGTGTAAGTCTATCTCAAATGTTGTATGTTACATACAAAGAATCATTGCGTATCTGAAATTCAAATTTAACTGAGCATCTCATATTTTATTTGGAAATCCTATCCTAGAGTCATCAAGGAGAGATGATGGAAGCTTGAACTAACGTGGAGGCAGTAGAGTTGGAATTGAAGTGGAAAAATTCAAGAAGTATTCTGGAGACAGAAATGGAAGAACCTGGAGATGCTGTAGATGAGGGAAAATGAGAACGAAGCGTCAGACACAATATCCACTCTCAGTCTGAGCTGCTTGCTCTGTGTCTGGTCCTCTAACTGCACCCCATCCTAAACACCACGCACATCGAGGTCAAAGGTTCTTCCTAAAACCTCCTAGAGATCCCTGAACCCAGGAGCCAATATATCCTGCAGTTCCCCATTCGCCTCTGCCCAGCTCCTTGGCTTCCATATCTGCTTGGTTCTGAATTTTGGTCTCACCCTTTGTATGGTCCAGTTTATCAGCAATGGACTGCAGCCTGAAGTGTCATCTGGGCCACCTTCAGGCTTCTTTTCTTTGCCTCTCTGTTCCATGCTCTACAACGACTGGCATGGGGTGCCCAGCCCAGGCCCCTGAGGTTGATTAGGACACATCTTTCCTACCAAGGAGGAAAATCCCAAACAATTCCCAAAAGCCACAAGTTTCCTTCCCTGGTGGCTCAGAGGTTAAAGCGTCTGCCTTCAACGTGGGAGACCTGGGTTCGATCCCTGGGTTGGGAAGATCCCTTGGAGAAGGAAATGGCAACCCACTCCAGTATTCTTGCCTGGAGAATCCCATGGACGGAGGAGCCTGGTAGGCTACAGTCCACGCGATCGCAAAGAGTCGGACACGACTGAGCAACTTCACCTTCACCTTGCTCACCACCAGAAGGCTAGGACTGGAACGGTGGCGGGGCTTCTCAGAGCTTCTGGTGAGCCAACAGCACCTCCTAGTGGTCACACAGCGCACTGCAGGCTGAGGGGAGAGGACGTGCGTCACTCAATTCCATCCAACTTTTTGCGACTCCCTGGATTGCAGCCCGCCAGGCACCTCTGTCTATGGGGATTCTCCAGGCAAGAATACTGGAGTGGGTTGCCATGTCCTCCTCCAGGGGATCTTCCCAACCCAGGGATCGAACCCAGGTTTCCCGCATTGCAGGAGAATTCTTTACCGTCTGAGCCACCAAGGAAGCCTGAAGTGAGATGGGAGACTGGTCTTTGGACTGGTTTACAGGGAGAGGTTAACCATCCTGATCTCTCCCCTGGCAGGGCACAGTGGTCCTGCCCCTTCTGGTGGCCATCCATCAGGAGTTCTGTTAGCACTCTTTGGCTCTTACGGATCTGAACAGCACATCTGTCAACCTGCTGGTAGAGAGGTGGCCCAAGGTTACACCTGAAGAATTGAACAACCAGGCCCTGAGGTCTCTGTCCTTGTCAGGACTCAAGGTTGAACTGGTCAGAGTCCCTTAAATTCTTGGTCTTCCATATTTGATAAAAACCAGTAACGGTAGCTGTGTTTGAGGATCCCCTCCCCGTACACGCCTATGGAGGGGTGGTGGCTCTAACAGAGGGGTTCCCCACAGTGGCCATGTTGCCAGCCACACAGTGGGCCTTGCCATCATCAAGGGTGACCGTCCAGCTCTCCAGCATGCCGCCACCCTCTCTGGGGTCTCGGCCAGAGAAGGAAAGAAACGAGCAAATGTCCCACCCACTCTCTCTTCCACACCAGAGGCTTTGAGTGTGCAGCCAGAGCCAAGGTTCTGGGCCCCAAGCTGGGGAGCTGAGAGACCTGGGGCCTCAGATGACCTTGTGGACAGGAGCAGCAGACTAGTCTGGAGGAATTTAAAAAGGAAATCGGCTCCAGAAATTCAGCTTCTAACCTTTGCTGCTGACTCAAGGCACTTGCTGTGGGGGCCTGGGAATACCCCAGGCTATGTGGGGTGGAGGAGGCTGAGGCGACCACTGACCAAGTGCTATCTGGCTGGAGACGGTGAACTACCCTCCAGGAATAGCACACCCCTGGCTTTCTAGCAGGGTTTTGGCCATCAGTGTTTGCCATGGCCCCTGGGGGCCCTGGACTCTATTTTCCAGGGCCTAGGACTTTGGACAAACATGCAACTTGTCATGTGCCTCATCTGTAAAGTGGGAATAACAATAACATTCACATCATCACTACAGGAATTAATACCTGTTTTGTTATTGTTGTTAAGGTGAGCACTTCTCAGAGTCTGAGACTGAGTCTCTGCAAGGATTTAGACACCAGCTAGGGTCTAAAGCGCCTCAAGCTCTCTTCCTTTCACTTCATCACTGGGTCTCCAGTTGTCTACTTGAAAAATGAAACAGCCCATCTTTTCCATGGGCTGTGAACCACTCAGAATGAGGACTTCTTGAGGTTGTGTGCATCTGGGCGGGCTGTGGGTGGAGACCATGGTCATGGTCATTGAGCAGTGCAGCGCCCCAGTTATCTTCCAGTAACTAATGAACAACAGTTTGCCTGACCTCCTGGGCTGAGGGGCTGCGATCTGCTTGTGACGTCAACATACGCTCCAGAGTCTTTCACCTTGCATGAGCCACTGGCCTGCTCCATCCTAGATGGTGTTTTAGCCCCACTTTCTGGCCAGTGCTGAGAGATATGCAGCCAACGGGCCATGTTCTATTCAGCAAGGGGGCCACCTGCTGCAGACCAACTCCATCAATGCAATTTCTTGCCTTCACTGGGTTTCACAAGGCATCAGTCATCATTCATGTCTCCAACCTGACCTCCTCAGGTAGGGAAAGAATTTCTCAGTCTCTGATGAAGGGCATTTGTCTTGGTTTATGTGCGAGGTCTGGATCCAGCTCTATGGTGCCCCAATACAGCTTGAAAGTGAGAGTGTCATTTGCTCAGTCGTGTCTGACTCTTTGCAACCTGTCCATGAGGTTCTCCAGGGAAGAATACTGGAGTGGGTTGCCATGTCCTTCTCTAGGGGATCTTCCCGATCCAGGGATTGAACCCAGATCTCCTGCATTGCAGGTGGATTCTTTACTGTTTGAGCCACCAGGGGGTAGCTTAGCAAAGAGTCAACACTTAGAATTGTGCACAGCAGTGGGGGAGATGCTCATGCAAGCGACGCACATGGGCACTGAGATGGAGGGAACAGCAGAGTCATGATTCCCATGAATCTTATGCTCAGCCGAGCTATCTGCTCATTGAATGGTAGAGGGTGAAATTGCTGCACAAAATAGTGATTTTTATCTCTCTGTTCTGAGCACTTATATGTGAATTCCTGCAGTTTAAATGCCATGTGATGTGTAACTACCCCCAGGACCAACCTCTGGGTTTGTGGGTGCTTTGTTAAGGGGCCACAGCCTTTAGTGGTGGGCAGCTCAGACCACCCCAGTCTAGAGGAGGGGTCAGCAAATTTTTTTCTGTGAAGGGCCACAGATAATACATATCTTAGACTTTGTGGGCCAGATGGTCTCTCTCGCTACCACTCAGCACTGATTTTGCTGCACAACAGAAGTCATAGACAACATGCAAATAAATGAGCATGGCTGTGTTCCAATAAAACTTTATTTACAAAACAGATGATGGGGTTTCTCTGGCAGTCCAGTGGTTAAGAGTCCACCTTGCAATGCAGAGGACACTGGTTCCATTCCTGTTTGGGGAAGACCCCACAAGCCTTGGAGCACCGAAGATACTTGGATTAGGACTTGAACTCACAAACTTATTGGAAGCGGGGAGACATAATTCAACCAATAGCCAGCTGTTTGGTCTCCTTTGTTTTCTCTTCCTCTCCAATTGGCTGGCCAGAGATCATTCTGTCTCTCCCCATTCACATCTGCGTCTCCCCTGCCTCAGTCTGCGTCATCACCTCCAGCCCTCTTTCCCAGGTTACCCGTCTCCAGAGAAGATCTAACTCCTCAGCTTGCAGTGACAAATTCACCTCCTCTCTAACTGTCCGTGAAAATTTCTAAATAACTTGGAAGAGGGGCGGGGGAAGAGTCAGGGAGGAAAATGCTATTTAATTCCACCTGGTTTTCAGCAAAAGAGAAGGCTGCCACCTCCATGGACTTTAGATGATTACAATGCAGTCTTGAAAAGATGTTTTTGTGGATTTTTCAGGCCATTAGTAAGAGATTATAATAGTCACACTCCTCCAAATAGAAAGAAATTATCAGAAAATGAGAAGTCTCTGTAGCTTTAAATACCAGTTTTACAACTGGGGACAGTCATTCTCTGCCATCTACTGGCCACAGCTGCAATTGGTAAATGATCTTTGGTCTTTGGAGCCAGGGCCACCATCATTAAAGGTAGAGCAGTGGCCCAAGATCACTGAATGGCCCTTGTAAGTGTCTTTGTGCATGGACATGACTTACGGTGACATGTCTCATAAAGCCCCATGGCCCACAGTCAGGATGAGACTCTGGCCAGCCAGGGAGCCCCGAGGCTGCCTGGTGGTGTTCTGGTCTGAAGTGCTAGAAGCCAGAGGAGAGAAGGCTGCAGATGAGGACAGAGCAGGCCTGGGATGTGAGGAAGCCGCGAGCAGTGGGCCCGGCTTTGTGCCCAGGAGGCCCTCTCCAGCCGCCTACATGCCTGAGCAGGACACTGTGTCTGGTCATTCAACACACAGACATCTCTTTCTTTTAAGGAGTAATGTTTTCTTTAATCTTTTCCTGATATAAAAAGTAAAGCATGCTCATTGTAAAACATTTAGAAAACCAAACAAATATAAAAGCAGAAAAACATCATTTAGGTTGGCACCAGAGGGTGGCTTGGGGGGCTTTACCGAAACCCCCATTAGCACCCCCAAGTCACTCCAAATACGCATGCAACTTAAGGGAAACCTCTGCTTGCCTAGCAGAGCAGCTTGCAGTTTGAGGAGAAAGTCCCTAGCCCCTCTTCAAATGGCTTCTAAAGCATCCATTATAGACTTCCTGCAGGGCCCACTGCCCACAGTGCCACCAAACCTGGAGGTGACTACTGTCTGCCATTTTTGTGCCTGTGTGTTATCTTTTCTTAAATTTATTTTGTATTGAGATACAATTAACAGATAACTATATTGGTTTCAGGTGTACAACATAATGATTCAAGGTGTGTATATATTATGAAATGATCACAGTAAGCCTACTTAGCATCCATGGCTGCACACGGGACTTCCCTGGTGGTCCAGTGGTTAAGACTCCATGTCTAAGATCGTACCTGCCAAGTGGCCCCCCCACAAAAAAAAATATACTGCTGCACAGAGTTCCATTTTTTTTTTCCTATGATGACTGACAACTTTTAAGCTACTTTCAAATATACAATACAGTATTGTTCACTATGGTCATCATGCTGTACATTATATATCTTATCTTTAGGTACTATCTTTAAATCTGATTTTTAAAAATTTAGGACATTTGGTACATACCTGCTTATATTTTATTTTCCACTCAATGGCACACTTAGCATGTTTCCATGTCACCATTCCTCTAAAACATTATTTATAAAGGCTGCATAGTATTTTATCCATTAAAATCTGCAATGTGTAGATCCACCTTCCAGTTTGGAAGTTTATGTGACTTGCTCCCAGGTTTTGCCCTGATGGATAATGCTGGAATGAACTTCCATGGATCTCTGTCTGTGTGCTCCTCTAGGATCATTTCTTTTTTAAAATATTTAACCTATGAATTAATTTTTAAAAATTTATTTGTCTTCATTGGGTCTTAGCTGAGGCAGAGGGGGATCTTCACTGCAGTGCACAGACTCTCTAGTTGTGTCTTGCAGGCTTCAGAGCACATGGGCTTAGTAGTTGTAGCACACAGGCTTAGTTGCACCTTGGCATGTGGGATCTTTCTGGACCAGGGATCGACCCATGTGCCCTGCATTGGAAAGTGAATTCTTAACCACTGAACCACCAGGATCATTTCTTAAAAGAGGAATTACCTTCAATAGTACAGATGCTTCCAAGCTCTTTGATATACATGGCCATATTTCTTCTAGCAAGGTGAGGCTCCTTTACCCTTTGACAAACAATAGGTGTGTGGATTTTCCCTCGCCTGTGACTACGCTAGACATAAGCGACTGGGTACCAAACAGTAGGCTGCATGCTGGAGACACCTTAGCAAGAAAATTAAAAAAAAAAATAAAAGAACGTGCTGTCTGCCTCCCCAGATTTCCTGACTTAGTGGGAGAAAGCGACCCTGATCAAATAATGAATGTAGAATTACAAACTGGGAGGAGTTCTCTGGGAGAGAGAAAAGGGTGTGAGGAGAGTGCAGCGCGTGGGGGTGGGGTGTGTGTGTGCTGT
>SJYX01009967.1:370190-387653 GCA_006410675.1 Oreotragus oreotragus | reverse complement strand
CGGAGGGATGTGTGTGTGTGTGTGTGTGTGTGTGTGTGTGTGTGTGTGTGTGGAGGGTGTGTGTGTGTGTGTGTGTGGGGGGGGTGTGTGTGTGGGGGGAAGGGCCGCTGAGGGGAGGAGCTGGCTTTGGGGTGAGGGAGGCAGAGAGCAGTCAAAGACAGAAGTTCCGTGTGGCTGAAGCCAAGAGGATCCTGGTGGCCGAATGTGGGTGGAGGCTGCAAGCGAGCCGCTCAGATCTGCTGGGCCTTGTATTGACAGATCCCAGGAAAAATTCCAGAGTACTACTAAATAGTTTTAAACACCAGGGTGGTGTGGTCAAAATTGCCTTTTGAGAATCACTATTTTTAAAATAAAAAATTTAAATAGTGGTTAAAAGAAAAACAACTAACATAAGATTTTTCACTATTGGTTAATTTTATTTTTTTTCCCTTTTGAGTGGTTACGGTTCAGTAGTGTGCAACAGATTCCCCAAATTTTTCATCTTGCAAGACTGAAACTCTGTCTCCCAACTTCCCATTTCTCCCGGCCCTCAGCCCCTGGCCACCACCTTTCTACTTTCCATGTCTATAAAGCTGACTAGGCATCTCAGGTAAGTGTGATTATGTAGTGTTTGTCTCTTTGTGGCTGGCTTACTTCACTTGGCACAATGTCCTCAAGGGTCATTTATATTGCACCATGCATCAGAATTTCTTTCCTTTTAAAGGCTGAATAATACTCCATTGCATGCGTCTATCACATTTTGTTTCTCTGTTCATCTGTCCGTGCACACTTGGGTTGCTTCTGTGTTCTGGCTATTGTGAATAATGGGTGTGCAAATATGTGTTTAAGTTCTGTTTTCAGTTCTTTTGGATCTATTCCCAGAAGTGGGATTGCTAGATCATATGACTGCCAGGGAAATCCCTCCTATGGTAGCTCTATTTTTAAATTTTTGAGGAACTTTGAGAACTCTTAGGAAGCAAATTCAGCAAGGCTAATTCTCTTGTCTACAAAACAATAGAAAATAGTACTGGATATTGCTGAAAGCTATCATCTTCTTGTATTACATTACTATACTTTACTAACTATACACACACATATGAGTGTCTCCAAAGTTAAAAGAGCTCAGTACGAATAATTAAATGTTTACACATTTCAGGAACACCTATTGTATAGACTTGTGTCTTTAAGCGCTTTGGGGGACAATGTTTGTTAACCAAATGTTGTGGAGCTCTCGGTCTCTGTGAGGCATCATGGGGAAACTCAAAATATGCCGAGCTTGGGTTTCTGGGAAACCCCACTCTCACAAAGGTGGCAACACCACCCTTTGTTGTGTGGTGTGTTAGAAACAGGGGTACAAAGGGAAGGTTCTAAGAGTTCAAGGGAGGCAGGAGTCATGGGGAAAGGCTTCCAGGAGGAGGTGACAGTGGCTGTGGTGGGGTTTGGGCAGGTGGAGGGGTAGGGGCTGGAGGGTTCTAGGTGGCTGACACAGGCATGAGAAAATCAATAGAGGGAGATTCTGTGGGTGAGACGGGCGGAAGAGACCCAGAGCTGAAGAATTGGCACTTCTGTGGTAAGCGGGGGTGAGGGGCCCCGAGGGGTTTAGGGGAATGACAACAAGATGTGCAGTGATGTGTGTAGAGTAGACTGAAAGGGAGAGCTACGGGCAGCTGAGAAATTAGTTAGAAAGGGATTAGGTAATGAGGGTTTGAGTTCGGTGGTATGGCACAGGAGGTAGGGAGTGACAAGGAGGGGCCGGATGGAGACTGAATGATTTGACCTTAGCTTCTTTTCTGTGGATGTCCCATCCCACCTTTTCTTCCTTCCTCTCTGCTCTCCTCTCCGCTCTCCTCTCCTCCTTCCCTCTTTCCTTTCTCCCTCTCTCCTTCCTTTAGAAAAGTATCACATATATCTCACCTTATGACAATCAGTCTTCGTTATTTAGGTTTCCTTCTGAACCTTGCATAGTGGCCTACGCTTACCAGAAACTTAATACTTGTTGGACTGCCATTGTTTACTGATTAGAAGTGGGGCAGGTGCCAAGGCATGGAGTCAAGTCTGAGTGGTGGGAGAGAGCAGGATTCCAGGGGAAGCTGCTCAGGGTCAATGTCAGGTTGAATCTGAGCTACTGGCAGGTTATGCAGCTGACTTGAAATCTTGGGCTGTGCTGAGAAAGACTGAACGCAAAAGGAGAAAAGAGGTGGCAGAGGATGAGATGGTTGGATGGCATCACTGACTCAATGGACATGAGTTTGAGCAAACCCCAGGAGATAGTGACAGACAGGGCAGCCTGGTGTGCCGAGTCAGACTGAACAACAACAAGCTAGAAAAGAGAGAGATTTTAAGGAACATCCCTGCCTTTACCCCCACTCCAGCTGGGGTGATAGTGTCTGTGTTTTAGAGCACAAATTTTGGTCTGCCACTATCCAAGTATCAAATTAGGTAGTCTTTCTGAGCCTCTGGTGGCTCAGATGGTAAAGCGTCTGCCTACAATGAGGGAGACCTGGGTTCAATCCCTGGGTCAGGAAGATCTCCTGGAGAAGGAAATGGCAACCCACTCCAGTACTCTTGCCTGGAAAATCCCATGGATGGAAGAACCTGGTAGGCTACAGTCCATGAGGTCGCAAAGAGTCGGACATGACTGAGCGACTTCACTTTCATTTTTCACTTTCTGAGCCTCAGGCTTTTTTCACCTGTGAAAGTGGGATAAAGTGGTACCCTATAAGGTGGTTGTCAAGGCTAAGGTGAGGTTAAATGTATTCATACAGCACTTGGGGCAAAGAATGGCTATAGTTATGAGTTATTACTATTATTAAGGTTTGGAGAGGGAGCATAAATCACGATTCCTGAGTAACACCATCACAGCTTCCCACTGCACGGCGAATAAGACAGCCTCCTTCCTGGGCTCCGCACTTGGTCAGGTCCCTGCCTGCCTCTTGTCCAACCCCTCAGCTGTGTTCTGCCTGCCTGCCCCCTGAACTCAGCAAGCTCTCTGCTGCCTTAGGACTTTTGCATTTGCTCCTTCCTTGCTTGGAAGGTTATTTGCCAGATCTTGTGCAGCTAGCTTTTTTCTGGGACAAGGGAGTATGTATGCTCTGTAATCCTCATTCAAATCGAGATACGGGATCTTTTGGTTTCCTGAGATTTAGATCTCAGCTCAGACATCATGACTTCAAAGCAAACGTCCCAGAGCAAGTCCCCTTGCCATGCCCTCTGGCACATCATCCTGCTTTATTCTCTCTAGAGCTCTCACCGTGATCTCCAGTTACCTTGCGCACAGTTTATTTCTATGTCCATCTACTCTGCTCTGCCTCACCCTCCTGGAGAAAGTACCACAAGAGCAGCCACTTTACTGTGTTTACTTCTATATCCTCAGCACCTTGAACAGCACCTGGTGCAAGGGAGAGACTCAGCAAATACTTGAATGAATGGCTGGTGTAGAAGATGAGAAAGGAGGGGGGATGGTGACAGGAACAAGGTCAGTGAGGGTGGAGGAGGTGGGGAGGAGGAGCGGCCTGGGCAGGGGAGATCACTTACTTGCAAGACAGGAGGGAAGGGGGAGGGATGAGGAGACCCTGGAAACATTTTGATATGCAGTACAGGGCTTCAAGTGCACTGCTTCGGCTGACCGCTTTGACATTTTCACAAAGGAAAGGGTGCAGTCACCTGCTGAGAGCTGAAGGGCAGCAAAAGAGGGGTCTGGGCTCTGAGGCTAGTGGAGGGTTTTGGAATAATTGTACTAGTTGCATTTATTTAGCACTTATGCACCAGGCACTGTTCCAAGCCCCTCAGACTAGTTGATTTCATCTCATGACAATCCTATGAGGAAAGGCATTATCATTGCTTCTATTTTAAGATGCAAAAAGTGAGGTCCAGAGAGGTCAATTCACTTTTTCCTGAGGTCAGACATTTAGGACATGGCAATCTGGCTGTTGGAGCCTGTGTGAAGAAACTCTGCAGTTCCCTGCCTCCCTGGCCCCCAAGGCATGGGTATATGAAGGATTAGGAGGAGATGAAGAGGACTGTGGCCTAAGTGGCACATGGCAGGCCCAGAGGCAGCCAGCCAGCCAGTATGCTGTGCCAGGAACCTAGGAATGGGAGCACAGAGTGAAGGGGACCACGGGGTGGGGCAGGTGGTGACTCAGGGTTAAGCATGGCAAAGATGGAGGCTGAGGCTTTCTGAAGTGCATGAGGGAGGGGGTTTCTGGGCAGAGAAAACAGCATCTGCAAAGTCCCTGGGGTGGGAATGGGAAAGAGCTTAGCTCATTGGGAGGAGTGAAAGGACAGAGTCACAGTATAGTGGCAGGGATGGGGGATGGTGACTGGTTGGCATGCAAACAGTCCAAAATGGAGCCAGGCATTCGTATTTTTTAAAGTACCCCAGGTTATGCAGTCAGTGTTGAGAACCACTGATTTAGACCCATTTCTAGGTGCTAGTGGCTGGGGGCCTGATTGTAGATGGCAGGGATTATATTTATTGAATTCATTTCAGTGCTCAGCATGGAGGTTTGGGACCCACACTTTGAGAAACATGGTCTAGATGATTCTAGTGGCCAAAATGGGGTCATTGACCAGCACAGAGCCATGGCTTCAAAGTGTGACCTCATCCTCTCCCAGGGAACCAGGACCGAGGTGAAGAAGAAGGCAGCATCGGTTGGGGAAGGATCAACATAGGTGAGCAGCAAAGGTGGTAACTGGGCGAGGGGGGCACTTTATCCCAGGCACAGGCAGAGGAAGTGGGGCTAGAAGCCAGGCACTGAGGGTGGGCAGCGCAAGAAGGAGCAAAAGGAAGCTGGCGGTGGGCATGGGCAGAGCCATGGTGGGGTTCCAAGGTTCAGGGCTCACCACAATCAGGTGTGACATGCTGGTGATGGCACCTCATTATCCATCCTTTACCTGACACTTCAGTCCCACTCCCAAAAAGATGTGTGGTGGAACTGAAATATGGAAGTATGGAAGGGGACTGGATGGTGTGTCTGTGGTAGGGGGAGGAGGGCAGCAGAGCAGGCTGAGCAGGTGTCAGATTTTACTGAGCCAAGGTTGTTAACATCACAGGAGAGGGAGAGTGAGAAAGCCCTGGGTAGGGCAGCAGAGCCAGCATCATGCTGTCTGGCGCAGAGCTGGGGGAGTGGGGATGGGTAGCATCCACACAGCACCCACTATGTGCCAGGCACCATGTTTGCCACTTTGTTTCTTTCTCACTTAATAACGCAAGGCCTGGTGGGCCATAGGAAAGTTTGGCCTTTTTTCTTAAATGCACTGGGAAGTAACTGAAGGATTTTCAAGAGAGAAGTGATGAAAGTGATGCAGTTAAGTCACAGAACACTGGTACTCTGCCCATTCTATTTGACAGGCCAGGAAACTAGAGGTTAGTTAGTCCAGGACCATGCACAAGGAGGTGGTGGCCAAACCCAGGTTGAAACCAGGCCCCTCTGAGATAAAGCAGTTAGAGCAGAATGGTAACAGTGGTGAGCACAGATTAGGGGTCTAGGGTGTTCATGTTCTCTTCTTTCAGCTTTTCTATATGTTTGAAAAGTTTTGTAAAAAAAAAAAATTAGAAAAAAGAACTAGGTCTAACTTCAAAGCTGGAGCTCTTTTTTCCCCCAGTATGCCATGCCCTGTCACTAACCTAAGTGACACTGAGTCACTCACTGTCCCCTCTGAGACTGACTTAGACCATGAGAAAAAACAGGATTGGATTAGACCACCACCAAGGTTCTCTAACACTTAGCAGGAATCTTGCCAGGGCAACATGTAGCTTTACGTTGCTGCTGCTGCTGCTGCTAAGTCGCTTCAGCCGTGTCCGACTCTGTGCGACCCCATAGACGGCAGCCCACCAGGCTACCCGGTCCCTGGGATTCTCCAGGCAAGAACCCTGGAGTGGGTTGCCATTTCCTTCTCCAATGCATGAAAGTGAAAAGTGAAAGTGAAGTCACTCAGTCGTGTCTGACTCTCAGCGACCCCATGGACTGCAGCCCACCTGGCTACTCTGTCCATGGGATTTTCCAGGCAAGAGTACTGGAGTGGGGTGCCATTGCCTTCTCCTTTAGGTTGCTAGGCTACACTAAGAGACAGGGCTTCCACCTGCCCTGCACTCAGGAAGGCTGCCATGGGTCTCCTGTAACAGCAGCTGGCAGGCAGTTTCTAACCTCCAGGAGGGTAGTCACTGAGGCTGCCCTATAGCACTGCCTGCTGCTCCACCCACTGTGGGGAATCACTTGCAAAAGGAAACACCTTCTTCTGCCAAGGCTTTGGGTGGGGCTACAAAAACCGTTCATGACAACACTGAATCAGCACACAGATTTGGGTCAAGTTCACAGAGCAGACTGGAAGAGAGCCCTGATTGAAAAGAAGCCTCCAGCTGAGGCCTCTTGAGTTCTGAAGGGAAAGGAATCAGAATGCCCAAATCCATACCAGAGATTGGAGGCAAGGGAATAAAGGCACTATGTTCAAATGAGGGGCTTTCTCTTCCAAGTGATGGAGCTCAGATTCGAGTTCAAAAAAGCACAACTAACTTTGTGGGCTTTGTCACCCCAAGAGGTACTACAAGTTCAAAACAGATTTTTTAAAAAGTTGCAAATGAACGATGTGAAAACAGGTTCTTTGGGAGGCAAGTGTAAACTACTGAGGCTGTGGTGCCAAGGCCAAAGTGGTTCTCCAAAAATGCGTATGACAAAGCCTGTCAGATTCCTGGGGCTGGCGCAATCATGGGTCTGACTCAGTGTGACATTTGTGGCCATCAAGAATCAACATCTTTTCTTCTAACAGTGTTATTTTGTTGCCTGAATCCCCAGGGTCAAAATAAGGATCCTTGGCTGACTTCTGAAAGCACTGTGACTGCTTTGTTTATTTTTGATAATATGTGGTTTCTTCTCCTCCCCAAGGGCGAGTACACTGAGAATTCTGATGCTATTTCCTTTCAAGATAGGAAATGCCACTCCAGGCCTAGCTGGGGGGATGGCAGCAGTCATGTGGGACCTGGCGACATAAGCCTCCCCCTCAGTTCTTCCTAAGATCACACTTTGGTTTTTCACACAACATATATTTATTCAGAAAAAATTTGCAATAAATTATAATAAAAAAGATGACATGAAATACAGAATCCCACTAGCAGCTTTGCTTAGTGACCAAGACATTTTGGGGAAATATAACAAACCATTCATTACAGGGTAAAAATTAGGAAACAGTGAAAGGGAGACTAATGCGACATCATCACGAGGGGTTACACCATTTCTTCCCTAAAACGATAGCTGCAGAGTCCTTCCTACCAGCTGGATCTAAACTCCTTACTTCAAAGGCGCTAGGAAGTAGTGCGTTAGAGGCACCTAGGGGTTAGAGAGTGGGGTGCTGGGGTACGCAGGGAAACAGATTTCTTATGTCTGCTCTGTTTCTGATCTCCCATCCCGAGAGATTGTCTAAAACCCTTGACCCTGTGTACATCCCAGGACCAGAGCTGGACAGAAGGTGGAGGCAGTGAAGCAACTGAGTGCACCTGCCTTTCGGAGAGCGAGCTGGATGCTGCCCACAGCCCCCAGCAACCACAGCCCTGACCACATGAAGGCCCCAGGTGGTAGCCAACCGGGAAATGTGTCTAGGACAGGCACTTCCCTGTCTCTGTGTGACCACCTTGCCTCAGTGTCTATCTATCACTTGCCTCTCCTCAGATCCTTTTCTGACCTACTGGACATGACAAAAGGGATGTGCTCAGTCGGCCAGTAACTAAGTTCAGCATCCCCCCCGACTTATTAGGTCTGCAGCTATTTGGTACCAATAACTTGATTCCTACTTCCATAATTCTCAATCAGGAAAGGTTTTAGGCAGAATATCACAAGATACATACCTTTTCTTCCCCCAAAGAACGCAATGCATGGGAGACAGGGGAGCTGAAGAACCACTCAGTGGCGTGCTTTCCTGGCTCTCTGCTTCGATGCTCTAGAAGTCAGGAGTCAATGCCTAAAACCTTGCACACAGCCTATACACACGGCTCTGGGGTTTCCATGTGAACATGTGACAATGAGTCAACTTAGGGTGGTTTTAATGAAAGAAAACCAGGAGGAAGTCAATTATATCAGGCAGTTTTGCAGTCAGTGGCTGGTTTGCCAACCAACATAGATTAATTTTTTTAAAAAGGGCTGCCCCACAGGAGCTTGAGTAAATGACAAGCTCAGAGGGTTGTCTTGGGAGGGAGAGAAGGTGCTTGCTTTGTCCCACTGCACAGTCTCTTTTACGCAGCACTGGAAAGGTGACTGGGAGCTGAGGGCAGCTGGCTGCAGAGCCCCAGTCAGTCCCGATGCGGGAGGGGGTGACAGTACGTCAGGAGAGCAGAGAGGGGATTCTTGGGGTTATCCTCAATTCCCCTGCTGGGGAAGGAACAGTTTCTGTATAGAGGCCCACTTGGGGTGCAGCCTCCCTTTTTGACTGTGGTACAAGCGTTGCTCTGGAGGTGGATTTCTAAGTGGGGTATGGGCCCCACAGACACCCAGGGTTGGTTCTTGCATGCAACTTGCGTAAGAACCAAAAGGGATAGTAGGAAGCAGGACCTGTCGAACATGAATATTCTCACTCCTGAAACACTCAAGAGTGCTTCCATTCTGTGATTCTCTCCCATCAATGAGATGTCATCTGTAATAGTCCCTAATGTTCTGCTACTAAGTGCGGTCTGAGATAAGAGAATGTGCTTCCACGCATCATAGATCCATAAAAGGCCAATGTCAGGGAGGGGGACAGACACCATTGTGGTAGGAATGCACGGATGCATGTAAAAACCACATGGAGATGGTTAACTCACTGTTGGAGACACCCAAGGAGTCAGTAGCCTCACAGACTTTCTTCGTCATGGTAGTATTAGTGGAGTAGAGCACAAAGGGGTGATATACGGGGAGGCGATAGGACTACAGACAAGTCTGAGCTATGGCAAGTAGTGCTTGTGGGCCTAGAATAGGTACACCTCAGAATCTAGGTCTCAGGTGCTAAGGACAATCATGATGGCTGGGCTGGAGGGCAACACACACATCCCCAGGTAAAGGAGTGTAAATACAGGTCTCTTTGCCTTATGAAGAGAACACAAAAACACCAAAATATGGTTAACTTTGGCTTGGCAATATAAGTCTAAAAGTATCTTGCTGCGTAGAATATGGCAAGGGAGGGGTTAGGAGACTCTTTTCCTTTCACATTAGAAGCAGAACTTTTTCATGCCAACAGCCTCGAAATTCTGCAACGGACCCTTCCTGTGGCATGACTTTTGAAATCATTCTGAAATACTCGAGGCCCAAGATCTTCTGCCTCTAGAACCTTGGAGAGTAGTAAGAGGAAAAGGCTTATCATTAGTCTTCATCACTCCCAAGTAGAAAAGTCAGAAGGAACTGGGTAGCACGCTGGCGGTCACTTGGAGTCTGTCTTGCCATAAGGTTGGGTGGAGGCCTTAGGAGGAGACTAGTGAAGAGAGTAGCTAGAGGGAGAGAGAAAGAAAAGGGGAAAACACTCAGTAAGACACAACCTAAGCAAAACCTCAGGGATGGGGGCCAGGGGATGAGGGCAGTGGGAGGAAGTGACTGTTACACGCCTGGACACGAAGAAGGGAATGAATACATGTGTCCACCATCCACGGACAGTCCTGACTGATGCTCCCATGTGGCCATTCCTAGGAAGTGTTCTTACCGATCATGTTGGCGTTGACATTGTTGTACTCGGAGAATTTTAAGAGTTCTCGAAGGAATGCCATCAAATAACGAAAAACGTTTCTATGGCATCCTGGAAGCTGGGAAATCACCTGTTTTTTTAAAAAAAGGGGGGTGGGCAGTGAGGATAACATGGAGGAAGGGAGTAAGAAGAGCTCACAGCTGCCATGAAAGTAGTTTATAATTCAGCCCTTATAGGACCCCTCCCTTATTGACTCATGACCAAGACTACCTGTTGAATGTTAATTCACACGGCAGAATGGTCATCCCGTTTGGCCCCTGTCCACTCAATGAGCAGGCCACGTTAACACATAGTCATACGCACGCCCTGCCTCAGGAGCAGATGGGTGTCAGCCTGGTCTCTCCCAACCTCCCCAGGCAGCTGGTGGTGGCATCTGCCAAGCTGAATGGCTTTCTGTGCAATGCCATTTGGCATAGGTGGGAGCACCTCCTGATACTCACTAGTCTGATTGTGCCTCAAAAGCATTTCAAGATTAAAAACAAACACTGAGAAGATAAAAAGAAAGGCTCACGAGTGTCACCCACCCTTCCTGGTCATATTGGCTACAATGTCGCATGTGATCAGTTTTACCAATCTTATCCTGGAGAAGAGGTGTGCACCCTACTCAATGGGCTAACTGGAAAAGGGTGGCAAATATAATAGGAATAACACAGCCTACAGTTGAAGGGTCCCAACTCTCAATGCTGGTGTCCTGCTCTGAACAGATTGAGACCTGTCCTAGCACACAGCTGGTTGTCCAGCTGGCTTTGTAAAAATGAGTGATTTCTTTGTGGGGGAACTTGCCTCAAACACATTCTCAGAGCAAGACTCACCTGTCGGCAGATCCGGGGATCCTGGGCAGAGTCGAGGCATCGCTGATAGAGCTCATAACAGATGACAGGTTCCGGCAGGGCTTCTAGGAAAATGAGCAGTGCCTCAGCCACTGAGTGGTTACTGCCAGCTGGATGGCCTTCTGTCAAGGGAAAGAGGCTCCAGGAAAAAGGCCACACTTAGACGCAATGTGCTCCCTCCCTCAAGTTCCCTCAGGGGAGGTTTTCTTCCTCTTATTCAGGGCACCCTGATCCTAATTGGGGTTTGATATTTTAGTGGTCCAGGTATGCTGCAGCTAGTTGTTAGAGAATTGATCGAACACTCTTGGGAGGTTTGGCCTGACTTGAGAGTCAAGGGAACATGGCCTGCAGAATGACAGTTCATGCTGGAAACTCATCACCAAGATTTCCCATCCTCCTCCCTGTCGTGTGGTGGCAGGAGTGATCACTGGCCTAAAGCAGGGCAGCACCACGGCTGTTGGTCATACGTCCCATGCAAATTACAATTCATGGTTATCTATTCTTTAATTCCTTTTAGTAAGCATCTAATACAGAGAAAGCGTGAAAGTTCCTAAAGGGAATTGAGAACTGTATAGTCAAAAGACAGTTATGAATAAAATAAATATGGAAGACACAAAAATCACACGCAGGTGGGAAGAAGAGTTTGGGCGAGTGCACATCCAGCTTCCTAAGCCTTTGTCGAAAAGGATACGGATTGTCTTGGGAATGCTGGTGTCCAGACAATCAATGATCTGCTGTAACTCCTCCTGCATTCCAGGGGTTTGGAACAGATCCTCCTACCAAAGAGGTTACAATGAATGGAACAACGCAAAATGATCGGCCCTAAGGTTCTGATGATTACCCAGTGATCAGGAGAGTACCAGGAAGCGAGGGGAAGGAAGAGGCATCATTCATGATGAGGAACAGAAGTGTGACAATGGCACCTTTTCCCTTTATCATCTCTGTAATCCATGTGAAATTTTCTTTCAAACTAGGAGATTATCGTCAAAGGTTTCAGCCTGCACCTGACAGGGCAGGGGACTGGATGACTTGACGGGGACATCAGGCATTCCCACTTCCAGGCTCCTGACAGGTACAGAAGGTGGAGTCCAAACAGGGGATCATATCCAAATATTGACACACAGACTGCTAGGGCAGGAGTCAAGGGTATGTCCACACCAAACCTTGTTTTCAAGTTCTGCTACTTTTCAGTAGGTAAGACAACATTATCTTTCAATGTAGTCCCAAGAAAATTTTCTTTTTCAGGAGAATGGGTTGGGGATGGTAGGTATTTTAGATGGGACTGAAAAGTAAGGACAAATTTTTAAAAAATGGGATGGAAGTTTGCTTTGGGCTTTGAAATCTGCGATGCCAAGGTGACAGCTGAAGCAGGTGCTCCGGACTCAGGTGCTGAGCGGTCCAGGGGAAAGCGTGTGTGGCCAGGGGACAGGGGAGCTCAGTTGGGCTCTACTCTGCCACTACACTTATGCCATAGTCTTAGGTAAATCCCCTAGCCTGCCTGCTTCAGCTCTCACAGCTATACATGGGAATACTTCCACTTGCCCAGGTGCTCTCATGTGACAGTGCTGCTCTGCAGAAGTGGCTTGGGACAGTTAAAAGCACTATCTATACTGACACGAGGTACTGTCATTTCCCAGTAGACTCGGGTGCCTTCCAAAGGTGCCCAGAGGCCTGCCCTCACTCACCTGGTGACAGGCATATCTGAATAAATGGTCTACCAGGAGCCAGATCTCCTTGGGCACTTTAAGAGGTTTCTCACTGGCACCTTCATCCAAGGGAACCATCTGCAGAAGGGATTTCTCCTAATAGATGAAAAACAGTGAGAGTCAAAAGGGTCTCAATAAAAATTCCTGTATGAAACCATCTTCCCCCCACCCCAGTTCTGCTTATATGGGTATTATATGATCTTCAGCTCTTAAGGCTGTTTTTTTTTTTTTTTTCCCCCCTCACTGGGACGCTCCTGGTCAGAAGGCACTCAATATGGATTTCCACAGTTAAATGATTTCCTTTTCTAACAAGACGCTTCATTTGACCATTAAGCATTCCATCTGGGTTTATTATGTTTCTCACGTCAATGCACTATGTGCTGTAAATCCTTTCAAGGGTGACACTGAGAACTGGCAATACAGTCACGGTAGAGTCCACACACTACTGGAGACTCACGGACCATTAAGTTACAATTGTCAACAGAGCACTTGGAGAGAGCAGCAGCTACTGAGTTGTTGACTTTTAATTTATTCTTCTTTTAGGTCTTACCACAAATATCAGAGCTTGCATTATTGATTTAAATGGCGTTCTCTGGTCCTCAAGAATGAAAGACAATTCACATTAGACCTACATGCATGAATATTTCAGGCTTGACAGAAGATGTAATCTTAAGGCACTAAAACTCAAAGTCCTAAGATCCAAAAATAGTAAACTGAACACAGCATACCAAGAGCCAGAAATACCATGAAAAGTCTAGGCTCTGAGTCCAGAAGTTATTCTTTATAGTAACAGCTCAGCAAAGAGTTCTCAGGCCTTTGACTCCATTCACGTAACTTTCCACTCCCTCTTAGATTCTCCTGAAGGAATCTCAGAGGAAAACCCAGAAGCGACATAAGTTAGATCAGTAACTAAACCTGAACTGGAAAATGGGGAATAAACTCAATTATTTCATGTTTATATAGTGAAATATAAAATATATCACAAGGATTTCTGAAATAGGTTAAAAGGCATCTGAAGGCAGCCTTCATACAAAATCTAGTGCAGAAAATGGTGACCAGTTTTTGGCATCTTCCACCTCCTACACCTCTGGTTTAAGGTCACATATTATGTATACTCAAACTTAGGAAGTGCTGTAAATTTGATCCACAACCCTTAGCTGTGTCACTTGAAGGGAAAGAAGAGAAGTATTTCACTACTTTCAGAGAGCGCATACAGTAGAACAGACAGAGGGCTAAGAAGAGTATTCTGTTCTTCAACATGCACGGGTGACCTTTTAAAGCTGCTGTGCCTTTCTATGGGCATCAGGAAGAGAAGGAAGCATGACAGTTGGTTAGCATTTAAAATCTATCTTCTTCACATTCATTTTGTTTCCTTTCTTTCCCTGGGAATCCATCACTTTATAGTCACGTCTCCTAGAGCTGCCAGACCTTCAATCATGGCTCATCCATTAACTTCTTTCCACTTGCAAGTATTAAATCCAGGCATCCACATGACACCTGAGCCAAAACACTGTCCATAATGCACTCTGCTCACTTTCTGGACCAAATGCAACACATGTACAGATTCTTCAGCAGAATAAATTATTCAGCACCAATTCATGTATTTTTAAAAAAATCTGACATCCAATTAGCACTTTTCCTGTACTAAGGCATTAAGGCAACACAAGGCACTGTTCAAGATGAAAAGACACATGGCCTGCTATTAACAGGAAAGGGTTGGGAAGCAGAGCCGTCTCAATCCTTAGTGGTTTAAAAAGGTTAATAAAATGCCACCAGGTTACATACACCATCCACTATCCATTTTCAAATTCACGTGTGCTAATATGAAATGTCATGCTTGCTGTCTCTGAAGTCTAGAGAAAGATTACACCCAAGAAACAAACTTTAAAAAAAGTCCACAAATGATCCTGAACTCTAATTTTTCAAAGAGAAACCAGGCACACTGTGTCTTCTTTCAATGGGACACATTCAGTGCTTGACACCTTTGTGCTATTAACTGAAGCACAAAAACAGTATGCCATGCCTACCATCTAAACACATTAAACTCCACCAAATGGGGAGGTCACCTTAGATACTGTGTGAAAGTGTTTTAAGAATGGTTTTCAAGCCCATATTTCTCTGTTAGATGACCCAGTGTAGAGCTGGGTGCCCTCCAGCTTGAGGATGGAGAGGTGGCAAAGTACCACAGAAGGAGTGCTCATTTGGCTCCTGCACTGGGTGTGCAGGAGACCTGGGTTCTAGTCCCCTGTGCTCCACACCTTTGATGTCAGGAGCAGGAGGACTTCAATGAGGTTCTCAACCTTCCTGGGTTGTCTGTTAGAATGGAGACGACATCTTACCCTGTCTGAAGGCAGGGAACTCTACCACATGATCCCTATGATCTCATTCAGGTCTAGGATTCTATTCTATGCTCTATTCTTGACCATATCTGTGTATTCTTTCGGTAATTACTCTTATCACTTTCCCCAAATCACTCTTAAAGAACAGAAATTCACTTCTGCTTTTACTATCATCGAAAATGGAGAATGGCTAAGTGGTACCCTCCTCCATCTTACGAACTTTCATATACATCGAGACAGCTCTTTAGTTACTTCTCATTTCAAAAAATAGTAATCTGGAACTTTGGGTCCTATTGCTTTTATGTTCTGGGTCTCAATGACTTGGCAGGTGTAGTTAAGTATCTTTCCTGTACTTTAGACACACTTAAACACAGCTGGCAGAATTTGGGGGGATTCTCATGGAGTCAGAGGTCTCTGATATGGGAAAGCCGAGGGATAAATTCCAAGGACCATGGTTAAATGTTAACCAAGCACAGGGAAATGCATAATCACCAACGGATTGCATTACCTTTTCTAGGAAGCTGTCTTCTTCCTGAGAGCAGAGCAGGAAAAGAAAGTCATTGACAGATAGAAAATGATTAGAATTAACTTACAGAATTAGAAACAGATCAGTATTATTAGAATGCACTAGCTTACTAGATACACATATTTTAAACAGCTTTAAATTCTGCAGATAAATTCTGTTGAAAATGGAACACATTCTCACATACAAATTTCTCGATTATGCATATTCAATTTTGGGCAGTTTGTTGAGACTATCGCTCAAGGAACATACGTGTGCAGTCCTAGACTTTGGTGTCCATTTGCAGATGTCAGCTGATCAGCCAAACGCCCACTGGGGTTTCCTCTTCCTGCACTGCTGGGCGGCATCTTGCTCACCCTAGTGCCACTTCAATGGAAGAATGTGGTTGTGAGCCCGAGAGCAGCCATGCAGAAGGAGATGGTGAGCATCTCTCCTCTCCACTGCCATGCCTCTCAGCCTAGCTAGCAGTCTCTCTTACTCCTTTCCCCTGCCTGGTACCCTCTCCCCTCCTCAAAGGCCATTAGAATCCCCAAATATGAAGTCTCTCTGAAATACAAATTCATTTCATTCCAGACCTTTGTGGACCATAAGATCCATCATTATCCCCTAGTGTGTTTTCCTACAGGGCATAACAGAAAAAGAGAAGCAAGGAAGAGGGAAGAAGGTATCTTTTTAATTATCTTTGTGTTTCACCATCATTACCATCTAACAAAGACAACAGCAGCAATAACTACCGCCACCACTTAAGGGCTATCTGCCATGTAGTGGTAATTGCAACAGGCTCATATACAGTGTCATTTAGTCTCCGCACAAAAGCAAAGTAGATTCTATTCCCATTTTACAGATGAGGAAACTGAGACTCTGGGAGATTAAAGTATTTGCCCATGGCCACACTCTTAGGTATTAAGTGGCAGAATCTGGATTACAACCCAAGTCTGACTGATTCCACAGTCATGACCACTATGCTCCCTTAGGTAACTCAGAAAAGGATAAACTGATTGCTTCCTAGACAGAGAGGCGGAGGAACTCTTCGAGAATGTATTCTATTCTCCGGCAGGCTGCTGCTGCTGCTAAGTTGCTCCAGTCGTGTCTGACTCTGTGCGACCTCATAGACGGCAGCCCACCAGGCTCCGCCGTCCCTGGGATTCTCCAGACAAGAACACTGGAGTGGGTTGCCATTTCCTTCTCCAATGCATGAAAGTGAAAAGTGAAAGTGAAGCCACTCGGCAGGCTAAAGACAGTTAAAAGGCAGCAGGGTTAGTGGAAAGAGTACAGGCATGGGTGTCAGGCAGTCCTGGGTATGAATCTTCATTCTACCTCTTATTCATTTTGTACGGACTGCAGGAAAGCTACTGAACTTCACAGAGCCTCGGTTTCTCCATCTCTAACCAGAGACAACAACATTTACCTCACAGGAATGAGGAAGTGGTCTAAAATTCGGAGTAGGGGAGTGGGGCGGAGGGCGTGCAGTGGCTTTGCAAAAGGCCGGCAGCAGGCCATGTCTCTCAAAGCTCCCTGCACTTCCCCAACAATTCCCAACCCTGTCAGGGGCCAGAATAGAAATCCCATGTCTCGGTCTGAGAGTGAAAGGAGAAATCCTGCTCACACCATCAGAAATGTGCAGGAGGTTGGAGGTGGGGAAGTATGTGTTCCCTGACACTCCAGCTAGTGGTGCTGAGTGCATTTGTCCCACATGACTATTCCATATGATGGGTAGAGTTTTTAGTACTATTAGCTACATTATGAGTTAAACATGCTTTTGTAGCATATATACAATGAAATATCATATATAGAATGAAATAAAAGTAATCAGAATAATAGTGCTTTATAAAGGATACAAAATTTATAGTATTGTAATTATAATACTTGGGAAGTTAATTCTGAGGGCCAAACATCCAAGTTAACTCAATTTTGGAGTACAGCCTTTTTTAAAATTTAGAACTACTTGTTAACAAACAGAGAATCTTCCTGTCTGACAGACTTCTCTATCTTCCCTCCCGTGAATATGTGCCATATGATATGATGAGTAAAACCAGGCAGAGTTTTTATATACTAACCTGCCAAACCGTCAAAAAGGTCTTCTTTGAGCACTATCTACCAGTGCAAGACACTGAGTTAAATGTCTTTGAGGGGTGGTGGTGGGGGGCAGGTGTGAAAAGTGAGGCTACACAGAGGGGAAAGACATGGTCTTTGACTCGGGTTTGCAACTGAGTTGGGGTAAAGAGACCCAGAATTTATGGCCTGGCATTATTGTGATTCACCAATCTGAGTTCTCAATAAATGGTAAAAATATATAAACAAAAAATCAGGGTTTGTACAAAGGAAGAAGTCCAACTAGCCCTTAAAAGAGTCACAGGATTTTAAAGGGTAGAGACGAGGTGGGGACATTA
>SJYX01009967.1:310144-370058 GCA_006410675.1 Oreotragus oreotragus | reverse complement strand
GGAGACGAGGTGGGGACATTACAAGTGGCGGGGGTGGGGGTGGGGCAGAAAGAAACAAAGGTGGCGAGATTAGGGAAAAGTTGGTCATATGGTTCCTGGGGGAGGATAAAGGGGGAATAAAAAAACTATCAGGAAATAAATCTAAAAAGGTATACTGAAGTCAGACTCTGTAGGGCCTTAAATGACAGGTAAAGCAATTTGGATTGTATTCAGCAGGTGTGGGGGAGCCAAAGGTCTGCCTTTAAGCAAGGAAACCATAGGCCCCATAGCTGTATTACAAAAAGATCAGTCCGACAGCCCTGAAGAGGGCAAATGCAAGGTTAGGGAAATAGAGGCAGAGGGAATCATTAAAAGGCTAAGGAGGTAGATCAAGTGGGAGAGAGTATGCACCTCACTTAATAATGGGAACATAATATTTTTTTTAAAAAAACGAATGGATACAAGAGAAAACTCTGAAAGGTCTCTGGTACTGGTGGAGGTGCAGCAGACTTACATTGATAGTTTATTCTTCTGGCTGCAGGCAGAAAGTGGGTGTAACTCATACTTATATGAACTCTAGGTTCAATTCTGAAAATAGAAACATCACCTAGCCCCCCACTAAAAAAGAGCATTCTCTTAAGGCAGGCCTACCATTGTTGCTAATCACTTAGTTCAACTGACTTGATTACTGGCTGCAAAAGGTTACCTGTTGATCATATTATGATCAATGTTATGTGGCAGCCAAGCCTGGATGGGAGGGGAGTTTGAGGGAGAATGGATACATGTATATGTACAGTTGAGTCCCTTCCCTGTTCAGCTGAAACTATCACAACATTGTCAATGGGCTATATCCCATACAAAATAAAAAGTTCAAAAAAAAAAAAAAAGGGAAAAGAGCCCAGGAGTCCCCAGCGGGAACACTGGCTTATAACAAATACACTGCAAATCATTCTTCACCCCAGCATTCAGCCTTAGAGGAAATTTCCCAGTAATAAATGCAATGAAAATCATGTAAAAAAGTCAGTTAGAGGCAGATTCAAATTTAAAAATAAAAAGCAGAAAACTGAACAGATACTGAAGTTCTAGAAAGGATTCATTCATGTGAAATCTAAAAAGGAACACAAACCTTAAACTTCATAGGATAAGAAATGGGTCATTAGGTCAGAAAGACAAAATAAATGTCTACTAAAGAGATCACTGGGAACAAATTAATCAACAAGTTGTTATTCATGCTATTTCAGATTTTTGATATCGTTCTGTTAATAGACATGTGATGTGCTTAGTCACTCAGTCGTGTCCGACTCTTTGCGACCTCATGGACTATAGCCTGTCAGGTTCCTCTGTTCATTGGGATTCCCCAGGCAAGAATACTGGAGTGGGTTGCCACGCCCTCCTCCAGGGGATCTTCCCAACCCAGGGATCNTGTCCGACTCTTTGCGACCTCATGGACTATAGCCTGTCAGGTTCCTCTGTTCATTGGGATTCCCCAGGCAAGAATACTGGAGTGGGTTGCCACGCCCTCCTCCAGGGGATCTTCCCAACCCAGGGATCAAACCCAGGTCTCCTGCGTTGCAGGTGGATTTTTTACCATCTGAGTGGCCAGAAAAGCCCTTAATAGACAGGTCCCCAAGCAAATACAGCTGGTTCCCTCATCCCTCAACTTTTTCCATCTCCGTATGTACAAGCCAAACCTTTAGCTAAATCTGATGGGTTCAAGCCTAGTCTCCTTTCCCACTAGTCCAATCTACATGTCAACTAGAAAGTCCCTCCAAATGTGTCTATTTATAACCACCTACTAATGTGACCATTTACAACCACATACTACTCATCAAAGACTTCCGATGGGTCTAGATGCCCTCTGGCTCCAGTATAAACTCATCTGTTGGCTTCAAGACTCTCCATCCCCCATTCCCACCCTACTCACCCAGCTTCACACACCAAAATAGGCTGATTCTGAGACCGATTTGCACAGAAATTAGCTCATCAATCAATAAGCTTTTACAGCATATAAGGGCTTGAGTAAGCAGCACAGGAAAGGAATCTATTTGTTAATATAAATTACAAGTTCCACATTCTAAATGACTCATTTTAAATAACTTTCCAAAATACTGACTTACCAAACACATTGGCCATGGGCCCCAGTAAAGGAAGTTAATGTTTAGATGATCTTTAACCAAACTTCCTATTAACCTCAGTTTAGAATTTAGCCATATTGTAAATACAAGTAAAATTTCATCACCACTGAATTATAGGAACCCAATAAACTCTCTAATACTTTGTAATAAATATTCAATGAATACATATTGATGAGTATACGCTACTTAATAAACCAGAAAAATCTACCTTAGTTCTGGAAAAGAATAAAGATAATTACAAAGAGATTATCCTGTTTGTTGCCTGTGCTAATCCTAACAGTTCTAGTAATGGCAAAGTCACTATCAGGGAGAATGAAAAGGATTTATACCAGTTACTTTATTCTGCACTTGCAGGAAAGAGCATGTAGCAGAAGAATCTTGGTAAAAACAGCACAGGAGAGTCAACACAGGCACTGAACTCATTTCTAGTTTCACTCAAATTTTAGAGTAAATAATACAAAAAAGGACAATAGGTACCATCTCATGGGATTTGAACTATCATCTTGGGTCTTGCAACAAGCAAGAACAAACAAACTGAAGCATTTCAGCCGGTCAAAATCAAGCCAAAACAGAATGGGAAGGTATTACAAATGGGGCACAGACAACCTTAGGTTTCTTGTTTGTTGCCCCACAACAATTTCCTCATCAATGAGATCCAGGAATTTAATAATAATTAAATGCAACAGGCTGTGAAAACAATCGGGACCCTAAATCCTACAAAATTAAAGCTTTAAACAGAATAATTTGTGACCACGCACATACAATTAAGAAGAACTCAACAGTTTTGTAAGAAAAAAAAATGATCAGGGTTCTATTAAAAAAACAAACAAACTCTGAATCATGCATGCACAAAAAGAAGGAAAAAGGCTTCCAAAGAGCCATTAACTCCACTAAAGATTTTGGGTACTTCCTATTCATGGTCAAATGTGGCTGAATTACCTGATAATATCTTAAAGAAACTTTCCTTAATGCTGGTTAAGTCTCCTTCCCATCCCTTTAATTAAGATGGGACAATTACAGTAAAGGGTAGTATATAGTGCCTGAGCCAACTTTGAGCAAAAGGTTCTAGTTAGAGGGAGTACAAAAGTATAAGTTTAAAAAATCATTAAGAGGAAACAATCAGACAAATTTTTAAAATGGCAGGCCCTTGACTGGACAATTGTCCTGGATTCTTAAAAAGCCAATGTCATCAAAAGAAAAAAAGGGAAGAACTGTTCTCTAGAAGAGACTGCAGAAGCCTCACCAAATGTACTGCATGAATCTGAATTGGATCTTGGCTTTACAAAGCTATGAGAGGAATTATTGGGACAAGTGGAGAAATCTGAATATTGACTGGCTAGTTTTCTTAGGTGTCATAATGGCATTGTGCTGATATAGAAAGTGTCCTTTTTCTTGAGAAGCAGGTCAAAGTGTACACTGGGAAGTGATACATCACCACTTAGTTTTCAACAACATAGTAAAAAAAAAAAAAAGGTATATGTCGGTATATGTGTGTAAAGCATGTGGGTGTACTGTACTATTCTTTCAATTCTTCTGCACATGTGCCAGTTTCATAATAAACGTTGGGAACAAGAAAGCTGGGAAATGGTGTTTGGGATGGAGGCAAGGTGGTAGGAAAAAGAAAGGGAAACAACTTCATTTAGATTATATTCTAAAAGGTGAAATAATAAATCTAAAACACAGAAATATGATGGTAGAAGAAAAAAAACAAGTATCATGAAAAATAATACACTCAGTTATGAGAGCTCTAGGGAAATAAGCATAATTCCAAGAAAGAACGCTGTGAATGAGCTCAAGGGTTTTAATCTGCCATCTGAGTCATCGCTACAACAATTCCATGGCAACAGAACGGATCACACTCTGACAAGCCAGCAGCCTGCCCACCAGTCTAGTCTTCCCTGCCAGATGATACAATCACTGCTCCAGCTAAGCCAAAAGGATCAATGTGAACACTGGTGGTAATGATGACATATGGCTGTCACATCATTTAATTTTCTTTGGTAAAAGACTGAGTGTACTTCCCAGACAGGTCTGCACACAAATACAATATTTTCATTTAGAAGAAAGGTGTTTTTTTTTTTTTTTTTTTTTTTTTAGTTCTACCAGTTTATTACTACCAACCAATTTCCCTCCACCTTCCTCTTGCATGCGTGCTCAGTCATGTAACCTCATGGACTACAGCCTGCCAGGATCCTCTGGCCATAGACTTTTCCAGGCAAGAATACTGGAGTGGGTTGCCATTTCTTTCTCCTAACAGTTGTTACTAAATAATTTATGTTCCTGAAGATAATAAGCATTTCCTCCATAAGGACATAGCTTGGTGTTAGGAAATGGAAATCCTCTTCTTCTCTTTTCTCCAGTTGAGTCACATTAAACTTGTATCAAACTTCAGTGTACATTATAACCATCTGGGATGCAGACAAAAACACAAATCCCCAGACCCTGCACCCTGAGATTCTGATTCCACTGCTGCAGGTGAGGAGGGGGATGGGCTGCACCTAGGTAAGGACCCCCAGGGGCTCTGAGGCAGGTACCCTGAGCTTCATTATGGCCTTGGCTCCAACAAACAGCCAAGTTTGACTTGGATCAGATATGATGATGATACAGTGAGAAGCTCTGGACTGGGAGTGAGAAAATCTGGGTGACAGATTCATCATTAACTTATTCCACTTTGGGCAGGTTATTGTTTCTGTGCCTCAGTTTTCTCATAAGTTTGATGAGGATAATATCGCCCTACCCCTCACTGGACCTCACATACATGTTAATTTATACAAAAATGACTTGAA
The DNA here is from genome assembly GCA_006410675.1 of Oreotragus oreotragus. Taxonomy (NCBI): domain Eukaryota; kingdom Metazoa; phylum Chordata; class Mammalia; order Artiodactyla; family Bovidae; genus Oreotragus; species Oreotragus oreotragus. Next base: position 365,158 of record SJYX01009967.1, on the reverse strand, counting down.
AATATGAAGAGTGTAACAATTAAGCATTGTATCTCTGAAAAGGGAGGCTTTAATCTCACTCAGTGAACTTCGTTATTATCTATTATAGCCACGACAAGAGTCAATTACAGATTTCTTTCTTCTCTTTCCTTTTAGGCTTAATCCAGTGAAAGGCGTGCTAGAGTAAAGTGACATTCTTATTCACCGCTTGTGGTCCACCGCCCACCTTCTCCCATCAGCCCTGACCAAACAGAAAGCACAGAGACAAGGAGGACATCACTGAAGCACTGTTAAATTTTCATCTTAGGGAGATTCATGCTTTACGATGCCTCTTACCAAGTCTATGAGTTTGGTAACAGGAACTTCTCGGATTGGTCTTTTCATTCGGCACAAAGCCTCTAAGGATGTACCAAAACAACTTGGGAGGTAATTTCCACTGATGGTCAAGAAGTAATCTTTGCCTCGATCCAGGTGGAGGACGAGAATATCTTCAATTTTATCTTCCCCTGAGTTCAGGATGGTCACAGAGTCCTTGCTGACATACACATCAAGGGAGATATCCACGGTCTCATCTGAAATGTAAGAGATGATAAACCATAACAGAAACTTCCAGTGAAAAAGCAGAAAGGGGATGAGAACCAACAGAAGAACTGTCCTCTAAAAAAATCATCAAGTGATGAAGGAGAGATGGGACACACAAAAAAGGGAGGAACCCCAATATAATGACAGTGAAGGTGAGAGACGTGTGGTTAGAAAACAAGAAGTTAAACAAAGGGAGGGGATGGGAGTCACGAGGGGACAGTGCATCGCGAGCAGAGACAATGGTAAAGGGGAAACTCACTTGGCTCCAAGTAGCCCTCACAAGGTTCAGCCCGAAGCCATGGCTTGCAGTACTGGCTGTCATTAAGCTTAGGGATGAAAGAAAAATGGCAGGGAACCTGTCCATTGTTGCTGATCTGGAACTTCTCCTTTTGTAGTTGCCGAAACTTCACATTCTCAAACACAAACTGGGGAATAACAGACAGACACAAACATGCATCACTAGTAGGGGAAGAAAGTCAGTTGGATTATTCCATAGAGAATATGAATAAAGAATAAGGTCATTATTAACCATTATTAACTGCTGTTGTACTCGCCAAGCGAGCCAGTTGTCCACCGTCCCCTCTCACAATGGCAGTGGAGTGAGGCAGGTCTCACTACTTCTCTAGGTTACTGATTGTTCCTGGGATCCTGAGAGGATAACCTGACCTCAGATCAGGGCATGTATCCCGTGATCAACTTCTGGTTCCTAAGATATGAATTAACCAGCAAATCTGAAATATTAAATAAGAGCAGCTAACATCTGAGGGCTTACTTTGTGCCCAGTGCTGTTTTAAGGGCTTCACATGTATTAACTCAAATAATCCTCACAACTGTCCCTTTATCCAGAAAAGGAAACTATGGCTCAGAAAGGGTAGGACAGGTGCCTACAGTCATATGTCTACTAGGTTGCAGCGCAGGGACAGGAACAGAGGCAGTCTGCCTTCAGCTCACACAGTCTTCACAACTCTGCTAGTTACACAATTTCTCCTGTGCTGACCACTATGGGCAGGAGACGGGTGGCTGGGTATGCTCACCTCCCTCCGGCTGAGTTCTAAGGAAGGAAGGAAATCATTTTCCATTCTGTCCATGATGCGTACAATATCCTCAAACACTTTCCGGTACCTCCGTTCATCCACAACCTTCACCTGAAAGAAAACGAACCCTCTTTTCAGTCTTGCATGCTCACAGCTCATCTTCCTTCAAGATTACCTAACAGCTTAAAACCAGTCATTACAGCAATCATTTCAAATAAATTGTGGTGCAAACAACTTCCTCAAACACTTCCTGAAATCTCATTTCATTCACACCTTTCATTTGAAAAAAAAAAAAACAAAACAGATAGATCCTTATTTAGTTTTCTGTGCTCTCAACTGATATATCTCGAAGAATCTAACTATTTTTCAAAGGTCAGTAAAAACAAACAGAAATTAAATAAGCGTTACAGAATCATACACTCCAAGGTAGAGGTAAGGTTAATTGGTTAACTTCTTGGAAAAGTTACACCTCTGTGCTAAGAAACTTGGCAATAAATATTTAGGAAGAATATTCTTTGCTCCACTGTTAAGTAATTTAGTGGTGGATAAAATGTGATGACTGTGCTTAAATATTATTTCCAGCACTATACAAATTGACAGTGTCAAAACATACCTGTTTCCAACAATGACCATGAAGCACTGAAATAGCAGAAAATAATTACTAAAGCATTTAACTCTATTAGATGTTATGCACAATGCCAAGAATCATAATATCGATACTCAGATTATATGATGATAAAGGTATGTTAGTAAATAGACCCTACGGCCATTTTAGAAAACAGCCGATACAAAATGTCCCAGAGTAAAAGCATGACAACAGACAAACAAATCATTCTGACTAACAGATCAAAAAAACTCCCACCTGACACAGCACTTTCAGCTTCCTGACACAGCTGTGCCTTTTTTTTTTTACTGTTAAAACTTTATACAAGTCAATGCTCCAAATGAACAAAATTAACATAGCCTTTTCACTTATTAAGATCCTGATGTCTTTTTCAGAATAGAAAACTTTACAAATTCAATTTAAAAAACCAGATTGATGCATACAGTAGAGGCTGTAAGGAAAGCATGAAAAATAATCAAAGCTGAGCCAAGTATCTCAAATATCTCAAAGGTTTTTACATATCTGAACCATACTGAGAGAACTGAGGGGTAATCCATCATTAGGGTAAGAGGAATTTAATACTTCTTAAATTCTTCTTCAACATTTTGCAAGTTTTATTTCAAAAAGTATTCTACATGTGTTATCTTATTTTCACAATAACCTGTGAGGTGACCAAAGCAAGGATTACTGTTCTCACCATTGAGAATCTCGAGGTACAAAAAAAATCAACTAATTTGCTCACTGCCAGTTAACAGCAGAGGTCTGAACCTCTAGCATAAGACCCTTTCCAACATACCAGGTATGTGACTTGGGTAGGTCTTAAAAACACAGATGCCTCAGCCCACAGATCAAAATCTCCAGAGGACAGGGTCCATGCATTTTGAAGCTCTCAGGCAATTCTGAAATCCACCAAAGTCTGAGAACTAGTGCAGCAGATCCCATTACCAATTGCAGGGGTCGGAAACCCATCTCAGCTTATTCTCAGCCAGCCCACAACAAGTCTTAAGTTAATTGGCCCCTGAGCACTTGGTCCCTTTGTTAATAGTCACTGATGCGAATGGTGCTAAGAAACATAATGTGGTTCTTAAAGCCTCTAATCATAGCATGCCTAAGAGTCCAAAATATGGGGTGGATACCCAATAAAATCAAAGCTCTTCTCAGAGCATTATCATGATCAAAACCCTTAATGCACATGAAGGGTAATGAAGGGAAAAATGTCACCACAGAATGTCACCACTTAACACACCCATTTTAGAAAAAGAAATTACCAACAAAATTAGAATTAAGAAATAAGTACAATGAGCTAGATCTTTATAGAAAGACACGGATAGCATTCTAGAATATACTACTGAATTAAAAAATAGTAAGTTGTATACTGACACATATAGTATAAGACCATTTATGATATATACACAGCAACACACAAATAATACCATATTGGGTATGGGTAAACAGAAAAACAAATGCAAACACTGAGAACTGTGCCAACCAATATAACAGCCAGTAGCCACATGAGGAAATTTACATTTATTTATTTTATTTTATTTTTTAAATAATTCCAAATTACATAAAATCGAAAACTCAGTTCTTTCAGTCACTCTTCAAGTGGTCAGTAGCCACCTGCAACTACTAGCTACTGGACTGGACAGGATAGATTTAGAACATTTCCATCATCACAGAAAACCTATTAGAGAGCGCTAGTCTAGAAAGAAAAGAAATTCATAAGGGTAGTTGGCCTTGCTAGGGAGTGAGGGTTTGGGCAAAAGTGGGAGTGGAGGCTAGAACGGGTGCTGAAGATCTCAGCTTTATCTGTGAATTTTGCTTATTTTTATTTTAAAGAGAAAACATGTTTGCATCTCTGTGTAATTGAAAAAGTATTAAAAACTAGAAAGGTAGACCTTTATTACAGATATAATATATTTTACACAAATATACACAGAAAGCATGGAAAAACTGTAAATATCCTGCTGGGAGCTCTGCATTAATACGTATGTGTTAGCCGCTTAGTTGTGTTTGACTCTTTGTGACCACAATGACCATAGCCCGTCAGGCTCCTCTGTCCATGGGATTCTCCAGGCCAGAATACTGGAGTGAATAGCCATTCCCTTCTCCAGGGAATCTTCCCAACCCAGGGATCAAACCCAGGTCTCCTACCTTGCAGGTGGATTCTTTACCATCTGAGCCACATTAAAGATACATAAAAATACACAGAAAGCATGGAAAAATTGTAAATATCCTTCTGGGAGCTTTGAATTAATATGTATGGAGTATTAGAAATATTCTGAGGTTCTGAAAAAAATATACACAGAAAAGCTAAGCATAGCTGATGAAACTAAAAAGGTTAGTGTTTGGGAGGAAGATAGCCTTTTAAAAATGGATTAAGAGAACTCAAATGAAGAAAACATGGCAGTCTACAAGTCTAAGCTAGAAATTAAGTGGGCAAAAAGTAGTATCTGAAGGTATATGTACTCAGTAAGTTCTTTGGACCTCTGGAGGCCTTGCAGGGGTAGTGGAAAGATCATCTGTAAGTTTGGGAATTAGACAGGCTTAAGATTTGAATCTCAGCTCTTCTTCTAGCTAAATGCTTTTTAAGGAAGTTTATTTAAACTCACTGGTTTTTCACTTGCATATCTGTTAAACAAGAAATATTTAACTCAAAGCATTGTTGTGAGGAGCAAATGAGATGTGTATAGATTGCCTAGCATGGTGTCTGCTACATACTAGTTACTACTTGAGGAACACATACTATTATTATTCATTATTATTTTAAAATATCAAAATGGACAAAAGTCAAGTCATGATTGACTCAATAAAATTTAGAATCTATTCTAAGACCAAGAATTAAATTTCTACATAAAGGAAATGCTCGAAAGTCATTCCCTCTAAGACAGGAGCTGGATAAGACATATTGCTGAGAACCAATCTCAGAAGTCAAAAAAATTTAAATATGCACAGAGGAAAGAAATCCACCCCACTGTGCTCTTGGCATGTCTGAACTCATTAATCCTCTTGAGGAGAAACCATTATCCCCATTTTATAGAGGAAGAAGCTGAAGTACAGGGATGTTGCATAGATTTTCCATGGTTACATTTAGAAAGAGTTTGAACTGGGATGAGAGTTTAAGCAGCCTAGCTATAAGGTCCATTCTATCAAGCACTACCCTATACAGATTCTGTCAGATTATATGACCTCAGGTCTGGAAAATCTACATGGAATAATCTAAATGTACTAGTTGTACTAAGTTAAGTCAACAAGATCCCAGAATATAACCTGTGTACTAATAATACACACCTAGAAAATACAACAGGAAAACAAAAACTTTACTCACAATGGAGACAAAACAATTCAAATACTGGCCATTATTCCAGCCCAGGATGCAACAGAGTTAAAGAGAAATTTAAAACCTGTGCTCCTGAGAGGGGTGGAGAGGGTGAGATGTATGGAGAGAGTAACATGGAAACTTACGTTACCATATGTAAAATAGATAGCCAACAGGAATTTTCTGTATGGCTCAGGAAACTCAAACAGGCTCTGTATCAACCTTGAGGGGTGGGATGGGGAGGGAGATGGAAGGGAGGTTCAAAAGGGAGGGGATATATGTATACCTATGGCTGATTCATGTTGAGGTTTGANCTTACGTTACCATATGTAAAATAGATAGCCAACAGGAATTTTCTGTATGGCTCAGGAAACTCAAACAGGCTCTGTATCAACCTTGAGGGGTGGGATGGGGAGGGAGATGGAAGGGAGGTTCAAAAGGGAGGGGATATATGTATACCTATGGCTGATTCATGTTGAGGTTTGACAAAAAACAACAAAATTTGTAAAGCAATTATCCTTCAATAAAAAAATAAAATTTAAAAACAACAACAAAAAACCGACCCCCCCATGCTCCTGGATAGGAAGACTTCAGTATCTTAGTTAGCAGGACTGACAGTATGCCTCTTAAGAGTTACATACAGATGATGTATTCTGACCAGTCTGTGCCTCTTTACTTCTGCTGTCCCCAGCCCTCCACCAGGAACCTCTCTCCCAGTGCTTCCACTTTTCACTATCTTTCTGATGCAAAGCTATTCATCATCCTTTAAAACCTGGCTTCAAGCTCTTCTTTATGTATAATAACTTTAGGAGGTGAAGGGTGCTACCCAGACATTATGCAGGATGAGAAACATCTGTGTCATTAAAAGGCCATATGGACAGCATTTAGGAGGGTCAAGGGCTCTAACTTCTCAATGTTGCAAACAATTATTCGGTTATGAACTGAAAACGTTTATGGTTCATCAAATTACTGATCCATTCTGAGTCTAAATAATGCCCTAAGAATAGATACTTAACACACAAACAAACAACTTTGTGAACAAACAAGTGTTTACCCCAATATGGAAGAGGGCGCTAACAGGCTTGTGGTCACTGGTTTTCAGTTCCATGTGACTCCGGTAATGAAGCTGATTAACATTAATGCCTCTCCAGAGAATTCGGTCACACCAGGCTGGCACCCGACACTTCCCACTGCAAAAAAAAAAAACAGCAAGGGATTAGAAGGAGAACATACCACACAAGAGTGGAATATCTACCACACTGGTTCAGACCTGAGTTTGGCCCTCTTGTTATCTGCTTCTCCTTTCCTAACGACTTCAACTATTCCCTACTCTATTGCAACCTAACGACTTCAACTATTCCCTACTCTATTGCAAGCTCTGTGAAGGGACTGTCTTGTTTGCCACTGAATTCTCAGCCCCTAGCACAAGATCTGATGAAAGCAGGTGCTCAGTGAAGTGAAGTGAAGTGAAGTGAAAGTCACTCAGTCGTGTCCGACTCTTTGCAACCCCATCGACTATACAGTCCATGAATTCTCCAGGCCAGAATACGCGAGTGGGTAGCCTTTCCCTTCTTCAGGGGATCTTCCCAACCCAGGGATCAAACCCAGGTCTCCTACATTGAAGGCAGATTCTTTACCAGCTAAGCCAAAAGGGAAGCCCAAGAATACTGGAGTGGGTAGTCTATCCCTTCTCCAGGGGATCTTCCCGACCCAGGAATCGAGGGTCTCTTGCATTGCAGGTGGATTCTTTATCAACTGAGCTATTAGGGAATGAATAAACAGTACTCCTAAGGTCAGGATTTACATTTTCAATAATGTTGCCCCAGGGAAAGTAGAATAGCACCTTCTTAAAATAACCTCAGAAGGGTAGGATTATATTCAGAATACTTCCTCTTTGTTTGCTCTATCAACTGCAATGACACTTCACAACAGATAGACAACAAATGAACTCTAAAAATCCAATCTTATACTTCTAGTGTGGGTTGAATCGATGGAGATGGGTAATAGCAGAGATTTCTCTAAACCTAGACTTTTATGGACAAGTCGAGCTTCTAATAAAGATGAACTAAAAAACCTAAGCATGCAAGTTTGAACACATAACAGGCTATAAGAATACCAAAGGAAGGGAAAAAGCCTATTCATCATTCTATTAAAATAAGCAACACTGTACACCTGATCCAGATGGGGACAGTTGACTCTCAAGTCAGGCAAGTGGAAGAAACAAAGCAACGTGCACAAGATCTGTCAGACTCACTTTTCACTTGCTGAGCAGCTCCCTCCCTCAGAGGACAGGGAGACAGGCTCCTCCTTCCCCACATTCCAAGTCTAAAGAAGCTGATGATGCCTGGGAATTCTCTTTTTATTTCAAACTTCTGGGTTCAAACAACTAGGAAACCACAGTGAATGAAGAAACAGTAAGAAGACACACAGCCACCAGGCACACACCGACAGGGGCACTTTACTAGGGGTGATCAGAAAATCAATAGCCTCCCACTAGACAGGATTCTCAGCCTCCTCTGGCGGTCATGCAGCCCAGGCTCAGGTACTGGTATTTTTAAAAGTCCCTCAAGATATTCTAGGGTTTCCCTGGTGGCTCAGTGGTAAAGAATTTCCCTGTAATGCAGGGGATGCAGGAGACGCAGGTTTGATCCCTGGGTCAGGAAGATCCCCTGGAGAAGGGAATGGCAACCCACTCCAGTATTCTTACCTGGATAATCCCATGGACAAAAGAGCCTGGCGGGCTACAGTCCGTGGGGTGGCAAAGAGTCAGACACAGCCATGCACACACACACACATACACACACACCCACACACACCCACACACGAGAATTCAATGTACACTCAGGATCAAGAATCACTGTGCTGGAAGAACCTTTCATGCTGCTTTGTTTTCATATCTGGTATCCTGAGTTAAAGAGCTGAAAGAGTTTGGGCAAAGAAGCAGAATAGGGCACTAGGTAAGGAAACAGGGGCAAGATCAGGAAGGCAAAAATCAAATAAGCAGTCTGCTGAGGTGAGAGAATAAGGCGCTGCAGGCAGCTCATAAAACTTCAGAGCAGTTCACACCCTCTTAAGGTGAGCTCCCTAGAGGAGGAAATGGCAACCTACTCCAGTATGTTTTCCTGGGAAACCCCATGGGCAGAGGAGCCTGGTGGAATCACAAAGAATCGGCTACAACTGAGCAACTGAGCAGAAGCACAAGCAAGCAAGGTGAGCTCACCTGTGAGTACTGCTGCTGCTGCGTCACTTCAGTCGTGTCCGACTCTGTGTGACCCCATAGACGGCAGCCCACCAGGCTCCCCCGTCCCTGGGATTCTCCAGGCAAGAATACTGGAGTGGGTTGCCATTTCCTTCTCCAGTGCATGGAAGAGAAAAGTGAAAGTGAAGTCGCTAAGTCTGTCCGACTGTTAGCGACCCCATGGACTGCAGCCCACCAGGCTACTCCATCCATTGGATTTTCCAGGCAAGAGTACTGGGGTGGGGTGCCATTGCCTTCCCCGACCTGTGAGTACACAGGAATTAAAAACTCTTCTTTAAGAGCACTGAGCCATTACGTTTTTATCTCTGCTTCTGGCAAGATCCCAAAACTTCCCAGTCTCTCAGCAATTCAGAGGGACAGAAGTAAGATCAGGTTTTAACATATTCCATAATGAAGTTCTTGGTATTTTACCTGGAATCCCATCGGTCTGTTTTAGAATCATACTTATATGTGGGGATAAACTTGATTTCCCCTTCCATGAAGTCAGCAAAAGCTTTTTTCTGTGTGCGTTGAATATTTAGCTAGAGATAGAAAAATGTATCATATAAGCAAGGTAACACCATCTTAATAGACGTGATAATCAGGTTGATCAGCTATTTTTCTATGCATCTAGTTTCTGTATCTTTTGCAATTGTCAGAGTATATAGATAATATTTCTGTGCCTTATGAATTAAATTTTGACATTCCCACAGCATCTAAACTCACCCACAGACAGGATGCTCATATAAGCATGTCACTAATTTTTTATTGCTAATGGTGGTCAGGGTACAATGGAAAAATGAAACCCAAATAATCATAAGTTCCCTGAAGTTAGCATGTTTTTTTTAAATTTATTGAAGCATAGCTGATTTACAATGTTTTCTTAATTTCTGCTGTATAGCAAAATGACTCAATTATACATACATTCTTTTTCATATTCTTTTCCATTATGGTTAATAACAGGATATTGAACATAGTTTCCTGTGTTATACACTAGGATCTTGTTTATCCTATATATAATAGTTTGAGTACAGCTTTTTTAAAAAAAAGCACACATATGTTGACTGGATAATTCCAAAAGCCAAATTCAGTAAGAGTTAGAGATCATTTTGAAAATTATCCTCACTCAAGTATTTTGCTAGAATTACATAAGATTCCAATTGTACCCCCTTTGGAGGCAGGACAGAGGAAAAAATGCAAAGAAGTTAGCTAGCCAACTTCAATGTGAAGGTAGACAGGGTGAAGACAGGCTCACTATAAATACTATTCTACTGCAAAACACCAGAATTCTGACCATATCTGAAGGTTAAAAGCATATTAAGATTTAAAGACATTAAAAAAATAGACATTCAAGTCAACTTGAAACATTTGCTCCCCTCAATAAGAAGCATTCACTTTCAGCAGCAGTATCCATATGCTGAACTAAAAAATTCAAGTCCTGTGCCAGGCTCTGAGGCAAACTGCCAGAAAACTAGGTTCCTCAATATTGTTTCATATAAATGCTACCATATCAATGCTTCCCTGACAAGTTTTAACATCTATAAAGCAGCTAGTCTCAACTTCTCCATCAGTTCCCATTAGACCGCAGTTTGTGCTATTTGTCCCAGACAAACTTCTCTTCTATGCTCCCCAATCCCCTCATAGGGCCTCCCTCTTTTACCTCCAAGCTGTTGCTGAGCCTGCCAAGTAATCATAGAGCAGCTTTCCCTGTTCCATCTGCCAAACCACATCAACATAGCTGAAGGCCTGTTTCCTCCAGGAAGTGTTTTCCAATTAACCCCACCCATTCTCCAACTCATTTATACAAATCTCTGAAATCTCTTCTTGATAAAGACTTAATGAATAAATATTACATTGACTATTTATCACTAATATTATCTCCCCTCCTCCCATCCAAGTACTTTGTAAAAACCTGGTGTGTATTCACTGCTTCACTAGTCACAATGTTTTCCCAAGACAATGAGACCTTTCCATCTACTTCTAGATTAAGACACACTTCCTATGGGGCTTAATAATTTTATCTGCTATGTAAGAAAGTACCTCTAAGATAAAATTTTACTTACCTGGTCAAATTTCAAGAGTCTCTGAAGGTCATTCTTGTTAATAAGACTCTTCACTTCACTGGCATCAGGCATGCAAAGCCTGTAGTTCAAATCTCCCAACCAGATGACGACACTGAGGATCAAGCGATATAAGAGTAACAGTAGCAGTAATTAGCATAAAAGTCAATGACAGAAGAATGCAGAGAAGGAAAATGGGTAGATTACTGATAAGCATTCATTTATCACTATCTGACAAGGGGTTTGAGTGCTAACTATCCTTTGGAGATGAGTACTATCAACGCCTGAGAGGGACAAGGGGATGAGAAAAGAGGTGGGAGGACGGACAAAGATGGAGAAATATGGGGTATGTGTGGGACTCGGTAGCCAAGGAGTTAACTGCCTCAGAAAAGCATGTAGTTTATTTGCTGGACTAGCTTCAAAATTTCACCTGGCTGCTTGCCAGGTCTCTAAGGGAAGAGAATCTGAACATTTTCTGCCTCTCCAAGCTCTGATGTTCTACAGGCTCTCCACAAGGGTCTGCACAGTCTGAATGACACCTCTCAGGCGGGGCCCACTAGCAAACAGAGGTCCATGGCTTTCTGCTGTTGCTAGTCTATCTACCCCTGCCTGGGAACCATAGTCCAAGTCCCAGGAAGGAAGGAGACTGGCAGCCCACAGGGGCCACAGGCTCCCAATCACAGCAACAGACCCCCGGGTGTGCTTGAAGCCCCACAGGGGAGACCCTGAAATGACTGCACCAAAACGGGCTATTTCAAATTGCAAATGGGTCTCCTTGCCAATCTTTGATGCAACGTGAAATTTAAGGAATCCCAGGTAAATAAATTTATGGAATTTCAGGTCAATTTTATGACCACTGATGTCAAGGCCTTGCTTTACCACTGTGAAGCAGAATTCCATATGATCCTAAATGTTGAGACAATATGGAACAGGCAAAATCACCATCTTGCCCTACTCTTTCCTCAATTACCCCACTCTCTATTGATTCTAATAGCCCTCAAATTATCTTTTGTTTTCCTGCTAATTCCTGTCTCAAACCACTTATTCCAAGTCTCATCACCCTCTCAGAGTTTCAATCACTAGTGTTAATTTCCTTACAGCTATTTTCTACTAACAATCCATTCCTCAACTGATTTTTGTTTCTGTTCTTATTAAGTTCCATTATTCACTAACCCTTCATATTAACCACTGGTGTTTTTAAATCACCATGGCCCCTTTTCTGAATGATTCACAGTCAGTGAAAAGAATAATGTAGACCTATGTTTACTGGCTTGGAAAATAATTCACAAAAGATAGGATAATACAGTCCTATATAATGAGTATGTGTGTGCATGTGCATAGATAAAAGTCTAGAACAGCACTATTCAGAAGAAATAGGATGCACATTACAAATGTAACTTAAAATTTTTTAGTAGCTGAATATAAGAAATAAAAGAAACAAGTGAAAATAACTTTAACAACAAATTCCATTCAACTCAATATATCCAAACTTTTGTCATTTCAATATGTAATCAATATTTTAAAAATTGAGATAGTTTACATTTCCCCCCATAATTTCAGTGCATAGTCTATGCTCACCACACATCTCAGTTTGGACTAGTTACTTTCAAGTGCCCAATAGTCACCTATGGTTACTGAACTGCCATACTGGACAGCAGAGATCTAAAAGGATACACACTGAATTGTCCACAATGGTTTTCTCTGGAGGGAGGGACTGGCTGGGGAAAGCAGAGATAAGAAGTGATGGATTTTTTTCCTTTCACCTTTTATTATATTTATAATAAATATTTCTATTTTATAATAAAAAATAATGAAAACTGATTACAACTGACAGGCTCCCTCCACCAATACTCAGATGTCTGCTGATAGAACTAACCTTTCCTCTAATTTCTCTGACTCATTGCATCTGCTAGTTCTCAAAACCTTCCTCTTCTTTGTGAACCCAATCCTAAAACAGTAATCTCTCACTCTGCACATTTCTATAGTTTCTCATCATGGTTAGTCTCTTCTCAGCTCCACTATTCAAAGGCTAAAGAAGTCTTAACCACTCACTCATGTTTCATGATGTTCAGCTGTGGGAGGGTCTGATTTGGGACCACAAAACTCATTCGTGCACAGATGTCCTTATAATCTTGATTCCTTCTCTCAAACTCTTCCACGTGGGCAGCCAGGTGGGAATTGACGATGCAAAAGGTAGTGTTGTGAAATACAAACCTCACAGCTACGCCACCTTTGTTTCCCTGTTAGCAAGAGTAATTATTCACAGTTAGTACAAAAGATACAATGAGCACCTGAACTTCATATGGACATGAAATCATAATCAAGCTCAACTCCAAAGTAACTCACCATCTTTCCCATGATTCCAGTTCCAACAGTTTCTGTAGCAATATCACGGATATATCGCAACTGATCCTTTCTGGCAAATATCAGGAGCATCATCCCAACAAGGCGGACTAGTTGAACCTTTAAGTTCCAGGGAATTAGAAGAGGTTTGTTTTAATATCACTCTTTGCACATCTCTAACTTCCCACAAGTAATTTTCCACCAAGAAGATATAATCATGCCTCAATTTGAATCTAAATCCTCTAATTTCCCAATGGACCTCATAAAGAGGAAACAAAATTTTTCCAGGAAAGCGCTAATCTGGCTCTGACCAGTAAAAGTCTTCAGGGACAACAAGTACCCTCAGCTCTAGATTCATTATTTTAATCACGTTTTAGCCTAGCATGAGTAAGCAGTATTTAAAAGTTGAATAATAAAGACAAAGCCTCTATCCCAGCTTGTTCCTTTTGCCTTTTCTTCCTAGCTTCTGATTTACAATTTCTTAATAAAATGTATAACAATCCTATTGACTTCTTTGTGAACTAGAAATATGTCTGAAATATGTATTAGTCTATATGAGAGGAATAACATCTTCAGCAGTTTTATCACCTACATCAGGTGTAAGAAGGTGCAGATGAAAATTACTCAGACAGATGACTCCTTTTGAAGGGCTTGGTATGGTAGCTGCATAATTGAAATAACTCTTTTGGTAGCCTCTACTATGTGCCTTCTAAAGACCAACAAATTGGGTCACCTTGCTAAAGTCAACTCTACTCTTGACTTACAACCAAGTTTTAAACTCATTTAAATTCCACAACACTCCTGTTCTTGCTCCAATTCCAAAGCTTACCCAATGCACCCACATGCTTCAAACTGCTTTTCTGTAAAGCATCCAGTTCTGACCGTGTAAGCAAACAATTTCAATCTTAAATTCTTATCGCAAAAAATCACTTATATGTCATTTGAGTTAATTATTGCTATCAGTACAGTAAAATTCTTCCTTTCTCTTAAAACTTAGCCAAGCAATGAAACTATAGAATCGAGAAGCCTAGGGAATTTTTTTTCTAGGAAATAGGAATGAAAAGCATTAGTCTGCCCTATCCGGTATTACACATGGGGGAGAATTCAATTAATCCATTCTTTTGGAACAAGCTATAAACAGAGTAACTTCCAGTGAGTGCTATTTAGTCATATACTAAAAAAGATAATTAAATGCGGCTTACCTTCTTATACTTGGCTTTGGAATGCAAACTCCTCTCTACCGCCAAGGACCACTCTTGTTCTTTCACAGATTCAAAGTAGAAAAAGGCTTCTGTGCTCAAGTCCAGCTCTTGGAATCTGAGAAAACAAGAGGATGTGAGATCTACATCCCATAATTATCGCTGACTACCTCCTGTCCCATTTTCTGAGACATTAGGTGAAAAAAGGAATGTGGGAGAGAGGAATTTTAGAGAACTGCTCTACTGATTCAAGTGATCAGTAAGGACAAGTGGTTTTCTTTTCAAAAGACTCCCCCACAAGTATATGCATAGGCCAAGCAAACCACAAAAAAACTTCCATAAGGGATAATAGAGCTTTGCTTATATATCCTAGGAATAGTCACTATTAGAATTAACCTCAGATCTCAGCTTCTATGAAGAATATAGTTTTCTATGGGTTTTGAGAGGACTAGATGCTTCCTCCAGGGAAGGCAATGGCACCCCACCCCAGTACTCTTGCTTGGAAAATCCAATGGATGGGGGAGCCTGGTGGGCTGCAGTCCATGGGGTCGCTAAGAGTTGGACATGACTGAGCGACTTCACTTTTACTTTTCACTTTCATGCACTGGAGAAGGAAATGGCAACCCACTCCAGTGTTCTTGCCTGGAGAATCCCAGGGACGGGGGAGCCCGGTGGGCTGCCGCCTATGGGGTCGCACAGAGTCAGACACGACTGAAGTGACTTAGAAGCAGCAGCAGATGCTTCCTCACACCATTTTAGATATCTGTTCCTTTATGAGCTCACAAATTTGACCCACAAGTTAGCTCTCATATATGAAAAAAGGGCAAAATGTCACATAAAGTAACACCAAACATATAGCCAAAATAAAATTTCAGACATGTATTTTACCCAATGCAGTAGATATCAGGAGGATTCAGATCACAGTTCAGCCAAGGTTCTAACCCACTATCTGGAGACTGGCCATTCACGTTCCACGTTCCAACAAAAAATCTAATACATAATACCAAAAAATAATTTTGAAACAAAGGTAAAGTGTGAACTAAAGAAAGTTCTCTCATTACTTCTATACAAGTGTATATTCACAATAAGCCAGTGCAATTTCTCAAGCTGCTTTGCCACTTCACTTTCATGCACTGGAGAAGGAAATGGCAACCCACTCCAGTGTTCTTGCCTGGAGAATCCCAGGGACGGGGGAGCCCGGTGGGCTGCCGCCTATGGGGTCGCACAGAGTCAGACACGACTGAAGTGACTTAGAAGCAGCAGCAGATGCTTCCTCACACCATTTTAGATATCTGTTCCTTTATGAGCTCACAAATTTGACCCACAAGTTAGCTCTCATATATGAAAAAAGGGCAAAATGTCACATAAAGTAACACCAAACATATAGCCAAAATAAAATTTCAGACATGTATTTTACCCAATGCAGTAGATATCAGGAGGATTCAGATCACAGTTCAGCCAAGGTTCTAACCCACTATCTGGAGACTGGCCATTCACGTTCCACGTTCCAACAAAAAATCTAATACATAATACCAAAAAATAATTTTGAAACAAAGGTAAAGTGTGAACTAAAGAAAGTTCTCTCATTACTTCTATACAAGTGTATATTCACAATAAGCCAGTGCAATTTCTCAAGCTGCTTTGCCACACATACCAAAAACCCTTCTTGCCTGTAGAATGCAAAGGCAGTGGGCTTATTTTCTCTAAATTTCACATCAGGTAAACCTACAGAAAGGAATCAAGTTTCTATTTAAAAAACACAAATTTAATGGCTCTACCACATTTCCTTCCTCTTACATTCCATCCAAACATATCTGAAGGGAGAGCTTCTGGATGGGAAAGAGGTATCTTCACTCTGTAAGGATGTCTAATATGGATAACTGTTCCATAAGGAACCATAGTTAAATCCAAAAACTCACTTCTTGAAGGATTACAAGGACATCTGTGGAGGAAATTCTGTTGAGACAGATATAGTATTAAGGGGGAAAGCAGAAGGGAAAACTCATGACTGTCTTAACTGTTTACATACAAATATAAGCATCCTGGGGAATCTGAAGAACTGGAGGCTTTAGCACAGGGATATAGTCATGACTGAATTAGAATAAATGAGGCATAATGGGATAGCAGATGGGACTGGAATCTTGGACTAAAAGGGTACATGCTGTTCGCAAATAACAAAGAAAAGCGTTGCTGCTCTGCACATCAAGATACACGGCACACTACACCACTTCACACGCCACACACAGTGAGTCCAAGAAAGAGGATATCAACAAGTAAAAATGAAATGAAAAATATAATAGAGGAAAGAATTCAAGATAGGCCTCCCAATCAAGAGGATTGGGTGAAACTTCCTTTAGTTAACTTACCAAAGTAGGAAAATGAAAATTAAGGCCTAGCGGTAACAGTGGACTTAATTTGCCAATACTGGCAAGAAGAAATTCAGCCGGTCAGATAGATAAACACACCTGCTTATGGAATGCACTAGGAGACAATTCTCTAGTACATGTGAGCCTGACTTTGTTCTCTAAGAGTGGATAGTATTAGTAGATGTGGTATCATTAGTAATTAGAAAATCCAAGGGAAATTGTATCATTTGCATTATTGCAGATATGTAGGTTACTGACTGCAGAAAGACAAGCGCTTGAATGAGCTCACCATTACTTTTTTTTTTTTCAGGGAGACTTTACTGATTTTTCTTTTTATGCTTTTTTTTTTTTTGCTCACCATTATTTTTTATTATGCTTTTATTCTGAAATAAGCTAATTACACTAATACCTTAAATACCAAAAGAACATTTTTTTCTATACCAACTAACGTAACTAATGTTTCACCTCCATAAGTAGAAGAGAGACTAACCTGAAAGTCTGAATGTTGACATATTCTTTTTCTCGCTTTGCCAGGATGTGTTTGATGAGACCCTCCCGTTGTCCAGACTGGGTGTTTGGTACAAAGAGCTTCCGCATGGTGTTGGTCACTTTGGGGGGTTCCTTGTTAGAAGCTTCTTTTTCACGTGGAAGCCTAGCAAATAAATGAGCAATTCAGAAGTGAAACTGCCTTTACCAGGGAAGTCTCACACATGGGAAATCTGTTTCAACATAGGACTTACATTCTATTCACTGAAGGGGGTGGGGGTGGAGGTTCCCGGTGAACCCCTATAGGCTGATTCTGCAAACTGATTTTCTTGTCCAAATTCATAGATGAAAAATTATCCTCAAATCCAAGAAGCCCTGAAGGATGCAGAACCCAGAGTCAAAGCGGGGGAAGATAACATCCAACTTGTTCAGGATAGATAGGACTTTGCTTTGGTCAGCAGTTTTGGTCTGACCCCTATTTGCTCAGCAGCGTTACCAAACAGAAAGGTATACGAACAGTGATAACGTAGCTAGGGGAAGAAGCACATCTGTCCCTGAACCACTGACATATTAACTAGACTGATAAACATAACTAGTAAGTTACATTAACTTGGAACGTGACTAAGAGAGCAAGTATTTATTGACTTTTAGCACAATGCCTGGTTGATAATTAGGGATTATATCACTATCTCATTTAATTGTCACAAAGACCCCCTTAAGATAGGTGCTATTAAAAAATCTTCCTAAGTTACAGAAAAAGAAACAGAAGCTCAGAGATGTCAACATAACTTGACCAAGGTCGTATAACTAGGAAGTCAGAGAGCTGTGATTCAAACCCAGGCAGTCTGCCCCTGGAGTCTCCATTTTTTACCCCTCTGCTAAGCTGGCTCCAAAAGAGCTAATGTGCCACAGAAAGTAATAGGACTGAACATGAGGTGGTGAGTACAGACTCCAAAAACACTCGATAGGAGAAGGTATCTGACATTGACATTACTGCACACTATCTCATCTGCCCAGATAAAATCTACTGACTCTGCAATCATCATACCAACCAGGGGTTTAAAAAAAGAATCTTTTCAGTACCTGAAACAACAGAAGAGTTGTCCTTAGTGTCTAATTTCTGGTACCAGCTGGATGACTCCTTTTGGTCTGGAACAAGAAGCTGTGACTGAGCTGGAGAGATATGGGTCATAGAGTGAAACAACCATTCCACTGAATGGAACTTACCATAACCAAAAGAGGAGCCTGGCAGGCTACAGTCCATGGGGTTGCAACAGTCGGACACAACTTAGCAACTAAACCACCACCACCACCAAAGGCCATTCACTTAGCACCATTCCTGAACACAAAGGAAGAGACTAAGAAAATGAGACCAGCTCTGGGACCATCTGGGGCTGGAGGAGGATTACTGTCTGCAGTAAGCTGGCCATGGCAAGAAACAGAAGATTCTGGAAATTGACTCAAGGTCCTTAAAGCTGAATAGACTTACCCTAACCTATCCCTGGGGTCATTCCTGAACAACAAAAAAAATCACCTAGCAAGGCTCCATAGGCAAGGTACTCTGCTAACAGCCACCTGTCTCTGTATGCATGTCCCATACAAATAGAAAGAAAACTGCTGAGGTTTGAGTTACCTTCCTGAGCAGCAAGGACTTCTGAGACGAACTTCACACAGTGATCCTCATCAGGGATTTCAAAGCGTCGCTCTCTGGTCCAGTCCCCTTGAATCCGAATTTTGCAGCCACCTAAAAAGAACAGAAATCCATATACATATAATGTTTTCTTGGGATCATATTTTCAACTTACCAATTTAATAGAAGAAGATCCAGAGAGCAAACATTCCAGACCTCTAATGTATGAAGCATACCTATAAGCTCAAGGGATTCATTGTAGTGGTAGTATTGGGGGTGAAGCAGACAAAAATTTAATGTAGGCTAATGAACTGTGTAAATGAGCAGCCCAATATAGTGACATGATGCTAATAAAATCATAGTTTCCTACATCCTGATATGTTGCTCATATGTCACTGTAGGAACCTTCAAATTCTAGCACAAGATCAATTCCCCAACCACTCCCCCTCACAGCTCCTAGCTAGAAATTCCTACCACTTCAAATCCAAATCACATAATATGAATCTCTGAAGTGTGAAGGGAAAAACGGAAATAGGATGGTTTGTTCCTTAGGTACAGACTGTACTCAGGCAACTGAATTTATAAGCTAAGTAAAAAAGAAAAGCATAATGGGATCGGCTTGAATTATTCTGAAAAGGAGCATCCATACCTCATTTACCTCCAGTAAAAAAATCTATGTCTTGAAAAAACTCACAAAAATAATATAATGACCCATGTCCATGAGTGTTCTGGTTCAAGTATAGCCAATTGGAAAACAGTGTAATTAGAAGCAAAGTTACCTAGGACTTCAGTTTCTTATGTATATAACATACTGTCTCCCCTTTTCTAAAGCCTTACATTTACCATCTGTATCAACTGTCTGGCTATGGTGATCCAGGAAACCCAGGTCCTTGTTTGTATTCTTATTTTAACTGATTTATTACACATACTGCTTTCTCATGGCCCTAGAAACTATAAGCTCTTTGAGGGCAAGAGACAGGTTGCACGTAAGATTTACCCAACACAACACTCTCAATGGTCTCCCGGGGTTGTCTGGGACAGAAGGGCTTCTTAGGACTCAAGACTTCTAAAGCTAAGACCAGGAAAGCACCAGGCAAACTGGGCTCATCAGTTACTTTATTGATAATAATAACATGAGACTTCACAGACAGAAGGTATTTAATGACTATAGAACTGGACTCTTTCACACTTGTAAATAACAAAGAGATGAGAAAATGAAATGAAAATCGTAGTATCTTATGGTAGAAATCCACTTCTGAACCTTTGACTGTCTTTCTTTGCATTTCTTTACGTTTCTATCTACACAGATTTAGTGATCAGAAGAAAGAGAGAAACAGAGAGGATTAAAATGGGGGGTAAAGCACGCAAGAGGACCAGCAATAAGAAAATTAATGAGGCTGCCACTGTAAGGAGAAAAAAAGGGCATGAATAAGGATTGTCAATTAGAACTGCCTTCAAGATACAGGGAAAACCCCCTTCAGGACACAAATAGTCCTCTCTTTCTCTGATAATTTATATCAAAAGTAGAAAAAAAAAAACAACTTAAAAAGAGCAGCTTGTATCCGATAGAAACTTAGAACAGGAACATGTGTTCTTTCTGTTCCAGGATCTTGAAAGATACATTTTAGCAAGTTTAAAAAAATAAACTGACCCATTTAACAGAAGATTCCAGAAACTGCTTACAAAACAAAAAACACTAGATGCTCTCTCACTATGTTGCATGGGAAAGAGAACAAATTGCCCCTCCACCCAACCGTCTGCTCTCTTCCTGCCCAGCCCTTCTGGCCTCTGAAATCAGCGAACACTCCTCTTTCCTCAACTTCTCTGAATACTCCCTGAATCTCTCAGTAGTTCTTAACTCAGGGAGCATCAGAATTACCAGAGGCACTTTCAGGAAATACTGACACTTGGGCCCCACCCCAGGCCAAGAAAACAGAATTTCTGGGGGTGAAGCCCAGACACTAAACACTCCCCCAGGTGATCTAGTGCATCCAGAAAACCAGAGGCACCTGCAAACTGGCTGGCCTCTGAGAGTAGCTCCCCCTGTGGCCCTCCGAAGTAGAGGCTATTTATAGTCTTTCACACACGATGTAATTTAAGACTGGTGTCCTTATTTGTCTTAATGCCATCTCCAGACCATTCCCTCTCCTCCTCCCTCAGGAAAAATCCCTTCTTTGAGGCTCACCCACTGGACTATGCCAGCGCTTTCCCTTCTCTCCTCCATGAGATCATGTACCAGCCTCCCAGAAACTTCTGAATCCAGGTCTGATTCATAAGACTTCCTCTCAACTCACACTTTTGCTTTAATTTTGCATCCCTTCAAAATTAGCACCAAAAACTCAGTCAACACCTTCAACTTCCTCATCCAACGACCTTGCCCCTCCACCTCAGCCATCTACTCCCTCAGTCTTACTGGGACTACTCAGTTATACCCTGGATCTTTTGTCACAGAAACACCATCACCTCATAGATCTTTAATTCAAATACCCACTCTGAACTCCTTGCTGCTTACCTGCTCTTAGGGGAACCTTTGACACACTGATCCCTTCACTTTCTCAGTATTCATTCCCTCTCTCTTGCTTTCACTACCCTCCCCCACCTTTCTTTGTGAGGGCATTACCCTGCAACTGTGCTTAAGGAATTTTCTCAGCAAGAATACTGGAGTAGGTTGCCATTTCCTCTTCCAGGGGATTTTCCCGAGCCCAGGATTGAACTCATGTCTCCTGAAGCTCCTGTATTGGCAGGCAGATTCTTTACTACTGAGCCACCAGGAAGCCCTTCGCTTTCCTTTTTGTCAAACAGAAGCCATCATTTCACTCTGTTGCAAAAACCCAGAACTGCCTTACCACTCACTGTGTTCTGGCTAATGCCTACCTGGCTAACTTTCAACACTCAGAAATCCAACTAACTGCGTTCTCTGTACTTATATCTGAGGGAGTAAAACCAGATACACAAGCACACACACACCCCATTATAAATTGACTGCTAACCTCAACAGGGTCCTGTATGATAGGAATCAGTCTAAGTTTCCACAGTCAACTTGTCTCCCACTACTATCTGGAAAAACAATTCCCAATTTCACATTTATCGTCAGTCTTTGACTCCCACTCTTCTCAAGCTCTTTTCTTCCAAGCAGACTGCTTTACCTCATACTTCAAAGAAAATGGAAGCCATCATATAAAACCTACCTGTATCTCTATTCATCTTCTTTCCCTTCTGGTACAAGGAAGAAGATCAGATGAATTACAACCCCTTTGGTTCTCTCAGGAATCTTACCCTCTCTATCATTGTCTAGACACCTCCCCTCAGTATCTTCAACCTCTCCCTCACATAGTCTCCTTATCAGCATTTAAATAAATCGTGTTCTAAATTCTCCTCATTTAAAACAAAAAACCTTCCTGGACCCCATATCCCCCTCCAACTCCAGTTCATCTCTACATTCCCCTCTGTAGTCAAGCTTTGAAAGACACAGAGTTAAGTTACTACTTGCTCACCTTCTGTTTTGCTCTTTAATCCACTCCAATGTGACTTTGGCTCCCACTACCCCTCTGAAATTGCTTTGTTAAGGTCACCAATAATCTCCATATTGCTAAATTCAATGGATATTCTTCAGTCATATTATCAGATCTATCAGTAGAAATCAACAGTTGATTCCTCCTTGAAATAGTCTCTTTAAAAGGCTTCTATGACACCATACTCATCTAATCCCTCTCTCTCTTTGGTCACTAATTTTTAGTGCCCTTTGAAGTATCTTCTCCTCTACCCAAACTTTAAAAAGTAGAGTGAGTTCAATCCTAAACCTTCTTCTTCTCTCTGTATCAGCACTGTCCAATAGGACTTTCTGTGATGATGGACATGTTGTATAACTACACTGTGCAATATGGTAAACAATGACCCCATGTGGCTAATGAGTACTTGAAATGTGACTAGTGCAACTGAGGAATTGATTTTCTAATTTTGTCCTAATTAATTTAAATAGGCACATATGACTAGTGGCTACTATAACTGGTAGCACAGCTATACAATGCAATCACATCATCTCTTATGGTTTCAAATACCCTCTTTGTGCTAGTGACCCAGACCTTACTTCTGAGCTTCAGATGCATACATTCAACTGCCAATTTATCATCTGCACTGAAATGTCTCAAAGAAATTTCAAAGTAAACATAGCTAACCCCCCAGGAAAACTCATTCCTCTTGCAATGTTCTTATTTCTGCAAATGGTACCACCAACCACATTCATGCCAGAAACCTAGGATTCATCCTTGACAACTTCTCTTCAGCTTACCCCCTACCCCCACACCAGCCTCTATTGATTTACTCTTCAAAATCATTTATCATATCTGTCTACTTTTCTCCATTCTTACTGCCACCATACTCTATAGCACTCTAGCTTAAACCACTGAAAGAGCCTCCTGGCAACCCAACACAGGCATAAAATCCTTCATATTCTTTCAGTTTTTAAACTCTAAAAATCCAGATTCCTCATCACAGCTTACAAGATTCTACTGGATCTGGTCCTAGCCTGGCCTACCTTAGTGCCTGAGACTTATTTCAGGCATCCTGGCCTTCTTTCATTTCAAAGAAAGTATCAAGCTACTTCCCAATTTGGGACCTATACCCATGATGTTCCTGGAATCTTCTCTTCCCCATTTTCACCTCTTACTTATCCCCATTCATCTCAATGTAAAAGTCACTTCTTCAAAGAGGCCTTCCCTGAGGGCCTTGACTAATTTAGTCTTATCAACTCTCTGTATTTCTCCCTGATAGTATTTATCAAAACTGCAACTATGAGGACTTCCCTGGCAGTCCAGCGGTTAGGACTCCAGAGTTCTGCTGCAGAGGGCCTGTGTTCAATCCCGAGTTGGGGAACTAAGATCCCACAAGCTGTGGGTGATGAAGCCAAGAAAAAACAACAACAACAACAACAGCCCTGCAACTATGTAACCATACATTACCAGTTTAAAAGCTGTTTCTTGCACCAAGTTTTATGAAGTACCATACCTATGCTGCTTTTCCCTGTATCCCTAGAGCATAGTGCCTGGCACATAAGAGGTATTCATAAGCTTATGGAAAGGATTAACAGATTATACCCATCAATGTGACACTAGTACCAAATAGGACAAAAGCAAGAACCAAAGCAGGAGCAGCAACCTTATCTATGTCATTTTCTACTGATTGTGCAGCGCTTAGAATAGTGCCTGGCAAATAGAAGGCACTCTACAAATATTTGTTGAAGAATGAATAAAAGAGGGCTCAGTATTAGGGAATTAGTATCATACTGTCCATCAAAAGGTCAAATAAGGAAGAACAATAGAATCATCTCTATACATACTAAAAACACATTTGATAAAATTTAATATATATTCATCATTTTTAAAACACAAAGAACTTCCTTGGTGGTCCAGTTGTTGAGACTCCGTGTTTCCACTGCAGGGGGCGTGGGTTCAATCCCCAGCTGGGGATCTAGGATCCCACATGCCCATATGCCATGGCCAAAAAAATTAAATAAACTCATACAAATTTGAAATATATACAGTTTCTTAACATTAAAAAAAATAAAACTATCAAATCAATAAGCAATAATGTCCTCAACAGTGAAGCACCACTTGAGGCATTCTATCATCATCATTTAACATTGACCTCCAAATTCTTGTTGGTGTAATGAGATAGGAATCAAAACTAATAGCTACTGCTGCTGCTGCTAAGTCACTTCAGTCGTGTCCGATTCTGTGTGACCCATAGATGGCAGCCCACCAGGCTCCCCCGTCCCTGGGATTCTCCAGGCAAGAATACTGNATTTAACATTGACCTCCAAATTCTTGTTGGTGTAATGAGATAGGAATCAAAACTAATAGCTACTGCTGCTGCTGCTAAGTCACTTCAGTCGTGTCCGATTCTGTGTGACCCATAGATGGCAGCCCACCAGGCTCCCCCGTCCCTGGGATTCTCCAGGCAAGAATACTGGAGTGGGTTGCCATTGCTTTCTCCAGGTATAGCTACTAGAAAGACACAAAACTATTATTTGCAGATGACTAGGGCTATCAAAACCAAAAAAGAAAATAAAAGGTTCCCCCAAAATAAAATTCTGTAAAATGGCTGGATAAAAGAGAAATATCTAAAAGTCAACAGCTGCTCTGTATACTAGTAGTAAGCAACAGAAGAGAAAAAAAGCTTCCAAAAAAAAGTTCCACTGACCATAGCAGCAAAAAAATCCATCAAAAAATACTTAACCTACAAATATTTGCTATCTATGAAGAAACCACAATATGTCACTGAGAGATATAAAGAGAACCTCGGTAAGTAGAAAGAGATATACCATGTTCCTTAACAGTGACTTAATTTTACAAAGGAGTCAAATTAACAAAATTTGGTACGTATCTATAGTGAAATGTTAGTCATTAAAAATCATGTTTTTAAACTATTTTAAATGATATGGGAAAGGTCAAAATATCTGTTAAATGAAAATGCAGGATAAAAACTATATATTAGGATTCCAATTATGTAAAAATATAAGTAAAGGACTGGAAGGAGTACATAAAAATGTTAATTACAGTGGTGATCTCTAGGTCACAGGAGTGTAATTTTAATTTGATACTTTAAACTTTCCTGAACTTTACAAATTGAACATAATGAAGGCTGTATTATCTCTATAATCAGAAAAAACATTTTAAAATGTTTAATACAAACATCTAGACAGTGGGAAAACACAAAGTTTCAGTAAAATCAGCCTTGCTTAACAAACCCAAGGTCTTCTCTAGCAACATATTGTGTGCTCTAAAGGTTTATATGTGAAGCCTAAGGATCAAGACAGAATCTAGTTTCAGTACAAATATTAATAAATAGGCAGAAATGAAGGATTTTATTCAGGTGGTTACTTAACTCCTTCCCATATAATCTAGTAACTTGAACTCTGGACACAGCAACACATGGTTAATTCCCATATAGGAGAGGCCAACTAAACCAACGTCATAAATTAGGTGTTTTTAAGAGAAAAGGCATAGCTCAGTTTAACTTTTCAGCTATGGAAACATCTATTTCCATACTAAGAACAGGACATTTAGGTATCTAATTTCAGAAGATTTCAGCACCAATGTGAGTCACTGCTGAACAAACTTTGCTCACATTTTGCTTTATTAGTATTGCTCTTGCCTTCTCCTTTTTAAGTACAGTAAGACATAGATATTAGCTTACTTGCTCTCCTGGATATCTGCAGTAGAAGCTAGAAGTTGGATGTGCTTAGCCTTTTAGGATCAGCCCTTAAGACTTCCAAAATTTATGACCAAAGGAAAGAATAATAAAACCCAAATCAGAAGTACCTAAACTGTGTAATACAAAACAATAGTGCCAAGGACAGGGACTATATCTAAGCAATTGAACTGATAACTCCAAGCTAAGGGCCAAGTCCTAGGCATCCAAGGACTCAACCAAGAGATAAAGCACCCCATTTGATTTGGATTCATGTCGTCATATACTCTTTCCCATGGCAACCACAGAGTAGATACAGTAGCATTCAAGTGCCCAATTTTTCCTCCCCATGTTAACAAAGCACAATTTTAGATGATAAATGGAGAACAGCTTGCACAGAAAGTCCAAGATGATTTGTTTCAAACAGATAAAAAATGCGAGAATGGAAACAGTGAGAAGGAAGACCGTGTTCTCTCTGATAAAGAAATGCCTTGAGAAGATGGTCTTAAATGAAAGACCAAAATTATTTTAAGGAAAAAAAAAAAAGAAAGATTTCCCTGGTACAAAAGGGACTCTGTAGCCTCCCAAATAATATAATAAATTAAGGAAAACATTATGATTTAACATAATAGTAGGTAGGGGAAAAAAGCTTAAAACATAACAGCAGTTAAAAAAACCTCATAAACCTTTTGTGCCTTAAACACCCTTCCTACAATTTCCTACTCCATAGGAATGTCTTAACTGATAGCAACAAAAAACTTGTATCTCAAAGAAGTTCAGCATCAGAAAAGCAGATCACATTTTCAGCTTTTTAAAGACTCTTGCCAGCCACCTGCTTTTTCTTAAGCTTAGGCTAAGTGTTTCAGGGAGGCTATACTAATTTGTATGGCTGCCTTATGAAAATAGAGAATACAGAATAAAATGGTAAGATAAAAGTTGTACAAAAAAGGTGTCTTACATACAGTAGGTCTTCAAATACATATTTGTTGAATGAAAATCAACTCCATTCAGAAAGATACTTACTGTTTGAAGCTATGTCAATTAAAAGAGTTTCTTCTGCTTCTAAAGGAAAAGAAGAATAGGATCAGGGAAGAGAAAACCATTCATTATAACCCAAAGAAGTACAAACCTAACTACTTCTTTCAATCACCACTCCTAGGTTTTAGAACACATTAAAAACAATCCTTTGCTTTTTTGTTTAGTACTTTTAAAGGGGGATTTTAATAGCACTGTGTCCTAAAGATTATAAGCAATTCAACTAAAACAAAAATGCACTGAACAAGTAATCACATGGAATTCCTCAAAGCAAATCAAGCAATGACAATAGTAGGGAATATAACAAGTTAATTCAAGTGAAGGTGAGTTTAATTCCCCTCAACTATAACACACTAGCTTAGTATAATCTAACTGTATCATTTAGATAATTCTTATAAAAAGCCAAGAAAGTGACCCCAAAAGCCTAGAGGTAAGTTAATTTCTTAAATCTAGTCTCTGAAAATTTTCCAATGACCTCATTACCTCCACCCCTGCCCCATACAGGAACAGAGAATACTTGAAGTTATCATCAGGCTACCATTAACACTTGTGGGTCCAAGGCTTACCACACCCAACAAGTATAAAACGGGTCAAGTTCAAAGTTCTATTTTCTCTCCATGGCTCACCTAGACTTCCTCCCTTACCTCCAGTGTCTAGATCCAACTCATCACTTCCTCTTGGACTTTCCTGATTTGGCCATTGGCACCTGTCAGACTCTCCTGGCTGGTTAAACTCTGGGTACTCCCTCTGGGTACTGACTCCTTCCTGGAGGAGGAAATGGCAACCTACTCCAGTATTCTTGCCTGGAAAATTCCATGGACAGAGCCTGGCAGGTTGCAGTCTGAGGTCATAAAGAGCAACTGAGCATGCAGGCACTGACTCCTTGGGATGAGTCTGGATCCACCTTGGCCAGAGGTAGTCTCAGCCTTTTCTAGCTCCCTCACTTGCCTGGATTGTAATTTGACTCCATTATTCAGGTGCAACAGAAGAACTGATAATGCCCCAAGTTGTCTAATATTAGAGAATAGTCTCAATACTTTCACTAGCATGATGAATGAAGCAAGGGACAACAGTGCTTCAAGACAGAGGTACTAGTTTACAACTGCTCTTTGGTAAATTTAATTCTTTAAAACCCAAGTACTCATAGATTTTTCAAAATAGATGTACAGGTTGGGAAACAGAAAGGATGTGAAAACTCAAGGAGGTATCTGTTCCTTTTGTCATGAGGATTACTGTGTGCATGCACAAAAATTTTCCTAGATTCCAACCTAGCAATCTGCCATCTATTTCTTATTAAAGACAATACCAAGAGAAACAGGGTAAAAGAGATTCTAGAAGTAGCACAAAGAAGGTGTAGAGTTAATAGGATACTAACATCATTGTCTTTGGCTTTTCTCCTCCTTAAAGGGCTGAGTATGTAACAAAAAGCACTATGCGATCAGAAGTGAGGTGACCACAGTAACTTATTTCGGCATGCAGGTGCCTCCTTCAATGTCTCTCTTACACAGGGCAGGCTAAATAAAAGACTTCATTCTACTACACAATATGGATTCTATTCACAGTGGCTATTTTTAATTCTTAATACATGCTCTCTTAAAAAGTCGTGCCCACTTAGTATTTCTACTTACAGGAATAAATTCTAAGGAAGTAAGAGACATGCAGGAAGATTCATTATTTATACTAACAAAAAATAACTCAAATGTCAAACACAGGGAATAACTACAGTAGAGGTCACTCATAAAATTGAATAGTATACAACTATTAATAGCATAGAAAAGCACTCAAAACATGATAGCAAATGGAATGGACAAAAACACACACACATATGAGCTCCACCAACCCTAAAAGTTACATGTGTAGAAAAAAGGAAAATGTTAGGTATTTATCTCTGAAGGACATGAGTTTACTTATTTCCTTTATAATTTTCTGCTCTTTCCCAGCTTTTTACAGTACATATATCACTTGTGTGATCAAAAAAGTTGCATGTAGTTTAAGAAAGAATTTATCCAAGGCAGGATTCAAGTTTTCCAAGAAGCTGTAGCCGACACAGAATGCCTGTCTGATAAGCCAATGGAGCTACCGGAAACATAATGCATTTGTTCTCTAATAATCAATTTCCTTTCTAGGGCAATGTGAAATGACAGAAGCAACACCTCCTACACAAACCTCCCAATTTTTGAGTCTCATTGTAGCAGATGAAACAACAGATTTTCTGTTCCCTTTCCCCAAATTTGAAGCCAGGAAGCCAAGTATTTCCTCGCAGAGGCGATTTTCTTATGATTCACCAATGTCAAGGTTTGAGAATCAGCACAATTAAGTGTAAGGTACTACAATCTGGCAAGGCGTGTTGCCAAATGTTTTAATTTCAAATAGTGTGGGGAGAAAGTGCTGAATGCATGTGAATTGAAGTGACCTTGATAGTTTACAATGAGCAGTTTATCAGTCAAGCCCAAGAATGTGATTAAAATCTACATATAGGTTCATCAGCATAAAAGACTACCTACATAGGTAACAGACCACATCTATCTCTAACCTCAGCCAGGGTGGCAGGTGAGAATATATATCCTTCAGTACTCTTAGACAAAGAATTTATCATCTTCTCAATGGTATTTACAGAGGGTAATGCATTTCATTTTATGTGCAGTGACAAATTTAAATATGTATGATATTATACAATGAGATAATGACCGAAGGAAAAAACATTATAAAACTAACTAAGCAATTAAAGCTAGTACCTTGAACACATCTAAAGTGGCTATTTATAGGAATGATATCTTGAACACGCTGTTCCTTCTTGTGCAACCGGATTATTAGCCTAGGAAACAGAAGAATGAATCAACGAATAGATACTGAAAAACTAAAAAAAAATTTAACAACAAAATACATTGCTGTATTGTTATGCAAATCTAGTCTGTATTTATTAGACTTGTTGGATCTTGTTCCCTGAATTTGAGAATCATGGTAGATATTGCTTTAGGTCTAAAAGGATATTAGTGATGATCAGTACCTGAATACCCACAGTTCAGTGCCATGGAGAACACAGTCTATGTTCTAAAAACAGTTTACAATTTTAAGAGCATGAGTTATAGTGCACACACCTTCAGATTACGCATACCAGAGTGAAGAACTAACATGTGTGAAGACCATGAGAGAAGGGACTAGGGCTCTCTTTTCACCACAGTATTTCTAGCACCTAGTACAACACCTGGCATGTAGCAGTCCCTCACGTTTGTTGAATAAATGGATTATAAATTTCATTAATTAGCTTTCTGATTTTATTCCCATGGCTTTTATCAAAGAATGATTCTATCTTTTCAAGTAAGTATACAGGTTCATGGAGAAGTAAGAGGAGGTGCCCAGCCAGCTGCATCAGTCAAAATAATCCAGTGACCAATGAGGTAGCAGATATCACAACCAGATCTCTGTGTTTTTACCATGGTTTACAATTTAATGCTAGTTATTTGTGGTAAGCATGACTGAACTTGGCCCCTCAGTATGAAACATGAGACTTCCAAATTCCTGAAATATTAATTTTCACTTACTACTTAATCTTAGTGGTCCAGAATCAAGGTGTAACCTACTGGTAAAAGGTCATCCCGAACATCTCCTAACTTCCCCCAAATCACTCTTCAGGTGGTTCTTTGAGCCAGGAGCACTATTCTTTTCTTCCGAGACCTAGCTCAAACTATCAACTTCTCTGTGAAACTCCTCCAAAGTAACCTCAGGCAGAACTAGTGGCCTCATGCCTTTGCTTGTCCCTTAAATATAGCACTTAACAGACTCCATTATAGCTACATATATAACTATATACATACATACAAAAAACTACATACGAATCCCTCAGATTTGAACTCCATGAAAGCAAAGACCCTATCATATTCAGTTTTGTCTCTTACCTAATAGATGATCAATAACTTTGGTTGAATAAACATTTAATTAAGCTACAAAGAGAGGTGAATTTCTAAACATACTTGGTCAGCTTTTGACCTTAGAAGTCATTCTTTAGAAGGGCTTGATTTCTATTTTGTTGTCTTTTGGGGGCTTGTCATTTTAGCTTTTTGAATTTTTTTTTTCAAATTGGTTAACTTTGAAGGGGTAACTTGGGGGAAAGAAAGGCTTAGATAGAACTAAGGGAAATAAAAGTATTAATGGCGTTTTTCTGCTCTGATTCTACTTGCCTAACTTTCAGGGATTTATAGTTTAAGGTGATTAGAAAGAAGAATATGGGGGCAGGTCCTTCTCAAACTGCAAAGTTCATGAATTGAGTCCTAGAAACCCAGATGTAGACCAGAAACTAGATAAGACTGACAAAGCAATGGTGAACGAGAAAGAGCTTACTTTAAGGAAAATGAACATAAACCAATGTAATTCTCAAGTCAAGTAATACAGAAATGATGTTGAACATTAACAGTAAAGTTTCAGCTGGACTGTCTTGTTAAAAACCAACACAAAACAGACAACATGGATGGACCTTGAGAGCATTATGCTAAGTGAAAGAAGTCAGACAGAGAAAGACAAATACCATATGATCTCATGTGTGAAACAGAAAAACAAAACCCAAAAATACTGAATTCAAAGACACAGAGAACAGACTGGTAGTTGTTAGAGGCAGAGGATGGGGGTGGGTGGGTGAAATGGGTGAAGGGGTCAATAAGTACAAATGTCCAGTTGGAAAATAGTTAAGTCCTGGGGCTGTAATGTATAGCATGATGACTATAGTTAATAATAATGTACTGTATATTTGAAAGTTGTTAAGAGAATATGTCTTAAAAGTTCTCATCAAAAGAAACAAGATCCCACATACCATGTGGCACAAAGACAGAAAAAAAGAAAAAAACTGTTAACTATGTGTGGTGATGAATGTTAATAAGACTTACGGTAGTGACCATTTTATAGTATATACAAATATCAAGTCATTATATTGTACACCTGAAACTAACATAATGTTATAAATATCAATTTAAAAAAGAAATGCGACCCCCCCCCTAAAAAAATCAAAAAACATAAGCTGGGAATTCAAGTCAAGTCCACAAATATCTTCCTAGGAAATACTCTGATTTGTTTAAGGAAGGTTAAAGATGAAACAACAGGTTGCATCATAATCTATTTACCTTGAAAAAAAAGAATGTCAGTGTTTGATTCCTTGTGTGCAATAAAGTCACTTTCAATTGTAATTTTAGTCTCTCAAGTAAATTTCTCCTATGGTTAACAGCAGGAACTACAAAACTAAAGAAGGCACCTAAGGGACAAGGATTATATAGATGGTTTGACAGTATTCAGTTCAGTTCAGTCGCTCAGTCGTGTCCGACTCTTTGCGACCCCATGAATCGCAGCACGCCAGGCCTCCCTGTTCATCACCATCTCCCAGAGTTCACTCAGACTCACATCCATCGAGTCCGTGATGCCATCCAGCCATCTCATCCTCGGTCGTCCCCTTCTCCTCCTGCCCCCAATCCCTCCCAGCATCAGAGTCTTTTCCAATGAGTCAACTCTTCTCATGACAGTATTAGGTGTCTCCAATAAATGATATCAAAAGAAACTTCTCAGATATGATGTAATTCTGAGATGTTATATGGCTTTAAATCTCAACTATGCTACTTCCTGACTGTGAACAAATGACTTAACCTCTCTAACCTTCATTTCTACACCAAGAAAAAGGGGATGACGATGATAATACTACAATTTCACAGCAATCCTCACATGAGAGTTAAATGAACTAATCCATGCAAGTGCTTAGAAGAGAACCTGACACACATCAAGCCATTGATGTGACTTGTGTTATACTCATAACTTATACAGAACTGTAACATAGAATTTAATTTCTCTGGGGGGGGGGGAGATAAAAATAATCAGGAGAGCTACCGCTGCAAGTTTAAAAGTGCTTCCAGTACATGAGACCAGATAGAAAGAGGTGTTTCTCTCAAGGCCAGCCGCTTGTTCCCTTATCAGCCGAACAGTTCCAAACCTACAGAACCTAGGGACCGGATCCTGGGATGTGGTCATCTCAACACTGTAGCTATTTTTATTTAATCCTCATAATTTAAAAAAGAGGAAACCGAGGCACAAAAAATTTAATGGTTTGCTCAAGGTTCACATCTTCCCATCCTATTCTTGCCTTTGGAAGTGGTACTGGTGTTCCACTTTTCAATTCACTTTTCTGTTGAATTTACTTTCATTAAACTGGTCTTCCAGTTTGATGAAATCTGGGCAAAATAAAATGAACTTATCACATCAACAGAACTGACCAAGCAGAATCTAGGGAAGAGCTACTTCCATAGAACCAGCTGACATCCAGTTTGAATGGCACCAAGAGTTTCAGAATAGGGCAGGCTAGGCTAATGGAAATTTCTTCTCTGTAAACTAGACAGCATAGACAAAGATTGAATCTGGACAATCTAAACGCAGGGGCTGAGAAAAACTGTTTTTAAGCAGAATTCATTGTTGGGGGATGGCAGGATTTAAGTGATTGACAATTCTTCACTGATGTCAAGAAACCAGCCAACAACCAAGGGTGGTGGCTGGGGCATAAAGGGATAGGGACCTACCTATATAGGATCGTCCTCAGAGATACTTTATTTTTTTTTTCAGAGATACTTTAGATGAAACATTAGTGGCAAGGAAGTGAGATCAGCAGCTATAGTGATGGCTTATCAAAATCTTTTGATCAATCAGTCAACATGGAAGGTAACACACCCTGATGAAAGGCCAAAAGTCCTTTACATTTCTACACATGTCATTACTTTTTCTAACAGTCAAGTCAGTAAGTGAAGCAGTTACTGGCCTACACAAAATCATGACTGAATTAATGAATATGCCTTCAAGCAAATGGAATAAAGGGGTGGGGAGACTGGAGGAACCAGTTGAATGAGATTAAGAGAAGGTTAACAATGAAGCATTTCTACAGCACTTTTACTTCTTTGTAAACCACTTTCATATTTATTATTCTCCCAGTTATAACTCCAAAGGCTATAAGGTAAGGCAGTTCATGTTTTTATTAAACTGATGAGGACACTAAGGCCCAGAAAGCTTTATTGACCAGCCCAGGATTACACAACCCATGTCAGTTGCAGGGGCAGGAACTAAGAACCCAGGCTTCCTGCTTGCCTGCCCATTGAGCCCTTTCCTGAGCCACAGGCCAGAGCAAACTTAGGGAGAAAGCCAGGTGGTTAGAGCACTGGCACTTCACACCCGGGCCGAACCTGTTGCCCACGTGGCCTCAGTGGGAGGAGGGTGCGTGGCTTGTCGCGGTTTGGGGTTGGGAGGTAATGGCAGGCTCCCCTCCTTTGTGGGTATCAGGTGGTTACTTACTCATACTGCCCGTTCCTCTGGACTAGGGTCAGCGCGCAGGGCTCCCGGAGAGGACCCTTCATCTCCATACCCTCGATAGTATGCGGGCGCTAGTCAAGGGTCTTCTCTACAAGCGCGGCCCAGGAGGGGACCCGCGGTGCAGGGTGGCGAGAAGCTCCTGCCCCTCTGCCCACCCTTCCTCCCCAGCCTCCGAGGCAGCGCCTCCCACGCTGGCCCCCCTCTCCCGCTCGGCTCGGCTTTGGGGCCCGATTGCCCTCTAGCCCCCCCTCCGCCGCGATCCGCAGTCCCGCGGACCCCCACCCCCGCCCTGCGCGGCCTCCCCTCCCCCTTCTCTCAGGCGGATACGGTAAGGGGCTGGGCTCCAATCGGGAGCGGCGGCTCCATCCCGGCGGCTTCCAGGCTCGGCGGGGCTGCGGACTGCGGGCTGATCCGACGATACTGCCTCCCGCGTCCTCACACCCCTTAGCCTCGGCTGCGCGTCCTTAGAGAAACAGTTCCGTGCTGGGCGCGGGCAGCCCGCAGCCTGGAGCCCAGAGCCGGGAGCCGGGAGCCTGACCCGAGAGAGAGCGGCGCCTCCCACCCCCGCCAGTTTTCCAGGCCGCCGCAGATTCCGCCCCCTGCGGCCAACCTGCGGAACTGCAGGCCAACCCGACGGATTGGGGGCGTCTCCCCGACGTCCAGCAAGGGATAAGCTTTCAAGGCTGTCTGAAAGACACCAGACTTGTTTTGGGGACTTTGAAGGTTGCCATAGAAACAAAGTACAGTCATACCCATCAAATAACTCAAAGGTGTTGGGGCCACTAGGACCCACATTCTCCATTCAAAATATCCTTATTATGGTTAACAGAATGGACCGTGCTGGACCTACCGCTCAGATGTCCTCCCGCCTCGCTCCATCCTTCCACCCCCTAAATCGGAAAAATCCCCAGAGATCATACCTTTGCTTTCTCTGTCCCCCTTTAAGCTCACTTGTAAGCAAACACCAAATGTATTATCCCTGGCCCACATCCCTTGCCTAATATAATTCATTGTTAGCAAAGCATTGGATGACAAAAACCCATGGTGATGCAGGTTTGACATTTCAAAGCCATGTGCTTGCTTGTGTCTCCTGCATTGCCAGGCGGCGCTAGTGGTAATGAACTCACCTGCCAAAGCAGAAGATGTAAGAGACGCAGGTTTGATCCCTAGGTCGAGAAGATCCCTTGGAGAAGGGCATGACAACCCCCTCCAGTATTCTTGCCTGGAGAATCCCGATGGACAGAGAAGCCTGGCAGGCTAGAGTCCATTGGGTTGCAGAGAGTCAGACACTACTGAAGCGACTTAGCACGCATGCACCTGGGAAGCCCCGTATGCTTGCTTCCTCTCTCCTGATTGCTCCTTATCCAATCAGCCAACAAATCTTATTAATATGTTCTTTGGAATTACTTTTAGATTCTTTGTTTTCTTGCCACTCACACTGCTATCACTGGAGTTTAAGTCCTTGTGATATCTCATTTGACCATTTTATTCTGTTGACAGTCATAAGAATATTCTTCCTAGAGTAATGTTTCAGTTGTGTTATTCTTTTGTTCAGTGGTCTTATATGGATGTGAGAGTTGGACTGTGAAGAAAGCTGAGCACCGAAAAATTGATGCTTTTGAACTGTGGTGTCGGAGAAGACTCTTGAGAGTCCCTTGAACTGCAAGGAGATCCAATCAGTCCATTCTGAAGGAGAGCAGTCCTGGGTGTTCATTGGAAGGACTGATGCTAAAGCTGAAACTCCAATACTTTGGCCACCTCATGCGAAGAATTGATTCATTGGAAAAAACCCTGATGCTGGGAGGGATTAGTGGCAGGAGGAGAAGGGGACGACAGAGGATGAGATGGCTGGATGGCGTCACTGACTTGATGGACATTAGTTTGAGTAAACTCCTGGAGTTGGTGATGGACAGGGAGGCCTGGCGTACTGTGATTCATGGGGTCGCAAAGAGTCGGACACGACTGAGCGACTGAACTGAACTGATTCTTTTGTTCAAGACTCTATGTTGCTGCTGGTGCTAAGTCACTTCAGTTGTGTCTGACTCTGTGTGACCCCATAGACGGCAGCCCACCAGGCTCCCCCGTCCCTGGGATTCTCTAGGTAAGAACACTGGAGTAGGTTGCCATTTCCTTCTCCAGTGCATGAAAGTGAAAAGTGAAAGTGATGTCGCTCAGTCTTGTCTGACTCTTAGCGACCCCATGGACTGCAGCCTTCCAGGCTACTCCATCCATGGAATTTCCAGGCAGGAGTACTGGAGTGGTGTGCCATTGCCTTCTTCACAAGACTCTATGATGAACTATATATTAAGACTGATTTGAAACCTGTACTAATTCACACAGTGTGGTATGGAGGTAGAAAGACCAATGGAATCAAATACTGAGCCGCAAAACAGGTCTACACGTATATGGAAAGTTGATATGCGACATATTTGACTTTTCAAATTAATGTAGGAAAAATGGATTATCCATTAAATGGTGCAGGGAATATTGATAATCCACATGGAGAATTATAAAATTAGATCCCTATCTCACAGCATAGAGGGAAAAAAAGTCAATTCCCAGTGGGTTAAACATCTAACTGTGAAAAGCAAATCTTTACAACTTTCAGAAGAAAATAGGAGAATATCGTTATGACCTAGGGAATGAGAATGATTACTTATGACACTAAAAAGGAGGAAGTAGGGGAATTGATTGACACATTTAGCTACATTAGATATCAAAATGTATGCACTTCAAGATAACATGAAAGTATGAAACGTGGCAATATCAGAATATAAAGGACACATATACTTAGTTACAAACAAATTGCACTGCTAGACATTTACTATCGGGGAAGGCAATGGCACCCCACTCCAGTACTCTTGCCTGGAAAATCCAATGGACAGAGTAGCCAGGTGGGCTGCAGTCCATGGGGTCGCTAACAGTTGGACAGACTGAGCGACTTCACTTTCACTTTTCTCTTTCATGCATTGGAGAAGGAAATGGCAACCCACTCCAGTATTCTTGCCTGGAGAATCCCAGGGATGGGGGAGCCTGGTGGGCTGCCGTCTATGGGGTCACACAGAGTCGGACACGACTGAAGTGACTTAGCAGCAGCAGCAGACATTTACTATATGGTTAACATGTAGCTGTTCCCAAAGAAGAATGTACAAGAATGTTCATCTGAGCATTTCTTTTTTAAGAATGTAAAGAAATACAAATGAACCTATGGTCTATTCATACTGTGTGAAATACTATGCAGCTGCAAAAATTAAAGTGGTAGGTCTCTAAATATTAGCTGATTCAGAAGGCTGGCCAGTATATAATGTTGGGTGAATAGAATAAATCACAGAACAGGCAAAAAAAAAAAAGATAACATGAACAAGTCAAAAGACAAGCCACAGGCTGGCAAAACTATCAGTTATAGTTACTGGAAATATAAGGATAACCTATGAGGTTCTACACTCTAGGTGTCATAACCTAACTCACTCTCCTACCACTCACTCCAACTCATTCTGCTTAATCACACTGTTCCATGTTATTCCTAGGATTTGCCAGGCACATTCTTGCCTCAGGGCCTTTGCACTGGCGGTTCACTTTGCCTGCACTCTTGGGCTTATTTGGTGTCTCAGATTGTAAAGCACTTGCCTGCAATGTAGGAGACCCAGGTTTGATCCCTGGGTCGGGAAGATCCCCTGGAGAAGGGAATGGCAACCCACTACAGTATTTTTAACTGGGAAATCCCATGGACAGAGGAGCCTGGCGGGCAACAGTTAATGGCATGGAGTTGCAAAGAGTCGGACACGACTGAACAGCTAACACTTTCAGAGAGATTTGCCTGCACTCTTACCTTCTTTGGGTCTTTGCTCAAAAGTCACTTTCTAAGAGAGGTCTTCCTAGACAACTTTACTTGAAACTGCAGTTCAGGGGCTTTCCTGGTGGCTCAGTGATGAAGAGTCTGCCTGCCAATGCGGAAGACACGGGTTCGATCCCTGATCTGGGAAGATTCCACATGCCAAGGAGCAACTAAGCTCATGTGCCACAACGTTTGAGCCTGTGTTCTAGAACCTGGAAGCCGCAACTACTGAGACTTTGTACTACAACTACTGAAGCTTGCATGCCCTAGAGCCCACGCTCTACAACAGGAGAGTAGCCCCTACTCATCGCAACTGGAGAAAAACCCATGCAGCAACGAAGGCTCAGCACAGCCAAAAATACATAAATAAATATGTTAAAAAAATAAAAATAATTGTGTGAAATTTTATAAAGGTTTTTTAAAAATTGCAGTTCAACAATTTCCTTTCCCACTTCCACATACACATACTCCCTATCTCTCTTCCCTGTTTATTTTTTCTCCTGAAGATTTTTCACTATTCTTTAATTTATTTTACTTATCAATTGCATTTATTGTTTACCTTTCCCTATCAGAATGTGAGTTCTGGAAGGGCAGGAGTTCTTACATTCTTGCATTTCCAGCACCTAGAACCATTTCTAGAACAAAGTAGATGCTAGAAAAATATTGATTAAATGAATAAATGAATTTGTATCTTGAATGTATAAGAACTTCTACAAATCAGTGAGGAAAAAAGAAAGAAACCTTGTAGAAAAACTGACAGGGACTTCCCTGGAGAGCCAATAGTTGAGACTCCACACTTTCAGTGCAGGGGGCATGGATTTGATCCCTGGCTGGGGAACTAAGATCACACATGCCTTGCATGGGGCATGCCCTCCCCCAGAAAAATAAGAAATAGAAAAACTGACAAAATTTATGAATACAGGGGCTTCCCTGGTGGTTCAGTGGTAAAGAATCCACTTGCCAAGCTAGAGACTCGGGTTCGATCCTTGGTCAAAGAAGATTCCACATGCTGTGGAGCAACTAATTCTGTGTGCCACACTTGCTGAGCCTGTGATCTAGAGCCCAGGAGCTGCAACTACGGAAGCACTTGCGCCCTAAAACCCATGCTCTGAGACAAGAGAAGCCACCTCGATGAGAAGCCTGCACACTGCCACTGGAGTGTAGCCCTAACTTGCCACAGCTAGAGAAAAGCTCACACAGCAACGAAGACCCAACACAGCCCCAAATAAATAAATGAATAAATGACTAAGCAATTCATAGTCAAGGATATCCAAAGGACGTGAAAGGACAAAAGGACATGAAAGGACGATTCACCTCATTACTACTCAGGGAAATTAAAAATTCAAGCCATTACAGCAACATGGATGGACCTAGAGATTCTCATATCAAGTGAGTGAGTCAGACAGAGAAAGGCAAGTATCGCATGATATCGCTTATATGTGGAATCCAAAAGAAAGCTACAGATGAAGTTACCTATGAAACCAAAATAGAGTTACAGATATAGAAAGCAAACTTATTGCTACAGGGGGGCCAGTAAGGATAAATCGGAAGATTGGGATTGATACGTACACACTACTATACATAACACAGATAACTAATAAGGACCTACTGTATAGCACAGGGAACTCTACTCAATATTCTGTAATGGCCTATACTGGAAAAGAATCTAAAAAAGAGTGGATACATGTATTTGTATAACAGATTCACTTCACTGTACACCTGAAAGTAACACAATATTGTAAATCAATTATACCCCAATAAGTTTTTTTTTAAATTTCAAGCTACAAGATACTATTACACAATCATTGGTTTGACAAAAATGTAAAAATTCAGACAACACCAAGTGTTGTTGAGAATGTAGAACAGCTAGAACTCTGATCACTGCTATGAGAAGTGTAGGTTGATAGAACTGCTATGAAGAGCCATTTGACATTGTATAATACCCTTCAACCCAGAAATTCTATTTCTAGCTATAGACCTGGGCAAAATTCTAACCTTTGTGCATAAGGATACATGTAAAAGAATGCTCATTGCAGCATGATTGGCAATCTCAAAAAAAAAAAAAAAAAAAAGGAAAAAAATTAAATGTCCGTCAGGAGTTGAATGAAAAAATGAACCCTGGCATTCATGAAACTGAATCTTATTTTGGAATTAAAATGANTTGAAGAAAAATTGGAAAACTAAAAAAAAAAAAAAAAAAAAAAGGAAACAAATTAAATGTCCGTCAGGAGTTGAATGAAAAAATGAACCCTGGCATTCATGAAACTGAATCTTATTTTGGAATTAAAATGAATAACTCAAGCGACATGTATAAACAGAGTTAAATCTCAAAAATATGATGTTGAGCATAAAGAAAAAATTACAAAACATGTACAGTATACCATTTATATAAAGCTTGAAAGATTATATATTGCTTATGGCTACATACATGTAATAGTAATAAGATATAAACGTGAAAGAGCATGATCATTGTTAAATTCAAGAAAGGGAGAGGGTTGAGACTGGGGAAGGGCATAAAAGAAATATCAACTATAATCTGAAGTATTTATTTTTTCAAACACAATCTGAAAGTTGATCTGGCCAGATTTGATAGAACTAAATGGAGGATACATATATTGGTTATGTTATTCCATGTACTCTTCTACATTTGAAAATGTATGCAATCAATGAAGATGAAAAATAAAGAAATAATATGGAGTTTAGGGTTATCAGTGTCAAACACTGAAAACAGGGCAAAGAAAATGAGAATTGAGAGAGTCTCTTTGGATATGTCAAGGAGTTCACTGGAGACCATGAAATAAGTAATTTCAATAAGTGGTCAATAAGAAGGTAGCAGGCTTCCCTGGTGGCTAAGTGATAAAGAAGCTGCCTTCAATGCAGGAGCCACAGGATGCTCAGGTTTGATCCCTGGGTCGGGAAGATCCCCTGGAGAAGGAAATGGCAAACCACTCCAGTATTCTTGCCTGNAAGTAATTTCAATAAGTGGTCAATAAGAAGGTAGCAGGCTTCCCTGGTGGCTAAGTGATAAAGAAGCTGCCTTCAATGCAGGAGCCACAGGATGCTCAGGTTTGATCCCTGGGTCGGGAAGATCCCCTGGAGAAGGAAATGGCAAACCACTCCAGTATTCTTGCCTGAAGAATCCCATGGACACAGGAGCCTGGCAGACTACAGTCTATGGTGTTGCCAAGAGTCAGATGTGATTGAAGCAACTGAGCATGCAGCATGCACGAGAGGGTAGCAACAAGTTTACAGGAAATTGAGGAGAGAAATTGAGGAAATTCAGAGAAAATGGAGGCAAGAAACTATGTATTGAGGGAGTTTGGGAATAAAAAGGAACGAAATATAATTTTAGTATAATTAGTTTGAAGGGTTGAACAAAAATCCTTGCCAAAATGTGAAGCCTCCTTAAAGCAAAGGAGGAGTCATCAAAGAAGGGGACACAAGTTCAGTCACCGGTAAGGTAACTAGGATCCCACAAGCCTGCTACTGCTGCTAAGTCACTTCAGTCGTGTCCGACTCTGTGTGACTCCATAGACGGCAGCCCACCAGGCTCCCCCATCCCTGGGATTCTCCAGGCAAGAATACTGGAGTGGGTTGCCATTTCCTTCTCCAATGCATGAAAGAGAAAAGTGAAAGTGAAGTCGCTCAGTCTGTCCGACTGTTAGCGACCCCATGGACTGCAGCCCACCAGGCTCCTCAGTCCATTGGATTTTCCAGGCAAGAGTACTGGGGTGGGGTGCCATTGCCTTCCCCGCCCACAAGCCTAGAGGTGGCAAAAAAAAAAAAAAAAAGCATAAGAGGTTGTGAAGAAATGGAAATATACTGAGGTGATGACACTAAAAACTGTGGTCTCTTGCAAGGGAGATGATGATTTTTTTTTAAAGTAATAAGTGGAAGTTTTAATAGAAATAACAAAATAATAATCCTTGTGGCTTAACACTGAATTCCTATGACAGGTATTCTTTACATGGCTTCACATGCATACTTTCATTTAAGTATGCAAATCAGGAAATCCCTGTAGAGTAGTAATATTATGCTACTTTGTATAATATTATATTATATATTGTGCAATTTTGTATAGTATTTTATTATACTATAGTATAATATTATATTACTTTGTATAATATTTTATACTATAGTATAATATTACATTATACTACTTTGGATAATACTAATACTAAATATTGTTTCCATCTTCAAGATGAGAAAACTGAAAGTCAGATAGGTTTAGCAACTTGCTCATTAGCTAGTTGATGGCAGAATCAGGATTCAAACTTAGGTTTGTCTGACTCCAAAGTCTGAGCTTTTAATCCAACACATTACAGCATTCATTCGATGTTCACAGTCATAACAGTAAGCGTTTTATTTAGAAACTTCTATGTGCCAGGCACTATGGTAACTGCTCTACCTGAATGATCACGTTTAATCTGATGGAATTTCTGAAGAAATTGAAGTTGAGAGTAGAGGGTTTAGGAACATGACCAAAGTAGAGGAGGGAACAGTTAGTGGTAGAGAGTGAAAAGTTAATGAAGGTTTTAGAGCGACAGAAAGAGCCCAGTTGGAGGCAGATGGCATGGACAACCATAGTGGTCCAAAGCAGCATGAGTCTGTAACTGTCTCTTACAATGCTTGGCAGATGGAAAGCAGGAGTAGGGAAAATATCCCAAGATGGTGCATTAGGCTTGGGGATTAGTATAGTAGGCAGAGGTCATGGGGTGAGGGAGTCTGAAGTGGTGTTTAGGATGTATTCAAAGTTGGGTAAAAATATTTATCTACTCAGCCTAGGGCCAGCAGAGGGGGATGAAGGCAAGCTGGACTCATTTTTTAAAATCATTTCCCTAGGCCTACTACCGCAGCAAAGTATTGTACATCTTTTTTTTA
Source organism: Oreotragus oreotragus (assembly GCA_006410675.1). Classification (NCBI taxonomy): domain Eukaryota; kingdom Metazoa; phylum Chordata; class Mammalia; order Artiodactyla; family Bovidae; genus Oreotragus; species Oreotragus oreotragus. Next base: position 322,053 of record SJYX01009967.1, on the reverse strand, counting down.
GGATCACTTCAAGTACCCCGCTTAGTTATGGGCTTCTGTATGTGTTAAGCGTTTCTGTAAGATGGCTAAAGTCATTAAACTATCCATAACTGTCCTCTGACTTACTTATGGTTGTTAATGATACTACTATTTATCTAGTCACCAAGTTTGAAACCAGATTTATCCCTGAACCCTGCATCTCCTTCATCTCTGATAGCTAACAATTCAAGTTTTGTCAATTCTGTAGTACATTCCTTAATATGTATAGCTCTGATCATTCTTAACTATCATCAGATGGCATTTTGCCTAACTGAATAAAGGTCTTATGTCCTATACTTGTATTTACATACAAGAGGCATCCAATGCAAAGAATGAAATGTTCATTGAACAAAATTCAAAGAAATGAAACTCTGGCTTCAAGTCTCACATTCACCGTCACCACAACCATCCCCTCAACACACATACACATGAATAAATGTGTGTTCAGTGCCTGCCTTTATCCATCAAACAACTATAACTAAGTGCTTAGGACTTCTGGGCTTTCTCAAAATAAAAAAGTGAGATCTTTTAAATAGACTGTAAAATACTTAAAAAAAAACTCAAAAATAATTTCAATTAAAAGGACACAAAATATAACATTCTATCAAGTTCATTAATTATTTAATTTTACATTTATTAAAAAAGTTTATTGTCTTTGAAAACAATTTTTAGGTTAGATCTTCTGACTTCCCAAGAATTTCCAAGTATGCACAATAATTATGGAGAAATCACAGCCATTATAAATTAAATTAGTTATGCACAGACACATAATTTCAAGAGCAAAATTACAAAAGCCCTTTCAAAAATTTATAGCAAAACTATAAATTTTTAATGCAGGATGGGGACGCATTTTAATATGTTTAATATGATGCTGGCTGAAGCCTTCACCAGAAAGAGTGTGTAGGGCCTGCAAAGGCAAAAACAAGCCTGCCTAACATAGATGAGGCTGGGGAAGAAGATTCTCGTAGGTGAGTCAGCAGCCAGAGGCTGGAAGACAGACTGAGCAGAGGCATAAATGATTCATTGATTTTTAAATCATCACTACTTGAAAAGCCTCGATTTTCAAATACACAAATCCAGCATAGATACTGTGCTCCATGCAGAGCAGCATAACAAAGAGCTCATTTTTATTTATGTATCTCCATTTATACTTTCCATTCCTTATACAATTTGGGGTGAGAAAGACTCATGTGAAGGGAATAGGCACAGCTAGTCTCCTTTGACACACGAGGCCCTGAAAAGCCTCCTCCAACTCTCTACAGCTCACCTGCCCTTTGCTACTCTATTCCTGCCCTGTTTGGGCTTCCCTTGTGGCTCAGCTGGTAGCGAATACGCCTGCAATGTGGGAGACCTGGGTTCAATCCCTGAGTTGGGAAGATCCCCTGGAGAAGAGAAGGGCTCAGTTCTGTTCAGTCGCTCAGTCGTGTCTGAATCTTTGTGACCCCAAGGAGTGCAGCAAGCCAGGCCTCTCTGTCTATCACTAACTCCCGGAGTTTACCCAAACTCATCCCCATTGAGTCAGTGATGCCACCCAACCATCTCATCCTCAGTCATCCCCTTTTCCTCCTGCCTTCAATCTTTCCCAGCATCAGGGTCTTTTCCAATCAGTCAGTTCTTTGCAACATGTAGCCAAAGTATTGGAGTTTCAGCTTCAGCATCAGTCCCTCCAATGAACACTCAGGACTGATCTCCTTTAGGATGGTCTGGTTGGATCTCCTTGCAGTCTGAGGGACTCTCAAAAGTCTTCTCTAACACCACAGTTCAAAAGCATCAATCCTTCGGTGCTCAGCTTTCTTTATAATCCAACTCTCACATCCATACATGACCACTGGAAAAACCATGGCCTTGACTAGACGGACCTTTGTTGGCAAAGTAATGTCTCTGCTTTTTAATATGCTGTCTAGGTTGGTCATAACTTTCCTCCCAAGGAGTAAGTGTCTTTTAATTTCATGGCTGCAATCACCATCTGCAGTGATTTTGGAAAGGCTACCCACTCCAGTATTCTGGTCTGGAGAATTCCATGGACTATATAGTCCATAGGGTCGCAAAGAGTCGGACACGACTGAGCGACTTTCACTTCACTTCACTTCACTTCCTGCCCTGTTTAGTTTCTTCTTTCTTTCTTTCTTTATCATGCATCTCAGTTCCTGGACCGTGCATGCAGTTCTCAGTGCATTGGATTTAACCCAGGCCATGGCAGTGAAAGCCTGGAATCCTAACCACTAGGCAACCAGGGATTTCCCATGCCTTAGTTAGTTTCTTAATTCCCTTCACCCTCCTCCCCTATTTCGCTTTGCTTGACTAGGATCTCCTTTCTGCTTCACAAATCCCACAGCCAGGTCTGACATTGCCCAGCCTCCTTTCTCTCAGAAATTGGAGTTAAAAATTATCAGAAAGGATTCTATCCTGAACACATCTTTCCAGAGTTACCTCCCAAATCCACTTTTCACAAATGTTGTGCTCTACCCAATATTTCCATTAGGAACTGAACAAGTGCAGTGGTTAATGGCAGTCAGATGGGTGTGTTCATGATTCAGGTGCTCCTTTGATCATCCAGCTGAATACTTCTAACTTGCCATCTTGGTCTTGACCTTTTTAGAGCATTAAATTATTATTTTTTTTTACTGGCTATAAGCTGTTCAGCACATATCTGCAAAAAATCAAAGGGATGCTGATGTTGAAATACAGACTGTGAAAATGATTAAAATTCTACAAATTCTCAAGGTGATACTCATCAGACTCATAGGCTCCATTTATCTGATCAAAATTCTTACATGGCACCTAAAGATTTCTCTAGTAATTTGGAAACCCTAAAAGAAAAAATAGAGTTATGGCTGAATTCAACTCAGTTTTTTGCTTATCAGAAATAAAAATATCTACATCTGCCAAGTAGAACCATCTTTTCAATGTCATCATTCAAAGATTAAACACAAAAATTACTAAAAGCAATAAGCAAGCTGATATATTTTTTAAAGCACAAAATTCAAGGATTCCAATCAGGTTTTAAAAGTGTGTGTGTGTGTGTGTGTGTTTTTTTTTTTTCTATTTGCAGCATTTAATCTAAACTATGATGGATCCAATAGGATGATCTCTAAAGATTACCCAAGCTCTCTTCTAACCTTGACCCTGTGACCTTTTTTAATTTAAAAAACACTATTTATTAGGGTGCACTGGGTCTTAGTTGCAGCACACAGGATCTTCAAACTTCATTGTGGCACATGAGATCTAGTTTCCTGATCAGGGATCGAACCTGGGCCTGTTGCATTGGGAGCATAGAGTCTTAGCTACTGGGCCATCAGGGAAGTCGAAACCCTGTGACCTTTTTAGGCAGGAAGTGACACATGAGGACGGTTTCCATTCCAAGGCAGATGTCACAAAAGAAGGACAGAACATACTCTTGGTTTTTAAATTGTTTTATGTCTCAGTCCAGGATATAAGACATAAAGATTTGGAAAGAATCCTTGCTGGGAAAGACGTGTTATGTTACTCACTCCATCCATCCTTCCATCCTAAGATGAGAGCCCCAGAACTGAGAAGAAGGTGAGTAGGAAAAGAAAACAGAAGCTGGAGTCTTGTGGTTATGACCAGGGGAAGCAGTGTTGGGTGGTTGTAGGGATCGGGGTCATTAGAAGCCTGATGAGGAGTTGGCCACCTTCAGAGATGGCAGAAGGAATGGATGACAAGGTGACTGTACATCTCAGGGAAGGCCAGTGCAGAATATATCAAGAACCCAAGAAGTGGACGTGCCTCCTCACCACTGCTATTTTAGTCTTACATAAACTCTAGAGTTCAAAATCAACTTGAAGGTTCTGAAGGAGGGAGGGAGGCTACACTTAAATCTGAGTTCAAACATGGAGTGACACACACACACAGAGAAACACACACACAAAAAAAACATTGAATTTACATGGATAACTCTAGATTGTTTTCTGCTCTCAGGAAGAATAGTGCCTGTAGAAAGAAATTAAGTCTTGATATAGTCAGTGTAAACTCCATGACTGTGTCTATCTAGCACCTAGCACAGTAGTTAGAGCCCTGGTGGCTCAGAGGTTAAAGCATCTGCCTGGAATGCTGGAGACCTGGGTTTGATCCCTGGGTCAGGAAGATCCCCTGGAGAAGGAAATGGCACCCCACTCCAGTACTCTTGCCTGGAGAATCCCATGGAGGGAGGAGCCTGGTAGGCTACAGTCCATGGGGTCACAAAGAATTGGACACGACTGAGTGACTTCACTCACTCAGCACAGTAGTTATTCAATATAGGTATCTCTTGTAAAAAATAATGTCTGACTTGGAATTTTTCGCATTTTGTAACATCTAAGAATATTAAACATCAAAACAAGTTGGGAAATGCTGCTCTCATCAGTCTGACTAATTTTTTAATCACATCTTCCATCTCATGAAAGCTTGCCCTTCTCTCCTGCCTCCCTTGCAGCTGTACCTGCTGGAATTGTCACTACTCTTCAATGCTTACCTCAAATAGTCCTTCTTTGAAGCTTCCCTCCTGTTACCTCTCAGCTGGAAAAGAATATTGCTTCTTCTGAACAACAATGTTTCTCTCTGTGTACCTCTTATAGACCATATTGGAATTTCTCAAGGTCTGCTTTGTATCATATTGTTACAGAACAAATAAGCACACAATGAAGTAACAAAGCATGAACTCTCATCATTCTTATCTTAACTCCCCACACCCTCTCCTCAGTGCTTTACAGGGGGTTAGTTTTATTTTTTATTTAAAAATTGTTTAAATAATATTGTGTTGGTTTCTTCCATTCATCAATGCAAATCATCCATATTATACTTTTAAAAGTAAACGTTCGTAAAGCATTCATACTTTCCTATAAAAGTATGTCTATTTTTTCTGCTTTTAATGTATGTATACAATTTAATAAATTACTACCAAGTGAATGACCATGTCACCTCTAGCCAGGTCAAGAAACCAAGCACTGCTAGCATTTTGGAAGGCACCTCCAAACCAAGTGCCTCTCTCTCTGACCACCCCTTCTTTCCCCACCTAGAATTAAACCAGTGTTAGCACTGAGCCTGCAGACTCTCATGAGATATAAAAGCATCTATCCAATAGGGTTTGAATCATAACAATCATTAAAAATTTGGAAGATCATTCCTGGATATTACTACTATCTCTATTTTCATGCTAATCATTTTATTTGCTTTTCTTTATAGTTGTCAATTATGAATGTAACCATAAATACTTTTTCACTTATTTTTGAACTTTATATGCATGGCATCATACAGTATGCATGCTTTTATAACTTGCTTATTTCACTCAATATTGTGTCATGCATGCAGATGTATATAGCTGCCATTTTCATTAGTATAATATTCCATCAATGAATATATCACATCCATTCCCCTGTTGGTGGGCATTTGCATGGTATCCAATATTGGCTCTCATTAACAAAAGTTGCTATGAATATTCCTGTACACAGATTTTGATGATTACATAAGAATGATATTTTCTAGGATATATTATCATAGTGGAATGTCTAGGTCCAAGGTGTCATAGGTTGGGCTATCCAGAAGCAAAAGCTGAGATGGGGTGTTGAATGCAACATGTTTATTAGGACCAGCACCTGTGAAAGGAAGGCAGAGGAAGGAGGATTGGGCTGAGGGGGAACAGGACCTGTGACACAAGTCTGACAAAGCTTGAGCCAACCTGGTGTGGAGCTTTGGAACAAGCAGTGCCCATCAGTGTGCTCTGCATCTGGCCTGGCTCATTGACACTCTGACCTTGTTCATTCATCTTAGGAAGAGCATGACCCTGGGGCAAAGCAACTCTGCAGCTAACGTAGACCTTCAAGGAGTTGGCAGCTGGAGGCTATCTGTTGATGGCATTCCTAATATCTGCATAGAATGTCCCTCCTTGAAGGAGGATCTGGGTGGCATATCTCTTTCTCTATCATGCAAGGGTACATGTGCGTTCAGAGCTGGTAAATAATGCCAAACTGGTTTCCAAAGTGGTTGCACAAAGTACACACTCAACCCATACTACATGAGGGTTCCTGTTGCTTCTCATCCTCACCAACTCTTGGTATTGTTAATCTTTAAAAATTTTTAGCCATTCTACTGGATGTATAGTAGTATCTCATTGCTGTTTTAATCTGCATTTCCCTGGTTACTATCAAGGTTAAACACTTACTTACATGTTTATTGCTTTGTTATGCCTCTTTTCCCCACTTGTCTGCTTGTGTTTGCTTTATCTTCCTTAGACAATGAATCTTTTTCAGGTAGGGGTCAGCAAACACAGCCAGATGCCCATTTTTATATGACCCTTGACCTAAGGACCAGTAGCTCAGCTGGTAAAGAACCCATTTGCAATGCAGGAGATCCCAGTTTGATTCCTGGGATGGGAAGATCCTCTGGAGAAAAGATAGGCTACCCACTCCAGTATTCTTGGGCTTCCCTGGTGGCTGGTTGGTAAAGAATCCACCTGCAATGTGGGAGACTGGGGTTCAGTCCCTGGGTTGGGAAGATCCCCTGGAGAAGGGAAAGGGGATATGTAACATATATTGTAACAATATGATACAATATGTAACCTCTAGTATGTAACTCCAGTATTCTGGCCTGGAGAATTCCAGGGGCTGTATAGTCCATGGGGTCACAAATGAACGACTTTAACTTACTTGACCTAAGAATGGTTTTTATGTTTTTTAATTGTTGAGAAAGTATAAAAAGGAATAATATGTCATCACATGAAATTCAAATTTCAGTGTCCGTAAGTCAAGATTTTTTGGACCCTCACCATTATCCTGTTGTCTATATCTGCTTTCATGCTATACCCCAGAGTTTAGTGCTTACAACAAAGACCTTTTGGCCCAGAAAGCCTGAAATATTCATAATCTGGTCCTTCACAAAAAGTTTGCTGAGTTCTGTTCTAGGTCGCTGGCTCTAAAGCGTGGTCCCTGGACCAGCAGCATCAGCATCACCTGGGAACTTGCCAGAAAGGCAAATTCCTAGCCACACCCCAAGCCTATCAATTCTGAAAGTCTGGGAGTGGGTCCAGCCATTTGTGTTCAATAAGCCCTCCAAGTAATGCTGGCATGTGAATTTTTGAGACCACTGGTCTAGGCTCTGGGAAAGGACATAATCCATTTTCTATGCCAGTCATCATAATCCTTGACATACTGTTCCACACAGAGTGGGTAAGCTGTAAAAAGAGCCTTGAAAAGTGTTCTATAAATGCATTATTATGCATATAAAATTTGTCCAAAATGGACACCAAGGACAAAATTAAAAGAGGAAAAGTGGGAGAAATCACAGAGGGCAACTGAAGGGTATGTGTGGAGCCAGGAAATCACTGGGAAGCCAGCCCCTGGGCCCCCTTCGCTCCACTTCATTTCAAGTAGACTTTTATTATATCCATTTTGCAGCTGCAAATTGGAGGCTTAGAGAGGTTATTATGATTTGGTAGAATTCAAACTACAAGCCTTTTCGACTATAGAGACCAAGCTGGTAATAACTGTGCTATTCTGCCTCTAATATTCACCATTTGTTTTTTAGCAAACCCAATTCAGATTACTTAGCCTGTGTTTCATGTTTTAAGGCATACATGGGTGTGTAGAATTTCAGGTTGGGAGGTATTTTAAAAATCTGGCTATATTTTTTCCTGAGCTAGGTTTTGCGGAATAACTTTTAGAAGTAAAAAAATTCTTTCACTATTTAAAAAATCTGGCAATATTTTTTCCTGAGCTAGGTTTTGTGTGATAACTTTTAGAAGTAAAAAAATTCTTTCACTATTTAAAAAATCTGGCAATATTTTTTCCTGAGCTAGGTTTTGTGTGATAACCTTTAGAAGTAAAACAATTCTTTTACATGCAACTTAAAATATTGTCAACAGAAACCAGTTCTTTAACCAGGTAGCATTACTGTAAACAGCATAATAATTTATATTTCTTCTGTTATATTACACATGAAACAACTGCATTGTCTCTTCAGTGTGAAATTGTTCTGTTTTTTTACTTACCTTGTCTACTATTTCCTACTCCTTCTATTAGGGATGATTTCAACCTGCCCAGGTTTCAGAAATATTCTTTTATTCATCTGAGAAAAATGTTTATTTATTTTCAGTATTTTTTTTTTCTGAAGTATAGTTGATTTACAATATTGTGTTAGTTTCAGGTGTACAGTAAAGCGGTTTATACATATGAGGTTATTTATTGTATAAGTATGAATACCTTCATGGAGGAAAATTAGATTAGAAAAGCAAAAATAAGAAAAAGTCACACTTAATCCCACCATCTTGCCGTAACTACTATTAACATTTAGCGTGGTACCTTTCAGACCTTTCTTTTGTGCAAATCTATTTATGTAAACAGTTTCTGTCTTTTTGCAAAAATGGGTTACTCTGTTTTCTTGTTTGCCTTTTTTCACTCAGCAATACGTTAGAAGCATATTCCCATGTCATCAGATACATATTTACATAATCATTCAAAATAACCAGTAAGTATTCCATTTATGAATATACTGTATGATATTTTGCCAAACGCTTCTTCTCGGACATCTAAGTTGTTAGATTTCCCCCTGTCCCTGAATTCCAACTGTCCTGAGTCCATTACTGTTTCAAGAATTTAATTTGGATACAAGAAGAATCTGAAATTATTCTTTAACTTCCGCCTTACAACAACTTCTACGTGTAGCTAAAGAAATTATCTGGGTTGATATAATACCAAAGCCTTAAAAGTGACAGTTTCTTCTAATAAACAGAGAGTGAATACCACGGAGACAATTGGCAGAAATATTTTTCAGTTATTTCTCAACATAATTTCTACTGTCAACGAGGAAGCCTTGTGAAAAACAGAGAACTTAGTAAAGGTGAAGTGGAAAAATGAGGTTTGGAGCCAGACAGTCTGGCTTTGAATCTGGTTTCTGTCACTCACTATCTGGGGGACCTTAGAGGAGCTGTTTAGCCTAAGTCTTTGTTTTCTGATATGTAAAATAGGGATAAAATACTTATTTCATAAATTACCAGGAGAATTAGCAGTATCACACATAAAGAGCCTAACACAGTGCCTGATACAAGAGTATACAATAGACATACTAGCTATTTTACTATTTTACCTTTTCCTTAATGTACCAAGGAAACTGCATATTTTAAAAAATGTCACTAGCTTAAATGTCTTTGATAAGAATCGTGAAGTAGCTTGCTGATAAGAACAGAATGATCCCTAGAGTGCTAAGCAAGATACTGTTACCAGAAGTGTTTGTTCCAGCTTCTGAAGAACACTGAGCAATGGGATCACAATGTGGTTCTTGGCATACTGTGGTTTCAGTGATGAATTTCAGATATAGGATAGAGAAGGAACACCAAGCCCTTGACCTTGCCTTTATGAACTTTATGAAAGTATTTAAAAGCACTACTGGACACGCTTTGGCTATGTGAAAATGACTGTTGGATAACTTCTACAATGTTCACAGTTGGTCAAAATGGATATATTGTCCTGTCCTATAGACTAGGACTCATTTTGAGGTTCTCAAAGATGACTCCACGGTTCTCTATAAAAACTTTCCTTGCTCTACAGCCTCCACAGGGAAGAACAATTCAAGACCATTTCAAATGAAAAGACATAATAGGGGAAAGTAGAAACAGATAGGGCAAGGTGCTGAGTAGGATCAGAAACAAGGTGACTCGAGAACAAAGTCTACAGATAATGAATTTTAGGCAGATTTGCAAATAAGGATAGTACATGCTCTGTAAATAGCAGTTGTTGCCACAAGCCAAAGGGCAATATTTACATGAATCCGGTGGCAAGGTCTGTGGACCAAGCCTTGACCTTTCCAGCCAAACTTATACTTGGTAGCACTTTCAGCCACGTCATCTTGCAAAGGAAGGATCACATAATACATACATGGAAAATTGCCAAATACAAATACGCTTTGTTCCCCCAAATTAATTTCTAAATTCTTTTTTCTTGGAACTGGGAATACATGTTCCCACAGAAAAGGTATTATGAAAGTATGTGAGTTTCCCACATCTCCTTACAAAAGTGCATTTAGACCACTACTTAAACTGAAATTCCATACACTGGAAATGAGAAAATCAATCGAATAAAGTACCCTTGCAAGCAGGAACACATCAATATACAAGGAATATTTCTTGAGACTTTTTTTTGTGGATGCCCCAGGCAATGAAAAGGGGAATTCTATCCTCCCATAGCTGCAATTTGGTGATAAAGAACTCTTCCATTGCCCTTGTCTGGAAGGGTCCGTCTCAAGTCAGGTGGATGCATGTACTATAGCATCATTCTCTTTCAGTGTTTCTTGAACTTTCCCACCAGACAACTCTTAGTGACTGAGGAGACTGAACAGCTAGTGGGGAAGCGGTAGGATATTCAATTAGAAGTTTCAAGCTATCATTTGGAGACACTTCAAACTCTGCAGTTCATTCTTTAATACATTTGCACCTTTTAATTTTAAAAAGTCGTGTTTAGAATGACCTGTCAAGTAAATTAATTCCATCCCACTTTTGGATTGCAGTTGATGCTTCAGAAATAGGAACGATTTTTTAATATTGAGACTCCATATATCTGTTGGATAGTACACATGTGTACTTCAGGGTGAGAAATGTAGGCACTGGGGGCAAAATCTAAAGTAAATGAGAATAACATAATGAAAGTAAAATCAGAGAAAAGCTAGCACCACCAGCCTCTGCTTTCTTCTCAGTGGCTCACTCCTTCCATCTTCTGTGTTTTGCTCTTTGCTCTTTCCTTTTCTCTGTTCAAAACCAGTCCCAGGACAGGATCTCACACTCATTCACACTAAGGTGTAATAGCCAAAATGTCACATGATCTTTGGACATTAACGAGTCACAGCTTTAAAACAAAAAATGAATTTAGGGTACTATCCCAAGGAAAAAGGGATATATTTAAGGGGCAATTGTGTGCTTTCCCTCTTTTTGCGGAAATCACACTTGACTTCAGGTTCATAATTTAGGAAGGTGTGTTAAGGGAAATTAATCATGACTTCTTTCCACTTTGGAAAATACTTGCTTCTTTTTGGAAATTTTAGGTTGCTTGGTATACTGTTTTCTATATGTTTTGCTATCTTTTTTTCCCTAATGACTGAATTTTAAGACTAAGATGTAAATCTTCCCGTTATTGATCAAAATAAATGCGTGGGGAAAAACATAAACAATAATATTTAAAAACTATATTTGCATACCCTTTACAAAATTCCTTTGTATCCACAATCATGCATATGATTGATGTTGACTTACTACTAAATAACAACAGGGACATAAATAAAACAAAAAAACCCACAATAAGTCTAATTATTAATATTAGGCACCTAACATGAATTGCCCCAGGTTCTGTGCGGACCTTGACCTTGCCCCCCAAGACTTTTAAAATTCAGGGGTGAACGCAAAAGAAGGGCTTCTGTACACTGGCCATCTGAGAGATAGCAGAGTTGAAAACAGACCGAGTCCCGCTTTGCCTTGAAAGTGAACGTCTGCAGCTGCAATCAAGAGATTCAAGGAATGCTTCTTTTGCAGAATTTACGAAGGTGGGAGAGGCACCACCAGTCCCTCTTTGGGGACCTCGGGAAGGACAGTCCCCTGAGGGGTTCTGGGCTTGCAAATGGTGAGACAGACCTTCTACAGTACAGTTATAAGCAGAGGAAAAGTTCTTTGTGCAAGAAGGGGAGAGCGCCCCGAGGTACAAAGAGCAGATTTAAGGGGAAGAGGATTCCTTCTGCACACATCTGCGAGGGGAGCTCGGGCTGACTGTTGGGGGCGTGTGGGGAACGAGATTTTCAGGGGGCCGCGGGCTGTGGGTTCCCGCCTCCACCCCTGTCCGCGCCCCACGCTCAGGCAACAGTTGGTCGTGCGGGGCCGCCCGGGCTCCGAGTGGGGAGGGGGAGTCTCGCGATCGTTGGGG
>SJYX01009967.1:294673-307634 GCA_006410675.1 Oreotragus oreotragus | reverse complement strand
GGGGTGGAGGAAGGGGGGAGGGTGACGGGGGGGAGGCCATGACGTAGGGTGGGTGGACGGAAGTGGGGCAGGGTTGAGGGTTATTTAAAGAAGGGGGGCCCGAGCGAAGGGGTTGGAAGCGAGTGATTCCCCACCCCTGCTCCATCCAGCTCGTTCCAGTGCAGACACTGCCGCCGCCCCGGAGCCCTCGTCCCCTTGCTCGTCCCCCTCCTCGTTCCCGCTCCAACGCCATGGAGCCGGACACCGCCGCAGTGGCAGGCACCGTGGCAGCCTCTGATGCTACCGCCGCGATCGTGCTCATAGAGGACGATCAGCCGGGGCCGTCCACCTCTAAGGAGGAGGGAGCGGCCGCCGCGGCCACCGCGGCCACCGAAGCCACCGTGGCCACGGAGAAGGGCGAGAAGAAGAAGGAGGTAAATAGGAAGGGGGTGTGTATGCGGTGAACAAATCCTGCGCCGGGCCCCTCCGAGGGGCCCAAATCTTGACCTTTGGGCGCCGACAGGTACCCGCAGAGATCGGCGGGGCTGGGGGCGGCGGGCGCGCGGGGTGGGGGCGGCGGAACAGTCTCGGCTTCGCTCCCCTCCCCCTTCCCTTCTCGCCGCCGGGAGTGCGGGGGCGGGGCGCGGGTGCGGCGCGGGGTGACTGGTTCCCGTTATCCTGGGGCTGGGGGGCTGGGGAGCCCCCCGACAGCCCCCGGCCCCCTTCGCGTTCCCGGAACTGGGGTAACGGGGTGGGGGATGGGGCCGTGCAGGAAAAAGCCTCCGCCTCTCCCTCTCCTCTCGCTCTCTCTCCCCCCCTTCCCGTCGGCCTCTGCCTGGGAAATCTGGGCCCTTCAATCCCACACTCGCGCAAAAGGGGGTTTGCTGGAGGCTTATTTTTTTAAAATTTGAATTTCCAGGTGCCAGTGGTGGGGAGGCGGAGGACGAGAGGAGAGACTTTTACATCTTTGATTGGCAGTGTCGGCCCCTTGGGTGGCAGGGGAAAAAAAGAAAAAAAATCATCTCTTGTTCGTTTGGTCCCCGCCTGCTGAGTGAGGCGGGGGTGTCACCCCGAGAAAATGAGCTCTCGGCATTGTACCCCCGCCCCCTTCCAATCCAAACCCCAAACTGAGGCACCGTGGACGCTGACTTAGGAAAATTTCCAACGTGTGCACCCTCACCCTCTCCTGCCCCGCCCCCGACGGTATAGTGTTTCACTCCAGGGCCACCCAAATGGTCCCCCAATCCGGCCCCAAGCCTTCCAGGCTTCCGCCTCTCTTTCCTAGTGGGCGCTGCTGGCTCCTGGACACACGCAGGTTTTTAAAAAAAAAATTTTTTTTTAAACCCAGCGTCGCCAGGATGAACTGCTGCTACTGTACATAAGGGGACCGCTCTGACACCTATTGAAGCCAGATCCAGAAAAATATGTATTATCTCCGTAAGGCATATGTCGTATGGACCAAGACGTGCAAATAAAAGCTAGGAAACTCGCTGAAAAATTAAGATAACAGGATGGGGCATAAGAATTTTTCATGTATAATAAAATTGTTTATGGCTGGATTTTTTTTCCATTTACGAGTAGACATATCTCAATTTTTTAAAAAAGGTAGGTAATTATAATTATGCTTTAGCGATCTCCAGTGGCTTTGTCTGAATCATTATATGATACTATACGACCAAATGAAAAGCTTTTGAGGGAAATTGACACCTTTCGCCCTGAATTAGAGTAATTTTAAATTCAGCAGTTGCTTAAGTGACATATTTTACTATTACAAGGTTGACTAAACAGAAAGACAGTTGTAGTGCTAAGTGAAAACCATAGAAAACACGCATTTTAAGATCTGTGTGGTACTTGGATCGGTAAGACAGTATCAGTGATTAAAGCTGGGCCAAATACCAAGCATCAATATAAATCAATGTTGGGAAATTCAGCAGTGTGTCTAGGTGTCTTTTATTCCCTAGACTGGACGAATGTAAGTGCTCACCCGTCTTTTGTACAGCAATCAAGGTTGTCGAATTTCCAGGGTGTATTAAATTTTTTGGATTGTGAAGAGACTGGGAATCAATAGAAAACCTGTATAATCACTTTGTTGAGGCATAGATATTGCTATAACTCTGTGGCCTCATCAGAAATTGCCCTAATAGTACCTCATCTCTCCATTCAGCACAGGGGAATGAGATGCTGCCTGGAACTTACTTCCTGGATATCTGAAGTTTTCTATTTGGTCACTGCTTCTTTTTTATTTTTAATTTTTCCTTGAAAATCTGAAAAGCTAAAACATCTGCTTAAATGCTTTCATTTGTACCATTCCTTCAAATAAGGTAATCTGGTACCTCCCCCCATTCTAAATATTTACACGCTACCTTGACTCCTTAACTGGTGTCCTAAAAGTGCAGATTAAATGCCTTTTTCTTACGTGTGTCAGTTATTGTATTCTGACAGTGATACAAAGGCATTTAAGACCTAGGAGGTTGTTTCCCCTCAATTAAATAACCATCTCCCAGACACTTCAATATTGTGTTGATTTTTTTTCATAATTTTTCAATCTCCTCCCTCAGTTGTCAGACTGTTGTCTAATCGCTCAGTGGTGTCCAACTCTTTGCGACCCCATGGACTGCAGCATGCCAGACTTCCCTGTCTTTTACCATCTCCCGGAGTTTGCTCAAACTCATGTCCATTGAGTTGGTGATGCCATCCAACCATCTCACCCTCTGTTATGATAAAGGACTTAGATGTAACAAAACATTTCAAATAAAGCAAATGTAACATACAAAACTACAAGTGATCCAAAAGGGAGAGGGAAATCACCTGAACAGCCAGCAGAAGGGCTATTCCTGCAGTGGAACTGAAGTTTCAGTCCTGGGCTTTGGCCATTCCTCTTGCTGGTTTCTTCAAATGGTGGTTCCCAAGTCATTTGTGGCTGCTTTTATTCTCTGTAGAATGGGAAGCCAGATTATCAATCATGCTGGAATTGTGTATATATTAAATAAAAGAAAATAGGCTCTGAATGAGAGGATTTTCATGATGCATAAAGTAGATGAGAGTGGATTGTCTTCTGACATTTAGCCAAGAAGGGTATTTTTGCTTACCTTCTGGTTCTTTTTTTTTTTTACCTTCTGGTTCTTGAACTTCTTTTTTCTAAGTGACAGTTGGATAACCCAATACCATGACAATTGGAGTTGGTATTCTTGGTAATGAAAATGTTAAGAAAAAGGTCATGGTCTTTAAACAGGATATCTTGGTGACCTTGTGCTGCATTCTTATAGCATCTAGACTACCAGATGAAAAAACCCATAAGGAATTCATTAGAATATCTTAGTCACCTTTTATATTTTCTGGGATGAGAGGTATATTTGCAAAAACATACACATACAAAAATGGGAAGGTTTTGAAGGTAGGTATTTTAAAATTTGTTGTGAAAGACAGTGCCAATTAAGTAATTGCCTACTGGTTTAAATGGCAATGCTCACAATTAGGAATTTTAATTATCATATAATTAAAATTTTATGATATTCTACTACAAGGTAAGGAAAAAAGTAAGTGTTTTTCTAATATTAAAGCTTTAGTTTTCTGTAAGTGAAATTTGCATTCCACATTATTAGATATATACTTGTGTATTTGAGGAGAGGTAATTTTTGAAACTTGAAGATTTCATTTAGCTTTTCAAGGAATGATAAAGGATTTTCTTATCCAGTTTTTTTTTACTTTTTGCTTTGAAAATAAAAGAGAGTTTCTAGCATATGTGACAGTTTGAAAGCGTGGTATTGAGGGCATTTTAGTAGTTTCTATTCTCATCCATCCAGAATTATATTCAAAACATCACACATATATACATATGAGATGCTGTAAATTAAGACGGCTGTTATTTGGGCTAAGAATAACTGGACAGTATCTAATCAGTGCTCCAAAGGAGAACCCTGATCAGGGTCAAATTCCATAATCTTAGTTTGGATTTCCTCAAAATAGAAATTTTAATAAATGTTGGAAAACATTTATTAACTACCGGAGCCAGATTTTTCTTGTTTAAGATCACATTCTTCTATTGATTTATGACCCAAGCTTTCAGGAACATGCTGTTCCTGAAAAAAAAAAAAAAAAAATAANATCAGTGCTCCAAAGGAGAACCCTGATCAGGGTCAAATTCCATAATCTTAGTTTGGATTTCCTCAAAATAGAAATTTTAATAAATGTTGGAAAACATTTATTAACTACCGGAGCCAGATTTTTCTTGTTTAAGATCACATTCTTCTATTGATTTATGACCCAAGCTTTCAGGAACATGCTGTTCCTGAAAAAAAAAAAAAAAAAGTAATGCTCAAATGGACATAATTTCTTTAGTTTTCACAGATTTGTATTTTGACGTTACAGTCTGTGTTAAAACTTGAATGCCCTCCACTTTGGTACTAATGGGTAGATTTATACTTGTATTATTTTATTTCTTGATTTCTTACAGGGATGGAGGTATATTCTACATTATCTGTTTATAAGTACAAGGTTGTCTTTAAAAAGGATAGAGTGACATTACATAACCCCCTAGATAATTTCAGCATTTTAAAGTAGCTGATTTATGTTACTATTCACTAAATTACAGTGTTTTAAATATCAAAGGTTAATAGCCATGAGAAACTGCTTCTACAAGATATTCATGTATATACTTTTAAAAAGTTTTCTGTCCAGTTGGAGAAAATTAACATAAACCAGAAGTTTGAAGCTACTGTTTCATTGTTTCAAATATAAATGATCACACTGCGATACATAAAAGTTTAAATGTTCTAATTAAAATATAAAAACAATATTAAAAATTAGGAGCAGAAACCACAGTCTTTTCTCATGAAAGTTTGGCTTGTTTCCATTACATAAAGAAGTACCTCTGAGAATTAATATTTACTTTCTTTGAATTCTTTGGTTTGTGGTTGAAAATATCCTAGATTTTGAATCTCCTCTTGAGTGGTTATGCACTTCTTTCACTTTACACAATAGGTGAAAAGGCTCATTTCCCACCTTTTGGTTTTTAATTAGTATTATTTCTCTGGCTTTACAATTCTTTGGATTTTTTTTTAATTGGACCTCAGGTGCACAGAACTGGATTAATCATAAGCCCTGTTCATGACATGCTCTCATCATTGGTCCATGCATGGCCCATGTGGATTTATGTATTTAGTATTTAATTACTTTTTATTTTCTTCAAATGGGAATGCTGACCTTGCTTTGCAATTTGATGATTTATTTTCTTTGAAATTCTAGAAAAACGTTTCTCCATTTCAACTCAAACTTGCTGTTAAAGCTTCTAAATCTGAAAAGGAAATGGATCCAGAATATGAAGAGAAAATGGTAAATATGTTCTTGGGTAGAAGAGTGAATACAGTAGTTGATTTTTATAGAGGAGATGTGAAAAATTAAAAAATACATGTGTGTATATGATGAATACAGAATCATAGGCTTTAGAATTGAAAAAGAATTTAATATATAATCCATCATAATAGATTTTTGTTGGATAAATGAATCTCCTAATTTTTAGATGAGGAAATAGAGTATCGCAGAAATGATATGGAATAGTTGAGACCAGAAGCCATATCTCTTCATTTTTGTTTAGCCCTCTTTACCCCATAATAGGATGTTTTGTGCTAGAAATATTTTATCCACAAAGTGAAAATATAAGTGGCGATATCAGTATGGCTGAGAGAAAGCAGGTCACAAAACCAGCCTGGTATTTCTTTTCCTCTCTCTCTCTTTGCTCTGGATATGTGAATGAATGCTTCATACTATGAAACATGTAATATATGTTTTTGAGGGAAGGCTGTTTGCCCAGTGTATGAAAATATTGCACATTTAAGCAATATAACCTTAGATACACCTACCTAGTGCTTTGCTGTACATTTCATTATTTAATTTTTACTCACCAAAACCGATATTTTAGCTTTAATATTAACTGGACTTTTATGCCTTGGGATCTTTCAAAACCAGTGAACTTGGTTAACTGAAAAGAGAAATAAATGGGTAATTGGAACTGAATATATATTTTTTTTTGTCAAGGGGTTGTTTTTGAAAGTAAGTAGAGATGAAGTACATTTTCCGGTCATTTGTAGTGATTTTACAGAACTCAGTGCCTTAACGCTTAAGGCCACATCTAACATGGACAAGTTAATGTTTTAACAACTCTAGAAACAACATTCCAGTGAGGATAACATAAAATGGAAAGATTTTGGCCTCCTTCCAGCTACTGGTCTGAATATATTTGTCTAATTCTTGTATTTATGGTAATGAATTCTTGGAAGATTCTTATGTTATTAATTATGCATCCTTCATTGGTAATCAAATATTGTCTACCCTGTGGTTAGAAAGTGACTGGGCCAAAAAAAAAAAATCACCTTTGTTTTTTTCTTTATCTAGAATGATAGTCTTTTGATCTTTTAAGATGTTTTTAGTGAAAAAATTTTATTGCATTTATTTTTATAAGCTATATGACCTTTTAGAATTTATTTAGAATTTATAACATACACTTCTGAATTGCTAATGTGTATTAACTGTTTCACTTATATGTGTGTGTGTATGTATTTTTTCTCTAAATCCTCATTTTCGGGAGAAACTTTATATATTCCTAACATAAACCACAATTCTGCGGATCACTATACTTGAACAGAGAAATGTATTGTACCAAAGCATTGAAAATATTTTGAGAGAAGATGACACTGTATTCTGAGTTCTAAATTATTTCTAGATGAAAATTCTTGGCTTTCCAAACCTTTCAGAATTTGCATTTTGACCCCAATACTTTAACCAGAATACTTATTATTGAGGCATTTATTAAGACTGTCAGATCACTTGGCTTCTATTCAAACAATCTGAAAATACCATTTCCAAATTCTCCTTATTAGTTGTGGGAGCTTGGGCAAGTTACTTACCCTCTGTGTGCCTCAGTTTTATTTTTATCATCAGTAAAATGGGGATAATATTAGTACCTACCTCAGATTTATTAAAAGAGTTAAATGAGTTAGTATGTTTAAAGTACTTAGAGTGTAGTACAAATTAAGTGCAATGTGTGTATTTGTTAAATTTTGAAAGAACAGCAAAGGAAATCATTACTTTTTCTTTTGTCTTGTAAATTAGAAAGCAGATCGAGCAAAGAGATTTGAATTTTTACTGAAGCAGACAGAGCTTTTTGCGCATTTCATTCAACCTTCAGCACAGAAATCTCCAACATCTCCTCTGAACATGAAATTGGGACGCCCTCGAATAAAGAAAGATGACAAGCAGAGCTTAATTTCTGTTGGAGAGTATGTTGGCATCTCTCTTCCCTCCTCTCCTCCTGCCCTTCATACTTGCCTTCCTTCATGTATTTAGTGTGATTTTATATCTAAAAAACAAGGTTATCACCTGTGTAAATATGTTTTATGAACAATATTTTTTTCTCAATAGAAGTCAACCAATAAAAATAGCTGGTTTTATCAACTTTTAAGCAAGAATCTAGGTAACTTTTTTCATAAAAGATACTAACAGTATACTGAATTAACACCTTAGCATTTGAATTGAATATGAAGATATTTCTTTTTCTGTTTCAGCTATCGTCACAGGCGCACAGAACAAGAAGAAGATGAAGAACTCCTCTCAGAGAGTCGGAAAACATCTAATGTATGTGTTAGATTTGAAGTGTCACCTTCTTGTAAGTACCTCATCATGTTGGTGTTTTTTGTTTTCAGTTTAGTTTTAGAAAAATTTTACTTTGTTGTACTAATGAAAATATGTGAGCCTTGTTTTTTTTTTTTTTTCAGATGTGAAAGGAGGACCACTGAGAGATTATCAGATTCGAGGACTGAACTGGTTGATCTCTCTGTATGAAAATGGAGTCAACGGTATTTTGGCTGATGAAATGGTAAGGAGTTGGTAGCTAAAAACACATTCTCATTTATCAATAATTTTATGTAAATTTGAAATACCTGAGCTGAAATTCCCACCCGCCCCAAAGTTTAGAGGCTAGATGTTTTATTTAGCTGTAACATACAAGGAATTTGTAAAGTCTAGAATTGTTTAACCTCTGGAACATATGCTTTTACAGGCCCCTAAATTTGTTATTGAAATTTCCTCATATGGTATTAAAAAAAAACAAAAACCTCCTTGTACTTTTGCACTTTGGCTTCCAAGGAGCTCAGAGCTATAGTGAACGCCCAAATGGAACATCTGTGTAACTTTAAATGGTCTGCCCATTGTGTCCTTTGTGTCTTTTCCTATTCTTACCTTTTACTTTCCTTGGCCCTCTTTATTTCTCTTTGACCATTAATTTATGTTCCATGTTTTCATTGTAGGCTACCTGAAATCCTTTTGGGACTGAGGTGGGGCTAAAAGCCAAATGCTAAATGAATGAATGCATGCATGAGTGAATGTAAATGCCTCTGTGTGTGATCAAACAAAGTGTGAATAGATGGAATAAAGAACAAAAAAGTGAAGAGCAGTATTGAGTCTTGATAGTAGAGTGCCAGCTGGGTCAGGAAATGAGCTGAGGATTGATGGGAGGTATAGTTGTCCCTCCATATATGGGGGAGATTGGTTCAGGGACTCCCCGTGGATACCAAAATCTGTGGAAGCTCAAGTCCTCATGTAGAATGGCATAGCACCGTTTGGCCCTCTGCAAATTTTGATCTGTGGTTGGTTAAATACCTGTGGATTCTGAGGGCGCACTGTGTAAAAAAAAAAAAAAGGACCAAAGAGAAAAAGTAAGGCCATTTAAGATGCTAATTCAGCAGGTCAGAGGAGTATATGAAGACTTGATTTGACATTTTAAGACCAAATGTATATGGTAGCAGCAGCAGCAGCAAGAGAGGGCAGTGATACTCCAAAAATGACTCCGGAGCCATATTTGCATTCACTTGTCCGTATGGGCCACATGACTAATTATGCTCCATAGCTTGTAGTGTAGTAGTTGGTTCCATAAGTACTCATCCCTGGCTAAGCAACTGATAGGTGTGTGGCAGGTCCTTGAAAACTGCAGTTAGCTCAGGCAGGAAGGAGTTTAGTTAATTGTTTGCAACCCCAAGGATTGTAGCCCCCCAGGCTTCTCTGTCCATGGGATTTCCCAAGCAAGTATACCTGAGGGGGGTGTCATTTCCTTCTCCAGGACGACGGAAAGACTAGGATTATTTGCCCCAAGCTCCTCTTGGCTGCAGCCTGTCTAAACAGGAATTAACTAAAGATATTTCATATTGAATTTATGCTGATATCAGTTATGTTTTAATTATTAAAAGGAGAAAGTTTAATGATGCTAGAAAATTTGGGAAAAAATCAGGAAAAAATTTAAAGTAAGTTTTTTTTTTTATTACCCAGAAACAACAATATGTAACAGTTTGCATATTTCTTTTTAGTCTTTTTCCTCTGGTTTTATTTATTTTTCATATTTGAGGTCATATTGTATATATGATTTGGTATTCGGATTTCTTCACATTCATACATATTTTCCACATAATTAAAACATTTTGGTAAAAATAATTGTTAATTACTGCATAATAATTAATTCTAGGGAGGAAATATAATTTTATTCATTTCATATGGATTGGTTGATGTATAATATATATAGTATATATAATATATATGTATATAGTATATATTGGTTGATACATTATGTGTCTACTTGATGTCTAATAATACTATTATGAGAACCCTTGTAATTCAGTTTTCTGCACCCCTCAGATTATTTCCATAGTATTTCTAGAAGTGGAATTACTTGGTTAAGGAGTATAAACATTAAAAATTTTTTTTTTCATTTTAAGATTTTAATGCATAGCATCCATAAAACCCATCTCATAAGTGAAATGTCAGGCAGGATAAAGCCTATAAAAATAGCTTTTAGCTTAGGTTTATAAAAGAAATATATACCTTGACTAGAGACAAAGTCAAAAAGTATTTTAAAAGGTTATGTGACACAGGACATAGTTCCTTTTCCCGTAGGTTAGGTAGTGGGTTCATGGGTGTTCAGTATATTATTATTATTTTTTAAGTCACCTGGACTAGGTGATTCCTAGCTTCCTTTCTGGCTGCAAAGTTCTTTTATGTTTTGTTCCCTTATGATTCCTTAAGTCTTCAAGGGTATGAGATGTGAGTATAAAGCTATAGACCTCTTGAGATGCAGAGTCTGAATATTTCAAACCTGGGCTTTAAGAATGATGAGGGCAATGGGAAAGAAAGAGTGGTATCTAAGCAGGCTGACTGGGCTTCCCTGGTGGCTTAGTCTGTAAAGAATTAGCCTGCGGTGCAGGAGACCTAGGAGATGCGGGTTTGATCCTTGGGTTGGGAAGATCCCCTGGAGAAGGAAATGGCAACCCATNTGGGAAAGAAAGAGTGGTATCTAAGCAGGCTGACTGGGCTTCCCTGGTGGCTTAGTCTGTAAAGAATTAGCCTGCGGTGCAGGAGACCTAGGAGATGCGGGTTTGATCCTTGGGTTGGGAAGATCCCCTGGAGAAGGAAATGGCAACCCATCCCAGTATTCTTGCCTGGGAAATCCCATGGACAGAGGAGCCTAGAGGGCTACGCGTGTCCAACATTT
This sequence comes from Oreotragus oreotragus, assembly GCA_006410675.1. Lineage (NCBI taxonomy): Eukaryota > Metazoa > Chordata > Mammalia > Artiodactyla > Bovidae > Oreotragus > Oreotragus oreotragus. Next base: position 297,124 of record SJYX01009967.1, on the reverse strand, counting down.
TGTGACTAAACCACCACCACTAACACCAAGCAGGCTGATAAAGGAAATGTGTCTTTGTGAAATACACAAAGTTCCTAATTTTGCAAACTAGTAGAAAAAATGATAGGGGTTGCTCACTCCTTTAGGAGTAAAAGTCTCCTAAATAGAAAATTGCTTTGTTGAGCAACTTTCTAACTGCAAGTTCTTGGCTTCTTTTTGTGCTCAGCCTAAGTATTGAATTGGAATGGTTATTCACTTAAAAAAAAAAAGTCTTTTAACTTTTCCCAATGTGAGATACTTGGCAGATATCTTTTGTAATGTTGCTACTAACAAATGTTTCATTAAATAAAAAATGATTATGGATTTTTTTCTCTGTGATGACAATGCAGGGTCTTGGTAAGACTTTACAAACGATTGCTTTGCTTGGTTACCTGAAACATTACCGAAACATTCCTGGACCTCACATGGTTTTAGTTCCAAAGTCGACTTTACACAACTGGATGAACGAGTTTAAGCGATGGGTCCCATCTCTTCGTGTTATTTGTTTCGTTGGAGACAAGGATGCGAGAGTAAGTGAGAAACAGGTTTTAAAAGGCAATCAAGAATAACAACATTTCTGGGATTAAATTTTGTTGCTATAAAAGACATTTGAGTTTACTACTACTGAATAACACTTAAGTTGTGCTTACTCTGTGTTAGATTCTTTTGTAAGTGCTTTTCTTAAATACACAATTTATTTCTTGTTATTGACTTTTGTGTTTATCTCTGTCAATGTACTTATACATTTTAAAAATATTGGAATATAATTGCTTCACAGTGTTGTGTTTCTGCTGTACAGCAGAGTGAATCGGTTATATGTATACATATATCCCCTCTCTTTGTTTAAAATTTCCTTCCCATTTAGGTCACCACACAGCATTGAGTAGCGTTCCCTGTGCTATATAGTAGGTTCTCATCAGTTATCTATTTTGTACATAGAGGTGTATCTATGTCAATCCCAATATCCCACCCCCGCTTCCCTCCTTGGTATCCATATGTTTGTTCTCTACATTTGTGTCTCAATTTCTGCTTTCAGATAAATTCATCTGTACCAGGTAAGTGCTTTTAATATATTAATTGAGCTAATTCTCACAACACTCTTCTGAGGTAGATGTATTACCTATTCATAACAGAAAATCCGTTATTATGCTTATTTGCATTTACTTTTAACTAGCTCATTAATCTAAGCACTTCTGAGTTGCACTGAATGACTTTTTGTTTTAAAAAATCTTATTTTATTGACCATCTATCTTAGTGATTCTATCATTTGTGCTATTTTGATACCAAAAGTGTGTTAATTTGCATTTCAGTTTGTTTAATTTTTTTACTTTTGACCTTGACTTGTTTACATGCACACATGCACATGCAGACACACATGAATGGAACCTTTTTTCTTGTACAGAGAACCTTGTGTTTTGTGTTTATGCATAGACACAGCTTTCAATTTTGATCTTTGAATAGAAGAATAGGTGTCTGCATACATTCTTAGATAATATTAGAAATTAAGGATTCTTGTTTAAATTAACTATTTGTCAATCTAGTAGGCTACAGTTATTTTAGGACTGTTGAATTAATCTAAAAATAATGAATTATGCAAAAATACCAAAATGAATAATCAGCTTAGAAAGCATATTATTAAACTTGGTCTTTATTTGCCTCCAGAGAACGTAGTTTGGAGTAAAGATTTATTCTATTTTACATATTTAGATAGGTTATCAAAAGATATTCTCAAAAGAGTGGTAACATAATGAATTATGTAATTTTATTCTTATCATTTTGCTTGAAGAAAAATTGCTTAAATTTATTTAAATTTAACTTATAAATAATTTAAATATTGAAATACTGAGCTCATAAATTTAGAATTACAGGCTTGATTCTTCCCTATGCCTCATATTTCCCAGTAGCAAATTAGTCACTTAGAACTCTTTCTGATTGCTGCTATTATTTAAATGTAATACCATTCCTTATAAAAATTTTGTATTTCCAAATTACTGATTTGTTTTGCTGTAATTTTCTTGAAGATCATAGATATTGAGAAATATCTGGGCTGTGTTTTCATTATGTCTTCAATCAGTTCAGTTGCTCAGTTATATCTGACTCTTTGTGACCCCATGGACTGCAGCACACCAGGCTTTCCTGTCTATCACCAACATGTATGCCAGTGGTTTTCAATTTTATTATATGAAATCCATGGGTTCCATGAAGTGTCTCTGGAAGTTTTCAAGAAAGAGTGGATTTAATTGGTTACTGCCCTATCTCTTTTTCTTTTTTTAATATGAATTTATTTTAATTGGGAAGCTAATTACTTTACAGTATTGTAGTGGTTTTGCCATACATTGACACGAATCCGCCATGGGTGTACGTGTGTTGTTCCCCATCCTGAACCCCCCTCCCACCTCCCTCCCCATCCCATCCCTCTGGGTCATCCCAGTG